>CM072284.1:5000-401708 GCA_036873955.1 Mergus octosetaceus | reverse complement strand
TAATGTAAATTTTGTGGAAAGGGTGGTATTGTTTGTCTAGAAGACGGAGGGCTGAGTGCTTCAGGTGTCTTCCCGAAGTCCTGTGGATTTCTGATTGGAACGGGGCTCATCAATAATCTGAAATAGTAACGCTTGTACGTGGACAGAAGAGTTTAATCCCAGAGAATTGGGACATTTGGGAAGAAGATTAGGAAAAGAGAGTAAAAACCTGCCACTGGACCCCCAGTCACTGGAGCCCCAGGTGCGGCTAATGAGGGTGGTGATCTGGGCAGCCCCTCCTCATAAAAGGGCTGCACCTGGGTGAGGGTGGCAGCTGCGGGGCTGGTGGAGGAGGAAGGCGATGAGGGGGCTGTAGTTGCAGTTTGTCTGCCTTGCAGCCCCTCTGCTGCTTGGGGCAGCCGAGCTGGGTCCGGAAAGGTCTTAGAGAAACCTTGGAGCACGGTGAGGTTACTGAGCGTTGCTGGCACCGTGGCAAGGAAGAAGGTGCGTGCAAGCAGGAGTTCCTGGGATCGTGGAAGTCCTGGGCAGCAGGGCTGCCTGTGTGCTGAGGCTGGGTGGGGGAGGACTCGCCGAAAGTTGGGGTGGGCGGGTGGGCGCGCGCAGGCACAGTGAGCCCTGTATGCGAGGAAAGCCCCGCACGTCTGTGCACGTGCTGTCATTCTTCATTAATCTGAGCGACTCTTCCTGTAACACCGTTGAGTCGACACATGGCAACTGCAGACGACATACAGCATTATAGAGCAACTAACATTGTACAACTCAAAGGACTGCCTGTTCTCACCCCAGATGCCCTTGGGGGTTTTCAGACTGCCCCATACTTCTGCATCAGCTGCCAAGTGCACCCACATCCTTGAGCAAAAGCAGCCCCATGGACGGCTTTGCCTTTGCCTGAGGCAGGCATAAGTCAGACCGTCTTCACCAGTATGGCTTTTTTTTTTTTTTTTTTTTTTTTTTTTTTTTTAAATATGCACTGCAAGGACTTTATCCCTTTCTCCGTGTGTAGGAGTTTTCATTGGGCAGGGCTAGCTCGATTGGCAGACTAACCAGGTGGCTGTTGCTACATGTGCATCCTACCTGGGCAGCCTGCTCTAAGGAACCTGCTTTGGCAGGGGGGTTGGACCCGATGATATTTCGAGGTCCCTTCCAACCCCTACAATTCTGTGATTCTGTGATCTGTGCTGGCTTTACCTTTCTAGGCAGCTGATGAACTCCGCCGCAACTGCTCTCTCTCTCCCCTTCCTCAGAAGAGGAGGGGAAGAAGAAAAGGAAAGGAACAACTCGTGGGTTGAGATAAGGATAATTTAATTAAAGGAAAAAAAAAATTAAGGGAAAATTGTTATTAAATAATTTCCCTAAAGGGAAAGGGGGAAAAAAAAAAGGAAAACAAAAGTAAAGGCTGTGTGGAAGTGCAGAGGAAAGAAATTACTCTCTACTTCCCCCCAGTGAGCGATGCTTGACCGCGTCCTTGAAGCAGGGCCTCAATGCACATAGCCGTTGTTCGGGAGGACAGATGTTCTCCCCACGAGAGCCCACCCCTCCCCTCTTCTTCCACTTTTAGTGCTGAGTGTGACGCCATATGGTATGGAATATCCCTTCGGTTGCTTTACGTCAGCTGCCCTGCTGATGTTCCTTCCTCCCCTCTCGCCCACCCCCAGGCCTGCTGGCTCTGGGCGGGGGGGGGGGGGGGGGGGGTTGAGGGAATCCTGACCCTGTGCCAGTATTGCTCAGCAGTAGACACAACACTGGTGTGATACCAGTGCTGTTCTAGCTACAAGTGCAGAGCACAGCACCGTGTGGGCTGCCGCAGGGAAAGTTCTCTCCATCCCAGCCAGACCCAGTACAGCATCCCAATGGTTGAATGTCTCAGCACGCATTGCTTTCAGCGTACTCTTTGTCAGTCTGTTGTTATTTATTTATTTATTTTCCCTGGACGCTGGTGCAGGAGAAGGGATGTGGTATACCCGTTCAATGCCATGCTGTTTGGTCCAGGTGTGTTATGAGGTCATTGTGGAAATGAATCCCATTGTCTGATTCAATTATTTCTGGCGTGCCGCGTTGACATGGGACTGTGAGAAAAAGTTGTGTTTTTGCAGTGGAAAATTCCACTAAGCTTGCATATCCAGAAGTGCTTGTGCAGGCACGACAGCAGCACAGCAGCGGAGAGTACGTTACGCAGATAAGGGGAAGGTCCCACTGTCCCAAAATAAGGAGGACGGGTAAGAAAAGCAGGGCGAGCAGTGCAAAATCACTAAAAGCAAAAGATCGTGGGCCCTGTGGTCACAAGAGAAGATGGGGCGGAAGGAGAAATTAACAGTGGGTCAAGTAAAACTGGATCTGTGCGGTACAGCGACAAGTGTTGAGTAGCTCGTGAACCTGTTGCACTCAGCCAGGGAGGAAACAGGAGGCATCAAGCCTTGGGTAAGAGGGTTATAATATAAGGTTATGATATACTTTTGCTGGTTGCTCCCGCTTGCAGGACCCCCGCCGCTGCAATCGTGAATAAAACAGCTTTGCAGAAGACCCTGTCTGAGCAAGTTATTGATTTTTTTTTTTTTTTTTTTTTTTTTTTCCCCTCCCCTCACAAGACTTGCCTTTCAAAGCCCAGGACGGTGTTCCGGGTGGAAAGCTACGTTTCCAGCCGTGCAGTGGCTGCTTCCAGCACCCCAAGCACACGGCGCTTGCCAGCCTCACGGGAGCAGGTTCTGTAGCGGGGCGGCCCTCCAGCTGCCGGGGCGGGGGGGGGTTGGGGAGGAGGGGAAGGCGACAGGGCCTGGCCGCGATGCCGGGGCAGGGGGAGCCCCTGCAGCTGCTGAGCTTCACCCTGCCGCACAGCTCAGCGCCACGCAGCCGTTTCCTCGCTGCCTCAATCTCACCCCTCCGGGAAAGGGGGGAGAATCGGGGGTGGGGTGGGGTGCGTAACGCGTGCCGGCTGAGATAAAGACAGTTCAATAGGACAGAAAATTAAGAGAAAGGAAGGACAACAACGCGCACGCAGGCACCGAACTCCTGATGCACGCTGCAATTGCTCACCACACGCGTGTCCGATGGCCCAGCCGCTTCCTGAGCAGCAGCCGCCCCCCGGCCATCCTTCCCGGCCGGTGCTCCGCGTGATGGCGTGCGTTCCGGACAGCCCTTTGTGGCCTGCTCGGGTCGCTGTCCCGGTCGCGTCTCCTCCCAGCTCCCGGAGCAGACACAGCGTCTCCTCTCCGGCTCGAGCGCGCCCAGAGCTCGCGGCCCCTCCTCGTGCGGCGGCTCCGCTCCGCCGGTCCCCCGGTCGCCGCGCCGGGCCGAGCCCCGCGGCCCCGTGCCTCGCTCCGGAGGCGTCCGCAGGCGCTGAACGGAAGGGCGGAGGACCCCCGCCGGCGGCAGCGTCGTGCCGCGCCCGGCCGGCCGGCCGGCCGGGCCCTCCCGGCCAGAGCTCCCCGGCCGGCCGCGCGCAGCTCCCGCGGCGCTGCTCGGTGCCGCCGGGGCGGGCGGCCTGGGGCCCCGGCCAATGAGGCGGCAGCTAGCGGCGCGGCTCCGGGGAGATGGGCGGGGCATGCAAATCCCGCCGGAGAGGAGGGGTGGGGAGGGGACGGGAGGGTGGGCGAAGGTAAGGGGCGGGGCGAATGCGACGAGGAGGCGGAGCTGCGCCAATCAGCGTGGAGCGAAGGCCGGGCGCAGAGGCTTCGTGGGCGGGGCACGCGGCCGGCGAGGCGCGGGCAGGGAGAGGCGGTGCGCGGGGCGGGGCATGCAAATTGGTCGCGGGGCCCAGCTAATCGGGCGCGCGGGCGCCCGAACGGGCCGCTGGGAGGCCCCGGCGACGCGGCGGCGGGGCGCTTGGGGGTCGCGGCTGCGACCGGAGCGTCGGCGAGGGCGGACGAGGGCGGCGGGTTGAGGCCCGGGGGGGGGGGGGGGGCGGGGTCGGGCGGTGGAGCAGTGGCCGTGAGGTCGGGGTGGTGGGCGCGGGAGCGGGTGGCGCGGGGGAGCGTCGGTGGGCATCGCTTCTCGGCCTTTTGGCTAAGATCAAGTGTAGTATCTGTTCTTATCAGTTTAATATCTGATACGTCCTCGATGAGAGGACTTTATATTAAACGGATTTTTGGGCTCGGGAGTTGGATCCGGAGCTTGCTCCCTCCGCTCCGCGCATCGTCCCGGTATTGCAGTACCTCCGGGAACGGTGCACCTCCCTCGGGAGGTTGCCATGGGTGTGCAAAGACAGAGGTGGTCGGTGTTCGGCGGGGGCTGGCGCGGGACGCGGCAGCGGCCCCTAAGCAGGTGCCGCCCGGCCGCCGCAGGGTTCCCGGCTCCGCGGAGGGCACGGCGCGGCCCAGCGCGTGCGCTCGCTTCCCCCCTCGCTGCCCCTTCCACGGGGCGGAACGGCTCTCTGCCCCCTCGCGCTCCCGCCAGCGCACGCCGCCCCTTTGCGCTGGGGAAGCGGCCGTCTCCAGTGGCCGGGGCGGCAGGTCGCATACTGCGGCCGGGGCGCGGCGGGGGCAGCATGGTTCTGAAGGTTTTCTTTGGCTTGTAGCTGGGGCTGGCGAGAGAGGGAGTTAGGAGAATCTCATCAGGTAGAGAGAGAGCGCTGACAGCATTCAACTAGGATGCTACTTGGTGTCTCTGCCAACTATGCTGCGTTGTGCAAAATAACTAAAGCAAGAAGCCTTGGGCCCCTTACCGAGGTCAGTCTCTTAATAAGAGTGGGAGCCTGTCTAAAGAAACTGGCAGAAACCGGTCCTGCGGATGGACAGGAGCCAAGGAGCAACCGACTCCGCGCAAAGACAAGAGGTCAACTAGCGGGGACGAGGAAGAGCCACCAACCTTCATCCCCATGACCCCCGACGACCGCCACCGGGAGACGCTGCGCAAGCGCGGGTGGGGGGTGCTTGTGGAAATGACTTCTTGAACTAATTTTAATACGAGGCGGGGACAGGTTGTGAATACGTAGAGGCGCACTGTGAAACTTCGTGCAAATGTAACTCTTTGCTGCGTATAACCACGGCGAATTGCCGCGTCCGGTGCACACGACTTTGGCGGGACTACCCCCCCCGTGCTGCCCAGCGCTGAATAAACAGACCTACTTTTGCAGTCTTACTGATTGTGGACTCTGTTTGCCGCAAGTCAGTTTGGCGAGCCGGCCAGGAGAGACGTTCCGCTCGGCTGTGGGATCGACGGCGGAGCGGACGCCCCTAGGTGCACCCCGAGCATTTTCCTCGGGGGAGCCTCCGCTCTGAGCCGCTCACCGCGGGAGCAGACAAAGACCTCCTGAAGCCGCGGACAAACGGTAAGTTTTACAGCACAGGAAGGGCCTGTAAGTCGTACGGGTGGCCGGGGCGGCTGGTAAGTCGCGCAGAGACGTCTGGCGTGCAGCAGAGTCCCCGTATGGGAGGAGGGTACGCGACAGGCTGACCGATAGAGATGTCGGGGGGGGGGGGGTTGCTGGCCGATAGAGATGTCGGGGTGTGTGTGTGCGTGTGTGCGTGTGTGCGTGTGTGTGTGCGCGTGTGTGTGTGTTGCTGGCCGGTAGAGCGGCCGCTAGAGATCTTGGGAGTAGATGGAGCAAATGCGAGCTTACCGCTGCGTCCCAGTTTTGGGAGCCAGGACGGACCTGCTAATGGCCGCATAAGAAGCAGGAGAAGGGTAAGCGGGCCTCTCAAAACTGCGACAAGGTTACCTGGGTAATACTAGCAGCTGCTGGAGGGATGTTAACTGGAGTGGTAGTAATTGCGTGTCTTATTTGTAGATGTCTGGGTATGTCATGTTGAAAGCATTGGCGTAAGTGTGTGTGTTTGAGACAAAGTGCTGTTGTGAAGTGACTTACGAACAAGTTTGGTTGTTGTTTTAAGTGATATATTCTTGTGGTATGAGCGAGGAGTGCAGGGGGCCTCTTTGCGTGACGGCGCGATTGTGCTGGGTGAGTGAGACGCAGCATCGCCGCGAAGCGAGTGCGGCGTTCCGATCCGCGGTCCCGTATCCTCCGCGAGGGGAGCGGCCGGGGACGAACGAAGCGCACGACAGACCGAAAGGAAGTGCTGTTTTATCCAAGTGTTGACTGGTGGTGCCCAATATATGTGCCCGGCGGTGCATCTTGTAATCCCAGTTTTGTTCTTAAATGTTTGGAGTGTGACAAGGAGGAAGGTGGCGGCGTTATCTAAGTAACAGTTTAGAAGTTTGGATATATTCGCTGTGGTGTTTGGTCGGTTTCCCAGGTATCGGGGGAGAGGGGCTGACCGATTATCGAAGTGGCAGAACGGAGAGAGTCGCTTCTGTGGTGGTTTGGGCTTGAGCCCTTGGGAATTTGGTAAGAAGGGGGAGAGCGAATTTATTTAGGCCTCAATACCTCTTCAAACCCCGATATTGATGGATACGTAGGAGTGATTCCTTGTTCTGTGTGAGCTTACTAACAAAGTGCATGAGAAAAATTGGCGCTCGGCTTGAAATTCGGTCCTGCTGAAATGTAAATTTTGTGGAAAGGGTGGTATTGTTTGTCTAGAAGACGGAGGGCTGAGTGCTTCAGGTGTCTTCCCGAAGTCCTGTGGATTTCTGATTGGAACGGGGCTCATCAATAATCTGAAATAGTAACGCTTGTACGTGGACAGAAGAGTTTAATCCCAGAGAATTGGGACATTTGGGAAGAAGATTAGGAAAAGAGAGTAAAAACCTGCCACTGGACCCCCAGTCACTGGAGCCCCAGGTGCGGCTAATGAGGGTGGTGATCTGGGCAGCCCCTCCTCATAAAAGGGCTGCACCTGGGTGAGGGTGGCAGCTGCGGGGCTGGTGGAGGAGGAAGGCGATGAGGGGGCTGTAGTTGCAGTTTGTCTGCCTTGCAGCCCCTCTGCTGCTTGGGGCAGCCGAGCTGGGTCCGGAAAGGTCTTAGAGAAACCTTGGAGCACGGTGAGGTTACTGAGCGTTGCTGGCACCGTGGCAAGGAAGAAGGTGCGTGCAAGCAGGAGTTCCTGGGATCGTGGAAGTCCTGGGCAGCAGGGCTGCCTGTGTGCTGAGGCTGGGTGGGGGAGGACTCGCCGAAAGTTGGGGTGGGCGGGTGGGCGCGCGCAGGCACAGTGAGCCCTGTATGCGAGGAAAGCCCCGCACGTCTGTGCACGTGCTGTCATTCTTCATTAATCTGAGCGACTCTTCCTGTAACACCGTTGAGTCGACACATGGCAACTGCAGACGACATACAGCATTATAGAGCAACTAACATTGTACAACTCAAAGGACTGCCTGTTCTCACCCCAGATGCCCTTGGGGGTTTTCAGACTGCCCCATACTTCTGCATCAGCTGCCAAGTGCACCCACATCCTTGAGCAAAAGCAGCCCCATGGACGGCTTTGCCTTTGCCTGAGGCAGGCATAAGTCAGACCGTCTTCACCAGTATGGCTTTTTTTTTTTTTTTTTTTTTTTTTTTTTTTTAAATATGCACTGCAAGGACTTTATCCCTTTCTCCGTGTGTAGGAGTTTTCATTGGGCAGGGCTAGCTCGATTGGCAGACTAACCAGGTGGCTGTTGCTACATGTGCATCCTACCTGGGCAGCCTGCTCTAAGGAACCTGCTTTGGCAGGGGGGTTGGACCCGATGATATTTCGAGGTCCCTTCCAACCCCTACAATTCTGTGATTCTGTGATCTGTGCTGGCTTTACCTTTCTAGGCAGCTGATGAACTCCGCCGCAACTGCTCTCTCTCTCCCCTTCCTCAGAAGAGGAGGGGAAGAAGAAAAGGAAAGGAACAACTCGTGGGTTGAGATAAGGATAATTTAATTAAAGGAAAAAAAAAATTAAGGGAAAATTGTTATTAAATAATTTCCCTAAAGGGAAAGGGGGAAAAAAAAAAGGAAAACAAAAGTAAAGGCTGTGTGGAAGTGCAGAGGAAAGAAATTACTCTCTACTTCCCCCCAGTGAGCGATGCTTGACCGCGTCCTTGAAGCAGGGCCTCAATGCACATAGCCGTTGTTCGGGAGGACAGATGTTCTCCCCACGAGAGCCCACCCCTCCCCTCTTCTTCCACTTTTAGTGCTGAGTGTGACGCCATATGGTATGGAATATCCCTTCGGTTGCTTTACGTCAGCTGCCCTGCTGATGTTCCTTCCTCCCCTCTCGCCCACCCCCAGGCCTGCTGGCTCTGGGCGGGGGGGGGGGGGGGGGGGTTGAGGGAATCCTGACCCTGTGCCAGTATTGCTCAGCAGTAGACACAACACTGGTGTGATACCAGTGCTGTTCTAGCTACAAGTGCAGAGCACAGCACCGTGTGGGCTGCCGCAGGGAAAGTTCTCTCCATCCCAGCCAGACCCAGTACAGCATCCCAATGGTTGAATGTCTCAGCACGCATTGCTTTCAGCGTACTCTTTGTCAGTCTGTTGTTATTTATTTATTTATTTTCCCTGGACGCTGGTGCAGGAGAAGGGATGTGGTATACCCGTTCAATGCCATGCTGTTTGGTCCAGGTGTGTTATGAGGTCATTGTGGAAATGAATCCCATTGTCTGATTCAATTATTTCTGGCGTGCCGCGTTGACATGGGACTGTGAGAAAAAGTTGTGTTTTTGCAGTGGAAAATTCCACTAAGCTTGCATATCCAGAAGTGCTTGTGCAGGCACGACAGCAGCACAGCAGCGGAGAGTACGTTACGCAGATAAGGGGAAGGTCCCACTGTCCCAAAATAAGGAGGACGGGTAAGAAAAGCAGGGCGAGCAGTGCAAAATCACTAAAAGCAAAAGATCGTGGGCCCTGTGGTCACAAGAGAAGATGGGGCGGAAGGAGAAATTAACAGTGGGTCAAGTAAAACTGGATCTGTGCGGTACAGCGACAAGTGTTGAGTAGCTCGTGAACCTGTTGCACTCAGCCAGGGAGGAAACAGGAGGCATCAAGCCTTGGGTAAGAGGGTTATAATATAAGGTTATGATATACTTTTGCTGGTTGCTCCCGCTTGCAGGACCCCCGCCGCTGCAATCGTGAATAAAACAGCTTTGCAGAAGACCCTGTCTGAGCAAGTTATTGATTTTTTTTTTTTTTTTTTTTTTTTTTTTCCCCTCCCCTCACAAGACTTGCCTTTCAAAGCCCAGGACGGTGTTCCGGGTGGAAAGCTACGTTTCCAGCCGTGCAGTGGCTGCTTCCAGCACCCCAAGCACACGGCGCTTGCCAGCCTCACGGGAGCAGGTTCTGTAGCGGGGCGGCCCTCCAGCTGCCGGGGCGGGGGGGGGTTGGGGAGGAGGGGAAGGCGACAGGGCCTGGCCGCGATGCCGGGGCAGGGGGAGCCCCTGCAGCTGCTGAGCTTCACCCTGCCGCACAGCTCAGCGCCACGCAGCCGTTTCCTCGCTGCCTCAATCTCACCCCTCCGGGAAAGGGGGGAGAATCGGGGGTGGGGTGGGGTGCGTAACGCGTGCCGGCTGAGATAAAGACAGTTCAATAGGACAGAAAATTAAGAGAAAGGAAGGACAACAACGCGCACGCAGGCACCGAACTCCTGATGCACGCTGCAATTGCTCACCACACGCGTGTCCGATGGCCCAGCCGCTTCCTGAGCAGCAGCCGCCCCCCGGCCATCCTTCCCGGCCGGTGCTCCGCGTGATGGCGTGCGTTCCGGACAGCCCTTTGTGGCCTGCTCGGGTCGCTGTCCCGGTCGCGTCTCCTCCCAGCTCCCGGAGCAGACACAGCGTCTCCTCTCCGGCTCGAGCGCGCCCAGAGCTCGCGGCCCCTCCTCGTGCGGCGGCTCCGCTCCGCCGGTCCCCCGGTCGCCGCGCCGGGCCGAGCCCCGCGGCCCCGTGCCTCGCTCCGGAGGCGTCCGCAGGCGCTGAACGGAAGGGCGGAGGACCCCCGCCGGCGGCAGCGTCGTGCCGCGCCCGGCCGGCCGGCCGGCCGGGCCCTCCCGGCCAGAGCTCCCCGGCCGGCCGCGCGCAGCTCCCGCGGCGCTGCTCGGTGCCGCCGGGGCGGGCGGCCTGGGGCCCCGGCCAATGAGGCGGCAGCTAGCGGCGCGGCTCCGGGGAGATGGGCGGGGCATGCAAATCCCGCCGGAGAGGAGGGGTGGGGAGGGGACGGGAGGGCGGGCGAAGGTAAGGGGCGGGGCGAATGCGACGAGGAGGCGGAGCTGCGCCAATCAGCGTGGAGCGAAGGCCGGGCGCAGAGGCTTCGTGGGCGGGGCACGCGGCCGGCGAGGCGCGGGCAGGGAGAGGCGGTGCGCGGGGCGGGGCATGCAAATTGGTCGCGGGGCCCAGCTAATCGGGCGCGCGGGCGCCCGAACGGGCCGCTGGGAGGCCCCGGCGACGCGGCGGCGGGGCGCTTGGGGGTCGCGGCTGCGACCGGAGCGTCGGCGAGGGCGGACGAGGGCGGCGGGTTGAGGCCCGGGGGGGGGGGGGGGCGGGGTCGGGCGGTGGAGCAGTGGCCGTGAGGTCGGGGTGGTGGGCGCGGGAGCGGGTGGCGCGGGGGAGCGTCGGTGGGCATCGCTTCTCGGCCTTTTGGCTAAGATCAAGTGTAGTATCTGTTCTTATCAGTTTAATATCTGATACGTCCTCGATGAGAGGACTTTATATTAAACGGATTTTTGGGCTCGGGAGTTGGATCCGGAGCTTGCTCCCTCCGCTCCGCGCATCGTCCCGGTATTGCAGTACCTCCGGGAACGGTGCACCTCCCTCGGGAGGTTGCCATGGGTGTGCAAAGACAGAGGTGGTCGGTGTTCGGCGGGGGCTGGCGCGGGACGCGGCAGCGGCCCCTAAGCAGGTGCCGCCCGGCCGCCGCAGGGTTCCCGGCTCCGCGGAGGGCACGGCGCGGCCCAGCGCGTGCGCTCGCTTCCCCCCTCGCTGCCCCTTCCACGGGGCGGAACGGCTCTCTGCCCCCTCGCGCTCCCGCCAGCGCACGCCGCCCCTTTGCGCTGGGGAAGCGGCCGTCTCCAGTGGCCGGGGCGGCAGGTCGCATACTGCGGCCGGGGCGCGGCGGGGGCAGCATGGTTCTGAAGGTTTTCTTTGGCTTGTAGCTGGGGCTGGCGAGAGAGGGAGTTAGGAGAATCTCATCAGGTAGAGAGAGAGCGCTGACAGCATTCAACTAGGATGCTACTTGGTGTCTCTGCCAACTATGCTGCGTTGTGCAAAATAACTAAAGCAAGAAGCCTTGGGCCCCTTACCGAGGTCAGTCTCTTAATAAGAGTGGGAGCCTGTCTAAAGAAACTGGCAGAAACCGGTCCTGCGGATGGACAGGAGCCAAGGAGCAACCGACTCCGCGCAAAGACAAGAGGTCAACTAGCGGGGACGAGGAAGAGCCACCAACCTTCATCCCCATGACCCCCGACGACCGCCACCGGGAGACGCTGCGCAAGCGCGGGTGGGGGGTGCTTGTGGAAATGACTTCTTGAACTAATTTTAATACGAGGCGGGGACAGGTTGTGAATACGTAGAGGCGCACTGTGAAACTTCGTGCAAATGTAACTCTTTGCTGCGTATAACCACGGCGAATTGCCGCGTCCGGTGCACACGACTTTGGCGGGACTACCCCCCCCGTGCTGCCCAGCGCTGAATAAACAGACCTACTTTTGCAGTCTTACTGATTGTGGACTCTGTTTGCCGCAAGTCAGTTTGGCGAGCCGGCCAGGAGAGACGTTCCGCTCGGCTGTGGGATCGACGGCGGAGCGGACGCCCCTAGGTGCACCCCGAGCATTTTCCTCGGGGGAGCCTCCGCTCTGAGCCGCTCACCGCGGGAGCAGACAAAGACCTCCTGAAGCCGCGGACAAACGGTAAGTTTTACAGCACAGGAAGGGCCTGTAAGTCGTACGGGTGGCCGGGGCGGCTGGTAAGTCGCGCAGAGACGTCTGGCGTGCAGCAGAGTCCCCGTATGGGAGGAGGGTACGCGACAGGCTGACCGATAGAGATGTCGGGGGGGGGGGGGTTGCTGGCCGATAGAGATGTCGGGGTGTGTGTGTGCGTGTGTGCGTGTGTGCGTGTGTGTGTGCGCGTGTGTGTGTGTTGCTGGCCGGTAGAGCGGCCGCTAGAGATCTTGGGAGTAGATGGAGCAAATGCGAGCTTACCGCTGCGTCCCAGTTTTGGGAGCCAGGACGGACCTGCTAATGGCCGCATAAGAAGCAGGAGAAGGGTAAGCGGGCCTCTCAAAACTGCGACAAGGTTACCTGGGTAATACTAGCAGCTGCTGGAGGGATGTTAACTGGAGTGGTAGTAATTGCGTGTCTTATTTGTAGATGTCTGGGTATGTCATGTTGAAAGCATTGGCGTAAGTGTGTGTGTTTGAGACAAAGTGCTGTTGTGAAGTGACTTACGAACAAGTTTGGTTGTTGTTTTAAGTGATATATTCTTGTGGTATGAGCGAGGAGTGCAGGGGGCCTCTTTGCGTGACGGCGCGATTGTGCTGGGTGAGTGAGACGCAGCATCGCCGCGAAGCGAGTGCGGCGTTCCGATCCGCGGTCCCGTATCCTCCGCGAGGGGAGCGGCCGGGGACGAACGAAGCGCACGACAGACCGAAAGGAAGTGCTGTTTTATCCAAGTGTTGACTGGTGGTGCCCAATATATGTGCCCGGCGGTGCATCTTGTAATCCCAGTTTTGTTCTTAAATGTTTGGAGTGTGACAAGGAGGAAGGTGGCGGCGTTATCTAAGTAACAGTTTAGAAGTTTGGATATATTCGCTGTGGTGTTTGGTCGGTTTCCCAGGTATCGGGGGAGAGGGGCTGACCGATTATCGAAGTGGCAGAACGGAGAGAGTCGCTTCTGTGGTGGTTTGGGCTTGAGCCCTTGGGAATTTGGTAAGAAGGGGGAGAGCGAATTTATTTAGGCCTCAATACCTCTTCAAACCCCGATATTGATGGATACGTAGGAGTGATTCCTTGTTCTGTGTGAGCTTACTAACAAAGTGCATGAGAAAAATTGGCGCTCGGCTTGAAATTCGGTCCTGCTGAAATGTAAATTTTGTGGAAAGGGTGGTATTGTTTGTCTAGAAGACGGAGGGCTGAGTGCTTCAGGTGTCTTCCCGAAGTCCTGTGGATTTCTGATTGGAACGGGGCTCATCAATAATCTGAAATAGTAACGCTTGTACGTGGACAGAAGAGTTTAATCCCAGAGAATTGGGACATTTGGGAAGAAGATTAGGAAAAGAGAGTAAAAACCTGCCACTGGACCCCCAGTCACTGGAGCCCCAGGTGCGGCTAATGAGGGTGGTGATCTGGGCAGCCCCTCCTCATAAAAGGGCTGCACCTGGGTGAGGGTGGCAGCTGCGGGGCTGGTGGAGGAGGAAGGCGATGAGGGGGCTGTAGTTGCAGTTTGTCTGCCTTGCAGCCCCTCTGCTGCTTGGGGCAGCCGAGCTGGGTCCGGAAAGGTCTTAGAGAAACCTTGGAGCACGGTGAGGTTACTGAGCGTTGCTGGCACCGTGGCAAGGAAGAAGGTGCGTGCAAGCAGGAGTTCCTGGGATCGTGGAAGTCCTGGGCAGCAGGGCTGCCTGTGTGCTGAGGCTGGGTGGGGGAGGACTCGCCGAAAGTTGGGGTGGGCGGGTGGGCGCGCGCAGGCACAGTGAGCCCTGTATGCGAGGAAAGCCCCGCACGTCTGTGCACGTGCTGTCATTCTTCATTAATCTGAGCGACTCTTCCTGTAACACCGTTGAGTCGACACATGGCAACTGCAGACGACATACAGCATTATAGAGCAACTAACATTGTACAACTCAAAGGACTGCCTGTTCTCACCCCAGATGCCCTTGGGGGTTTTCAGACTGCCCCATACTTCTGCATCAGCTGCCAAGTGCACCCACATCCTTGAGCAAAAGCAGCCCCATGGACGGCTTTGCCTTTGCCTGAGGCAGGCATAAGTCAGACCGTCTTCACCAGTATGGCTTTTTTTTTTTTTTTTTTTTTTTTTTTTTTTTAAATATGCACTGCAAGGACTTTATCCCTTTCTCCGTGTGTAGGAGTTTTCATTGGGCAGGGCTAGCTCGATTGGCAGACTAACCAGGTGGCTGTTGCTACATGTGCATCCTACCTGGGCAGCCTGCTCTAAGGAACCTGCTTTGGCAGGGGGGTTGGACCCGATGATATTTCGAGGTCCCTTCCAACCCCTACAATTCTGTGATTCTGTGATCTGTGCTGGCTTTACCTTTCTAGGCAGCTGATGAACTCCGCCGCAACTGCTCTCTCTCTCCCCTTCCTCAGAAGAGGAGGGGAAGAAGAAAAGGAAAGGAACAACTCGTGGGTTGAGATAAGGATAATTTAATTAAAGGAAAAAAAAAATTAAGGGAAAATTGTTATTAAATAATTTCCCTAAAGGGAAAGGGGGAAAAAAAAAAGGAAAACAAAAGTAAAGGCTGTGTGGAAGTGCAGAGGAAAGAAATTACTCTCTACTTCCCCCCAGTGAGCGATGCTTGACCGCGTCCTTGAAGCAGGGCCTCAATGCACATAGCCGTTGTTCGGGAGGACAGATGTTCTCCCCACGAGAGCCCACCCCTCCCCTCTTCTTCCACTTTTAGTGCTGAGTGTGACGCCATATGGTATGGAATATCCCTTCGGTTGCTTTACGTCAGCTGCCCTGCTGATGTTCCTTCCTCCCCTCTCGCCCACCCCCAGGCCTGCTGGCTCTGGGCGGGGGGGGGGGGGGGGGGGGTTGAGGGAATCCTGACCCTGTGCCAGTATTGCTCAGCAGTAGACACAACACTGGTGTGATACCAGTGCTGTTCTAGCTACAAGTGCAGAGCACAGCACCGTGTGGGCTGCCGCAGGGAAAGTTCTCTCCATCCCAGCCAGACCCAGTACAGCATCCCAATGGTTGAATGTCTCAGCACGCATTGCTTTCAGCGTACTCTTTGTCAGTCTGTTGTTATTTATTTATTTATTTTCCCTGGACGCTGGTGCAGGAGAAGGGATGTGGTATACCCGTTCAATGCCATGCTGTTTGGTCCAGGTGTGTTATGAGGTCATTGTGGAAATGAATCCCATTGTCTGATTCAATTATTTCTGGCGTGCCGCGTTGACATGGGACTGTGAGAAAAAGTTGTGTTTTTGCAGTGGAAAATTCCACTAAGCTTGCATATCCAGAAGTGCTTGTGCAGGCACGACAGCAGCACAGCAGCGGAGAGTACGTTACGCAGATAAGGGGAAGGTCCCACTGTCCCAAAATAAGGAGGACGGGTAAGAAAAGCAGGGCGAGCAGTGCAAAATCACTAAAAGCAAAAGATCGTGGGCCCTGTGGTCACAAGAGAAGATGGGGCGGAAGGAGAAATTAACAGTGGGTCAAGTAAAACTGGATCTGTGCGGTACAGCGACAAGTGTTGAGTAGCTCGTGAACCTGTTGCACTCAGCCAGGGAGGAAACAGGAGGCATC
This sequence comes from Mergus octosetaceus, assembly GCA_036873955.1. Taxonomy (NCBI): domain Eukaryota; kingdom Metazoa; phylum Chordata; class Aves; order Anseriformes; family Anatidae; genus Mergus; species Mergus octosetaceus. The sequence goes on along the minus strand of CM072284.1, from coordinate 386,438 downwards.
AAGCCTTGGGTAAGAGGGTTATAATATAAGGTTATGATATACTTTTGCTGGTTGCTCCCGCTTGCAGGACCCCCGCCGCTGCAATCGTGAATAAAACAGCTTTGCAGAAGACCCTGTCTGAGCAAGTTATTGATTTTTTTTTTTTTTTTTTTTTTTTTTTCCCCTCCCCTCACAAGACTTGCCTTTCAAAGCCCAGGACGGTGTTCCGGGTGGAAAGCTACGTTTCCAGCCGTGCAGTGGCTGCTTCCAGCACCCCAAGCACACGGCGCTTGCCAGCCTCACGGGAGCAGGTTCTGTAGCGGGGCGGCCCTCCAGCTGCCGGGGCGGGGGGGGGTTGGGGAGGAGGGGAAGGCGACAGGGCCTGGCCGCGATGCCGGGGCAGGGGGAGCCCCTGCAGCTGCTGAGCTTCACCCTGCCGCACAGCTCAGCGCCACGCAGCCGTTTCCTCGCTGCCTCAATCTCACCCCTCCGGGAAAGGGGGGAGAATCGGGGGTGGGGTGGGGTGCGTAACGCGTGCCGGCTGAGATAAAGACAGTTCAATAGGACAGAAAATTAAGAGAAAGGAAGGACAACAACGCGCACGCAGGCACCGAACTCCTGATGCACGCTGCAATTGCTCACCACACGCGTGTCCGATGGCCCAGCCGCTTCCTGAGCAGCAGCCGCCCCCCGGCCATCCTTCCCGGCCGGTGCTCCGCGTGATGGCGTGCGTTCCGGACAGCCCTTTGTGGCCTGCTCGGGTCGCTGTCCCGGTCGCGTCTCCTCCCAGCTCCCGGAGCAGACACAGCGTCTCCTCTCCGGCTCGAGCGCGCCCAGAGCTCGCGGCCCCTCCTCGTGCGGCGGCTCCGCTCCGCCGGTCCCCCGGTCGCCGCGCCGGGCCGAGCCCCGCGGCCCCGTGCCTCGCTCCGGAGGCGTCCGCAGGCGCTGAACGGAAGGGCGGAGGACCCCCGCCGGCGGCAGCGTCGTGCCGCGCCCGGCCGGCCGGCCGGCCGGGCCCTCCCGGCCAGAGCTCCCCGGCCGGCCGCGCGCAGCTCCCGCGGCGCTGCTCGGTGCCGCCGGGGCGGGCGGCCTGGGGCCCCGGCCAATGAGGCGGCAGCTAGCGGCGCGGCTCCGGGGAGATGGGCGGGGCATGCAAATCCCGCCGGAGAGGAGGGGTGGGGAGGGGACGGGAGGGTGGGCGAAGGTAAGGGGCGGGGCGAATGCGACGAGGAGGCGGAGCTGCGCCAATCAGCGTGGAGCGAAGGCCGGGCGCAGAGGCTTCGTGGGCGGGGCACGCGGCCGGCGAGGCGCGGGCAGGGAGAGGCGGTGCGCGGGGCGGGGCATGCAAATTGGTCGCGGGGCCCAGCTAATCGGGCGCGCGGGCGCCCGAACGGGCCGCTGGGAGGCCCCGGCGACGCGGCGGCGGGGCGCTTGGGGGTCGCGGCTGCGACCGGAGCGTCGGCGAGGGCGGACGAGGGCGGCGGGTTGAGGCCCGGGGGGGGGGGGGGGCGGGGTCGGGCGGTGGAGCAGTGGCCGTGAGGTCGGGGTGGTGGGCGCGGGAGCGGGTGGCGCGGGGGAGCGTCGGTGGGCATCGCTTCTCGGCCTTTTGGCTAAGATCAAGTGTAGTATCTGTTCTTATCAGTTTAATATCTGATACGTCCTCGATGAGAGGACTTTATATTAAACGGATTTTTGGGCTCGGGAGTTGGATCCGGAGCTTGCTCCCTCCGCTCCGCGCATCGTCCCGGTATTGCAGTACCTCCGGGAACGGTGCACCTCCCTCGGGAGGTTGCCATGGGTGTGCAAAGACAGAGGTGGTCGGTGTTCGGCGGGGGCTGGCGCGGGACGCGGCAGCGGCCCCTAAGCAGGTGCCGCCCGGCCGCCGCAGGGTTCCCGGCTCCGCGGAGGGCACGGCGCGGCCCAGCGCGTGCGCTCGCTTCCCCCCTCGCTGCCCCTTCCACGGGGCGGAACGGCTCTCTGCCCCCTCGCGCTCCCGCCAGCGCACGCCGCCCCTTTGCGCTGGGGAAGCGGCCGTCTCCAGTGGCCGGGGCGGCAGGTCGCATACTGCGGCCGGGGCGCGGCGGGGGCAGCATGGTTCTGAAGGTTTTCTTTGGCTTGTAGCTGGGGCTGGCGAGAGAGGGAGTTAGGAGAATCTCATCAGGTAGAGAGAGAGCGCTGACAGCATTCAACTAGGATGCTACTTGGTGTCTCTGCCAACTATGCTGCGTTGTGCAAAATAACTAAAGCAAGAAGCCTTGGGCCCCTTACCGAGGTCAGTCTCTTAATAAGAGTGGGAGCCTGTCTAAAGAAACTGGCAGAAACCGGTCCTGCGGATGGACAGGAGCCAAGGAGCAACCGACTCCGCGCAAAGACAAGAGGTCAACTAGCGGGGACGAGGAAGAGCCACCAACCTTCATCCCCATGACCCCCGACGACCGCCACCGGGAGACGCTGCGCAAGCGCGGGTGGGGGGTGCTTGTGGAAATGACTTCTTGAACTAATTTTAATACGAGGCGGGGACAGGTTGTGAATACGTAGAGGCGCACTGTGAAACTTCGTGCAAATGTAACTCTTTGCTGCGTATAACCACGGCGAATTGCCGCGTCCGGTGCACACGACTTTGGCGGGACTACCCCCCCCGTGCTGCCCAGCGCTGAATAAACAGACCTACTTTTGCAGTCTTACTGATTGTGGACTCTGTTTGCCGCAAGTCAGTTTGGCGAGCCGGCCAGGAGAGACGTTCCGCTCGGCTGTGGGATCGACGGCGGAGCGGACGCCCCTAGGTGCACCCCGAGCATTTTCCTCGGGGGAGCCTCCGCTCTGAGCCGCTCACCGCGGGAGCAGACAAAGACCTCCTGAAGCCGCGGACAAACGGTAAGTTTTACAGCACAGGAAGGGCCTGTAAGTCGTACGGGTGGCCGGGGCGGCTGGTAAGTCGCGCAGAGACGTCTGGCGTGCAGCAGAGTCCCCGTATGGGAGGAGGGTACGCGACAGGCTGACCGATAGAGATGTCGGGGGGGGGGGGGTTGCTGGCCGATAGAGATGTCGGGGTGTGTGTGTGCGTGTGTGCGTGTGTGCGTGTGTGTGTGCGCGTGTGTGTGTGTTGCTGGCCGGTAGAGCGGCCGCTAGAGATCTTGGGAGTAGATGGAGCAAATGCGAGCTTACCGCTGCGTCCCAGTTTTGGGAGCCAGGACGGACCTGCTAATGGCCGCATAAGAAGCAGGAGAAGGGTAAGCGGGCCTCTCAAAACTGCGACAAGGTTACCTGGGTAATACTAGCAGCTGCTGGAGGGATGTTAACTGGAGTGGTAGTAATTGCGTGTCTTATTTGTAGATGTCTGGGTATGTCATGTTGAAAGCATTGGCGTAAGTGTGTGTGTTTGAGACAAAGTGCTGTTGTGAAGTGACTTACGAACAAGTTTGGTTGTTGTTTTAAGTGATATATTCTTGTGGTATGAGCGAGGAGTGCAGGGGGCCTCTTTGCGTGACGGCGCGATTGTGCTGGGTGAGTGAGACGCAGCATCGCCGCGAAGCGAGTGCGGCGTTCCGATCCGCGGTCCCGTATCCTCCGCGAGGGGAGCGGCCGGGGACGAACGAAGCGCACGACAGACCGAAAGGAAGTGCTGTTTTATCCAAGTGTTGACTGGTGGTGCCCAATATATGTGCCCGGCGGTGCATCTTGTAATCCCAGTTTTGTTCTTAAATGTTTGGAGTGTGACAAGGAGGAAGGTGGCGGCGTTATCTAAGTAACAGTTTAGAAGTTTGGATATATTCGCTGTGGTGTTTGGTCGGTTTCCCAGGTATCGGGGGAGAGGGGCTGACCGATTATCGAAGTGGCAGAACGGAGAGAGTCGCTTCTGTGGTGGTTTGGGCTTGAGCCCTTGGGAATTTGGTAAGAAGGGGGAGAGCGAATTTATTTAGGCCTCAATACCTCTTCAAACCCCGATATTGATGGATACGTAGGAGTGATTCCTTGTTCTGTGTGAGCTTACTAACAAAGTGCATGAGAAAAATTGGCGCTCGGCTTGAAATTCGGTCCTGCTGAAATGTAAATTTTGTGGAAAGGGTGGTATTGTTTGTCTAGAAGACGGAGGGCTGAGTGCTTCAGGTGTCTTCCCGAAGTCCTGTGGATTTCTGATTGGAACGGGGCTCATCAATAATCTGAAATAGTAACGCTTGTACGTGGACAGAAGAGTTTAATCCCAGAGAATTGGGACATTTGGGAAGAAGATTAGGAAAAGAGAGTAAAAACCTGCCACTGGACCCCCAGTCACTGGAGCCCCAGGTGCGGCTAATGAGGGTGGTGATCTGGGCAGCCCCTCCTCATAAAAGGGCTGCACCTGGGTGAGGGTGGCAGCTGCGGGGCTGGTGGAGGAGGAAGGCGATGAGGGGGCTGTAGTTGCAGTTTGTCTGCCTTGCAGCCCCTCTGCTGCTTGGGGCAGCCGAGCTGGGTCCGGAAAGGTCTTAGAGAAACCTTGGAGCACGGTGAGGTTACTGAGCGTTGCTGGCACCGTGGCAAGGAAGAAGGTGCGTGCAAGCAGGAGTTCCTGGGATCGTGGAAGTCCTGGGCAGCAGGGCTGCCTGTGTGCTGAGGCTGGGTGGGGGAGGACTCGCCGAAAGTTGGGGTGGGCGGGTGGGCGCGCGCAGGCACAGTGAGCCCTGTATGCGAGGAAAGCCCCGCACGTCTGTGCACGTGCTGTCATTCTTCATTAATCTGAGCGACTCTTCCTGTAACACCGTTGAGTCGACACATGGCAACTGCAGACGACATACAGCATTATAGAGCAACTAACATTGTACAACTCAAAGGACTGCCTGTTCTCACCCCAGATGCCCTTGGGGGTTTTCAGACTGCCCCATACTTCTGCATCAGCTGCCAAGTGCACCCACATCCTTGAGCAAAAGCAGCCCCATGGACGGCTTTGCCTTTGCCTGAGGCAGGCATAAGTCAGACCGTCTTCACCAGTATGGCTTTTTTTTTTTTTTTTTTTTTTTTTTTTTTTTAAATATGCACTGCAAGGACTTTATCCCTTTCTCCGTGTGTAGGAGTTTTCATTGGGCAGGGCTAGCTCGATTGGCAGACTAACCAGGTGGCTGTTGCTACATGTGCATCCTACCTGGGCAGCCTGCTCTAAGGAACCTGCTTTGGCAGGGGGGTTGGACCCGATGATATTTCGAGGTCCCTTCCAACCCCTACAATTCTGTGATTCTGTGATCTGTGCTGGCTTTACCTTTCTAGGCAGCTGATGAACTCCGCCGCAACTGCTCTCTCTCTCCCCTTCCTCAGAAGAGGAGGGGAAGAAGAAAAGGAAAGGAACAACTCGTGGGTTGAGATAAGGATAATTTAATTAAAGGAAAAAAAAAATTAAGGGAAAATTGTTATTAAATAATTTCCCTAAAGGGAAAGGGGGAAAAAAAAAAGGAAAACAAAAGTAAAGGCTGTGTGGAAGTGCAGAGGAAAGAAATTACTCTCTACTTCCCCCCAGTGAGCGATGCTTGACCGCGTCCTTGAAGCAGGGCCTCAATGCACATAGCCGTTGTTCGGGAGGACAGATGTTCTCCCCACGAGAGCCCACCCCTCCCCTCTTCTTCCACTTTTAGTGCTGAGTGTGACGCCATATGGTATGGAATATCCCTTCGGTTGCTTTACGTCAGCTGCCCTGCTGATGTTCCTTCCTCCCCTCTCGCCCACCCCCAGGCCTGCTGGCTCTGGGCGGGGGGGGGGGGGGGGGGGGTTGAGGGAATCCTGACCCTGTGCCAGTATTGCTCAGCAGTAGACACAACACTGGTGTGATACCAGTGCTGTTCTAGCTACAAGTGCAGAGCACAGCACCGTGTGGGCTGCCGCAGGGAAAGTTCTCTCCATCCCAGCCAGACCCAGTACAGCATCCCAATGGTTGAATGTCTCAGCACGCATTGCTTTCAGCGTACTCTTTGTCAGTCTGTTGTTATTTATTTATTTATTTTCCCTGGACGCTGGTGCAGGAGAAGGGATGTGGTATACCCGTTCAATGCCATGCTGTTTGGTCCAGGTGTGTTATGAGGTCATTGTGGAAATGAATCCCATTGTCTGATTCAATTATTTCTGGCGTGCCGCGTTGACATGGGACTGTGAGAAAAAGTTGTGTTTTTGCAGTGGAAAATTCCACTAAGCTTGCATATCCAGAAGTGCTTGTGCAGGCACGACAGCAGCACAGCAGCGGAGAGTACGTTACGCAGATAAGGGGAAGGTCCCACTGTCCCAAAATAAGGAGGACGGGTAAGAAAAGCAGGGCGAGCAGTGCAAAATCACTAAAAGCAAAAGATCGTGGGCCCTGTGGTCACAAGAGAAGATGGGGCGGAAGGAGAAATTAACAGTGGGTCAAGTAAAACTGGATCTGTGCGGTACAGCGACAAGTGTTGAGTAGCTCGTGAACCTGTTGCACTCAGCCAGGGAGGAAACAGGAGGCATCAAGCCTTGGGTAAGAGGGTTATAATATAAGGTTATGATATACTTTTGCTGGTTGCTCCCGCTTGCAGGACCCCCGCCGCTGCAATCGTGAATAAAACAGCTTTGCAGAAGACCCTGTCTGAGCAAGTTATTGATTTTTTTTTTTTTTTTTTTTTTTTTTTCCCCTCCCCTCACAAGACTTGCCTTTCAAAGCCCAGGACGGTGTTCCGGGTGGAAAGCTACGTTTCCAGCCGTGCAGTGGCTGCTTCCAGCACCCCAAGCACACGGCGCTTGCCAGCCTCACGGGAGCAGGTTCTGTAGCGGGGCGGCCCTCCAGCTGCCGGGGCGGGGGGGGGTTGGGGAGGAGGGGAAGGCGACAGGGCCTGGCCGCGATGCCGGGGCAGGGGGAGCCCCTGCAGCTGCTGAGCTTCACCCTGCCGCACAGCTCAGCGCCACGCAGCCGTTTCCTCGCTGCCTCAATCTCACCCCTCCGGGAAAGGGGGGAGAATCGGGGGTGGGGTGGGGTGCGTAACGCGTGCCGGCTGAGATAAAGACAGTTCAATAGGACAGAAAATTAAGAGAAAGGAAGGACAACAACGCGCACGCAGGCACCGAACTCCTGATGCACGCTGCAATTGCTCACCACACGCGTGTCCGATGGCCCAGCCGCTTCCTGAGCAGCAGCCGCCCCCCGGCCATCCTTCCCGGCCGGTGCTCCGCGTGATGGCGTGCGTTCCGGACAGCCCTTTGTGGCCTGCTCGGGTCGCTGTCCCGGTCGCGTCTCCTCCCAGCTCCCGGAGCAGACACAGCGTCTCCTCTCCGGCTCGAGCGCGCCCAGAGCTCGCGGCCCCTCCTCGTGCGGCGGCTCCGCTCCGCCGGTCCCCCGGTCGCCGCGCCGGGCCGAGCCCCGCGGCCCCGTGCCTCGCTCCGGAGGCGTCCGCAGGCGCTGAACGGAAGGGCGGAGGACCCCCGCCGGCGGCAGCGTCGTGCCGCGCCCGGCCGGCCGGCCGGCCGGGCCCTCCCGGCCAGAGCTCCCCGGCCGGCCGCGCGCAGCTCCCGCGGCGCTGCTCGGTGCCGCCGGGGCGGGCGGCCTGGGGCCCCGGCCAATGAGGCGGCAGCTAGCGGCGCGGCTCCGGGGAGATGGGCGGGGCATGCAAATCCCGCCGGAGAGGAGGGGTGGGGAGGGGACGGGAGGGTGGGCGAAGGTAAGGGGCGGGGCGAATGCGACGAGGAGGCGGAGCTGCGCCAATCAGCGTGGAGCGAAGGCCGGGCGCAGAGGCTTCGTGGGCGGGGCACGCGGCCGGCGAGGCGCGGGCAGGGAGAGGCGGTGCGCGGGGCGGGGCATGCAAATTGGTCGCGGGGCCCAGCTAATCGGGCGCGCGGGCGCCCGAACGGGCCGCTGGGAGGCCCCGGCGACGCGGCGGCGGGGCGCTTGGGGGTCGCGGCTGCGACCGGAGCGTCGGCGAGGGCGGACGAGGGCGGCGGGTTGAGGCCCGGGGGGGGGGGGGGGCGGGGTCGGGCGGTGGAGCAGTGGCCGTGAGGTCGGGGTGGTGGGCGCGGGAGCGGGTGGCGCGGGGGAGCGTCGGTGGGCATCGCTTCTCGGCCTTTTGGCTAAGATCAAGTGTAGTATCTGTTCTTATCAGTTTAATATCTGATACGTCCTCGATGAGAGGACTTTATATTAAACGGATTTTTGGGCTCGGGAGTTGGATCCGGAGCTTGCTCCCTCCGCTCCGCGCATCGTCCCGGTATTGCAGTACCTCCGGGAACGGTGCACCTCCCTCGGGAGGTTGCCATGGGTGTGCAAAGACAGAGGTGGTCGGTGTTCGGCGGGGGCTGGCGCGGGACGCGGCAGCGGCCCCTAAGCAGGTGCCGCCCGGCCGCCGCAGGGTTCCCGGCTCCGCGGAGGGCACGGCGCGGCCCAGCGCGTGCGCTCGCTTCCCCCCTCGCTGCCCCTTCCACGGGGCGGAACGGCTCTCTGCCCCCTCGCGCTCCCGCCAGCGCACGCCGCCCCTTTGCGCTGGGGAAGCGGCCGTCTCCAGTGGCCGGGGCGGCAGGTCGCATACTGCGGCCGGGGCGCGGCGGGGGCAGCATGGTTCTGAAGGTTTTCTTTGGCTTGTAGCTGGGGCTGGCGAGAGAGGGAGTTAGGAGAATCTCATCAGGTAGAGAGAGAGCGCTGACAGCATTCAACTAGGATGCTACTTGGTGTCTCTGCCAACTATGCTGCGTTGTGCAAAATAACTAAAGCAAGAAGCCTTGGGCCCCTTACCGAGGTCAGTCTCTTAATAAGAGTGGGAGCCTGTCTAAAGAAACTGGCAGAAACCGGTCCTGCGGATGGACAGGAGCCAAGGAGCAACCGACTCCGCGCAAAGACAAGAGGTCAACTAGCGGGGACGAGGAAGAGCCACCAACCTTCATCCCCATGACCCCCGACGACCGCCACCGGGAGACGCTGCGCAAGCGCGGGTGGGGGGTGCTTGTGGAAATGACTTCTTGAACTAATTTTAATACGAGGCGGGGACAGGTTGTGAATACGTAGAGGCGCACTGTGAAACTTCGTGCAAATGTAACTCTTTGCTGCGTATAACCACGGCGAATTGCCGCGTCCGGTGCACACGACTTTGGCGGGACTACCCCCCCCGTGCTGCCCAGCGCTGAATAAACAGACCTACTTTTGCAGTCTTACTGATTGTGGACTCTGTTTGCCGCAAGTCAGTTTGGCGAGCCGGCCAGGAGAGACGTTCCGCTCGGCTGTGGGATCGACGGCGGAGCGGACGCCCCTAGGTGCACCCCGAGCATTTTCCTCGGGGGAGCCTCCGCTCTGAGCCGCTCACCGCGGGAGCAGACAAAGACCTCCTGAAGCCGCGGACAAACGGTAAGTTTTACAGCACAGGAAGGGCCTGTAAGTCGTACGGGTGGCCGGGGCGGCTGGTAAGTCGCGCAGAGACGTCTGGCGTGCAGCAGAGTCCCCGTATGGGAGGAGGGTACGCGACAGGCTGACCGATAGAGATGTCGGGGGGGGGGGGGTTGCTGGCCGATAGAGATGTCGGGGTGTGTGTGTGCGTGTGTGCGTGTGTGCGTGTGTGTGTGCGCGTGTGTGTGTGTTGCTGGCCGGTAGAGCGGCCGCTAGAGATCTTGGGAGTAGATGGAGCAAATGCGAGCTTACCGCTGCGTCCCAGTTTTGGGAGCCAGGACGGACCTGCTAATGGCCGCATAAGAAGCAGGAGAAGGGTAAGCGGGCCTCTCAAAACTGCGACAAGGTTACCTGGGTAATACTAGCAGCTGCTGGAGGGATGTTAACTGGAGTGGTAGTAATTGCGTGTCTTATTTGTAGATGTCTGGGTATGTCATGTTGAAAGCATTGGCGTAAGTGTGTGTGTTTGAGACAAAGTGCTGTTGTGAAGTGACTTACGAACAAGTTTGGTTGTTGTTTTAAGTGATATATTCTTGTGGTATGAGCGAGGAGTGCAGGGGGCCTCTTTGCGTGACGGCGCGATTGTGCTGGGTGAGTGAGACGCAGCATCGCCGCGAAGCGAGTGCGGCGTTCCGATCCGCGGTCCCGTATCCTCCGCGAGGGGAGCGGCCGGGGACGAACGAAGCGCACGACAGACCGAAAGGAAGTGCTGTTTTATCCAAGTGTTGACTGGTGGTGCCCAATATATGTGCCCGGCGGTGCATCTTGTAATCCCAGTTTTGTTCTTAAATGTTTGGAGTGTGACAAGGAGGAAGGTGGCGGCGTTATCTAAGTAACAGTTTAGAAGTTTGGATATATTCGCTGTGGTGTTTGGTCGGTTTCCCAGGTATCGGGGGAGAGGGGCTGACCGATTATCGAAGTGGCAGAACGGAGAGAGTCGCTTCTGTGGTGGTTTGGGCTTGAGCCCTTGGGAATTTGGTAAGAAGGGGGAGAGCGAATTTATTTAGGCCTCAATACCTCTTCAAACCCCGATATTGATGGATACGTAGGAGTGATTCCTTGTTCTGTGTGAGCTTACTAACAAAGTGCATGAGAAAAATTGGCGCTCGGCTTGAAATTCGGTCCTGCTGAAATGTAAATTTTGTGGAAAGGGTGGTATTGTTTGTCTAGAAGACGGAGGGCTGAGTGCTTCAGGTGTCTTCCCGAAGTCCTGTGGATTTCTGATTGGAACGGGGCTCATCAATAATCTGAAATAGTAACGCTTGTACGTGGACAGAAGAGTTTAATCCCAGAGAATTGGGACATTTGGGAAGAAGATTAGGAAAAGAGAGTAAAAACCTGCCACTGGACCCCCAGTCACTGGAGCCCCAGGTGCGGCTAATGAGGGTGGTGATCTGGGCAGCCCCTCCTCATAAAAGGGCTGCACCTGGGTGAGGGTGGCAGCTGCGGGGCTGGTGGAGGAGGAAGGCGATGAGGGGGCTGTAGTTGCAGTTTGTCTGCCTTGCAGCCCCTCTGCTGCTTGGGGCAGCCGAGCTGGGTCCGGAAAGGTCTTAGAGAAACCTTGGAGCACGGTGAGGTTACTGAGCGTTGCTGGCACCGTGGCAAGGAAGAAGGTGCGTGCAAGCAGGAGTTCCTGGGATCGTGGAAGTCCTGGGCAGCAGGGCTGCCTGTGTGCTGAGGCTGGGTGGGGGAGGACTCGCCGAAAGTTGGGGTGGGCGGGTGGGCGCGCGCAGGCACAGTGAGCCCTGTATGCGAGGAAAGCCCCGCACGTCTGTGCACGTGCTGTCATTCTTCATTAATCTGAGCGACTCTTCCTGTAACACCGTTGAGTCGACACATGGCAACTGCAGACGACATACAGCATTATAGAGCAACTAACATTGTACAACTCAAAGGACTGCCTGTTCTCACCCCAGATGCCCTTGGGGGTTTTCAGACTGCCCCATACTTCTGCATCAGCTGCCAAGTGCACCCACATCCTTGAGCAAAAGCAGCCCCATGGACGGCTTTGCCTTTGCCTGAGGCAGGCATAAGTCAGACCGTCTTCACCAGTATGGCTTTTTTTTTTTTTTTTTTTTTTTTTTTTTTTTAAATATGCACTGCAAGGACTTTATCCCTTTCTCCGTGTGTAGGAGTTTTCATTGGGCAGGGCTAGCTCGATTGGCAGACTAACCAGGTGGCTGTTGCTACATGTGCATCCTACCTGGGCAGCCTGCTCTAAGGAACCTGCTTTGGCAGGGGGGTTGGACCCGATGATATTTCGAGGTCCCTTCCAACCCCTACAATTCTGTGATTCTGTGATCTGTGCTGGCTTTACCTTTCTAGGCAGCTGATGAACTCCGCCGCAACTGCTCTCTCTCTCCCCTTCCTCAGAAGAGGAGGGGAAGAAGAAAAGGAAAGGAACAACTCGTGGGTTGAGATAAGGATAATTTAATTAAAGGAAAAAAAAAATTAAGGGAAAATTGTTATTAAATAATTTCCCTAAAGGGAAAGGGGGAAAAAAAAAAGGAAAACAAAAGTAAAGGCTGTGTGGAAGTGCAGAGGAAAGAAATTACTCTCTACTTCCCCCCAGTGAGCGATGCTTGACCGCGTCCTTGAAGCAGGGCCTCAATGCACATAGCCGTTGTTCGGGAGGACAGATGTTCTCCCCACGAGAGCCCACCCCTCCCCTCTTCTTCCACTTTTAGTGCTGAGTGTGACGCCATATGGTATGGAATATCCCTTCGGTTGCTTTACGTCAGCTGCCCTGCTGATGTTCCTTCCTCCCCTCTCGCCCACCCCCAGGCCTGCTGGCTCTGGGCGGGGGGGGGGGGGGGGGGGTTGAGGGAATCCTGACCCTGTGCCAGTATTGCTCAGCAGTAGACACAACACTGGTGTGATACCAGTGCTGTTCTAGCTACAAGTGCAGAGCACAGCACCGTGTGGGCTGCCGCAGGGAAAGTTCTCTCCATCCCAGCCAGACCCAGTACAGCATCCCAATGGTTGAATGTCTCAGCACGCATTGCTTTCAGCGTACTCTTTGTCAGTCTGTTGTTATTTATTTATTTATTTTCCCTGGACGCTGGTGCAGGAGAAGGGATGTGGTATACCCGTTCAATGCCATGCTGTTTGGTCCAGGTGTGTTATGAGGTCATTGTGGAAATGAATCCCATTGTCTGATTCAATTATTTCTGGCGTGCCGCGTTGACATGGGACTGTGAGAAAAAGTTGTGTTTTTGCAGTGGAAAATTCCACTAAGCTTGCATATCCAGAAGTGCTTGTGCAGGCACGACAGCAGCACAGCAGCGGAGAGTACGTTACGCAGATAAGGGGAAGGTCCCACTGTCCCAAAATAAGGAGGACGGGTAAGAAAAGCAGGGCGAGCAGTGCAAAATCACTAAAAGCAAAAGATCGTGGGCCCTGTGGTCACAAGAGAAGATGGGGCGGAAGGAGAAATTAACAGTGGGTCAAGTAAAACTGGATCTGTGCGGTACAGCGACAAGTGTTGAGTAGCTCGTGAACCTGTTGCACTCAGCCAGGGAGGAAACAGGAGGCATCAAGCCTTGGGTAAGAGGGTTATAATATAAGGTTATGATATACTTTTGCTGGTTGCTCCCGCTTGCAGGACCCCCGCCGCTGCAATCGTGAATAAAACAGCTTTGCAGAAGACCCTGTCTGAGCAAGTTATTGATTTTTTTTTTTTTTTTTTTTTTTTTTTTCCCCTCCCCTCACAAGACTTGCCTTTCAAAGCCCAGGACGGTGTTCCGGGTGGAAAGCTACGTTTCCAGCCGTGCAGTGGCTGCTTCCAGCACCCCAAGCACACGGCGCTTGCCAGCCTCACGGGAGCAGGTTCTGTAGCGGGGCGGCCCTCCAGCTGCCGGGGCGGGGGGGGGTTGGGGAGGAGGGGAAGGCGACAGGGCCTGGCCGCGATGCCGGGGCAGGGGGAGCCCCTGCAGCTGCTGAGCTTCACCCTGCCGCACAGCTCAGCGCCACGCAGCCGTTTCCTCGCTGCCTCAATCTCACCCCTCCGGGAAAGGGGGGAGAATCGGGGGTGGGGTGGGGTGCGTAACGCGTGCCGGCTGAGATAAAGACAGTTCAATAGGACAGAAAATTAAGAGAAAGGAAGGACAACAACGCGCACGCAGGCACCGAACTCCTGATGCACGCTGCAATTGCTCACCACACGCGTGTCCGATGGCCCAGCCGCTTCCTGAGCAGCAGCCGCCCCCCGGCCATCCTTCCCGGCCGGTGCTCCGCGTGATGGCGTGCGTTCCGGACAGCCCTTTGTGGCCTGCTCGGGTCGCTGTCCCGGTCGCGTCTCCTCCCAGCTCCCGGAGCAGACACAGCGTCTCCTCTCCGGCTCGAGCGCGCCCAGAGCTCGCGGCCCCTCCTCGTGCGGCGGCTCCGCTCCGCCGGTCCCCCGGTCGCCGCGCCGGGCCGAGCCCCGCGGCCCCGTGCCTCGCTCCGGAGGCGTCCGCAGGCGCTGAACGGAAGGGCGGAGGACCCCCGCCGGCGGCAGCGTCGTGCCGCGCCCGGCCGGCCGGCCGGCCGGGCCCTCCCGGCCAGAGCTCCCCGGCCGGCCGCGCGCAGCTCCCGCGGCGCTGCTCGGTGCCGCCGGGGCGGGCGGCCTGGGGCCCCGGCCAATGAGGCGGCAGCTAGCGGCGCGGCTCCGGGGAGATGGGCGGGGCATGCAAATCCCGCCGGAGAGGAGGGGTGGGGAGGGGACGGGAGGGCGGGCGAAGGTAAGGGGCGGGGCGAATGCGACGAGGAGGCGGAGCTGCGCCAATCAGCGTGGAGCGAAGGCCGGGCGCAGAGGCTTCGTGGGCGGGGCACGCGGCCGGCGAGGCGCGGGCAGGGAGAGGCGGTGCGCGGGGCGGGGCATGCAAATTGGTCGCGGGGCCCAGCTAATCGGGCGCGCGGGCGCCCGAACGGGCCGCTGGGAGGCCCCGGCGACGCGGCGGCGGGGCGCTTGGGGGTCGCGGCTGCGACCGGAGCGTCGGCGAGGGCGGACGAGGGCGGCGGGTTGAGGCCCGGGGGGGGGGGGGGGCGGGGTCGGGCGGTGGAGCAGTGGCCGTGAGGTCGGGGTGGTGGGCGCGGGAGCGGGTGGCGCGGGGGAGCGTCGGTGGGCATCGCTTCTCGGCCTTTTGGCTAAGATCAAGTGTAGTATCTGTTCTTATCAGTTTAATATCTGATACGTCCTCGATGAGAGGACTTTATATTAAACGGATTTTTGGGCTCGGGAGTTGGATCCGGAGCTTGCTCCCTCCGCTCCGCGCATCGTCCCGGTATTGCAGTACCTCCGGGAACGGTGCACCTCCCTCGGGAGGTTGCCATGGGTGTGCAAAGACAGAGGTGGTCGGTGTTCGGCGGGGGCTGGCGCGGGACGCGGCAGCGGCCCCTAAGCAGGTGCCGCCCGGCCGCCGCAGGGTTCCCGGCTCCGCGGAGGGCACGGCGCGGCCCAGCGCGTGCGCTCGCTTCCCCCCTCGCTGCCCCTTCCACGGGGCGGAACGGCTCTCTGCCCCCTCGCGCTCCCGCCAGCGCACGCCGCCCCTTTGCGCTGGGGAAGCGGCCGTCTCCAGTGGCCGGGGCGGCAGGTCGCATACTGCGGCCGGGGCGCGGCGGGGGCAGCATGGTTCTGAAGGTTTTCTTTGGCTTGTAGCTGGGGCTGGCGAGAGAGGGAGTTAGGAGAATCTCATCAGGTAGAGAGAGAGCGCTGACAGCATTCAACTAGGATGCTACTTGGTGTCTCTGCCAACTATGCTGCGTTGTGCAAAATAACTAAAGCAAGAAGCCTTGGGCCCCTTACCGAGGTCAGTCTCTTAATAAGAGTGGGAGCCTGTCTAAAGAAACTGGCAGAAACCGGTCCTGCGGATGGACAGGAGCCAAGGAGCAACCGACTCCGCGCAAAGACAAGAGGTCAACTAGCGGGGACGAGGAAGAGCCACCAACCTTCATCCCCATGACCCCCGACGACCGCCACCGGGAGACGCTGCGCAAGCGCGGGTGGGGGGTGCTTGTGGAAATGACTTCTTGAACTAATTTTAATACGAGGCGGGGACAGGTTGTGAATACGTAGAGGCGCACTGTGAAACTTCGTGCAAATGTAACTCTTTGCTGCGTATAACCACGGCGAATTGCCGCGTCCGGTGCACACGACTTTGGCGGGACTACCCCCCCCGTGCTGCCCAGCGCTGAATAAACAGACCTACTTTTGCAGTCTTACTGATTGTGGACTCTGTTTGCCGCAAGTCAGTTTGGCGAGCCGGCCAGGAGAGACGTTCCGCTCGGCTGTGGGATCGACGGCGGAGCGGACGCCCCTAGGTGCACCCCGAGCATTTTCCTCGGGGGAGCCTCCGCTCTGAGCCGCTCACCGCGGGAGCAGACAAAGACCTCCTGAAGCCGCGGACAAACGGTAAGTTTTACAGCACAGGAAGGGCCTGTAAGTCGTACGGGTGGCCGGGGCGGCTGGTAAGTCGCGCAGAGACGTCTGGCGTGCAGCAGAGTCCCCGTATGGGAGGAGGGTACGCGACAGGCTGACCGATAGAGATGTCGGGGGGGGGGGGGTTGCTGGCCGATAGAGATGTCGGGGTGTGTGTGTGCGTGTGTGCGTGTGTGCGTGTGTGTGTGCGCGTGTGTGTGTGTTGCTGGCCGGTAGAGCGGCCGCTAGAGATCTTGGGAGTAGATGGAGCAAATGCGAGCTTACCGCTGCGTCCCAGTTTTGGGAGCCAGGACGGACCTGCTAATGGCCGCATAAGAAGCAGGAGAAGGGTAAGCGGGCCTCTCAAAACTGCGACAAGGTTACCTGGGTAATACTAGCAGCTGCTGGAGGGATGTTAACTGGAGTGGTAGTAATTGCGTGTCTTATTTGTAGATGTCTGGGTATGTCATGTTGAAAGCATTGGCGTAAGTGTGTGTGTTTGAGACAAAGTGCTGTTGTGAAGTGACTTACGAACAAGTTTGGTTGTTGTTTTAAGTGATATATTCTTGTGGTATGAGCGAGGAGTGCAGGGGGCCTCTTTGCGTGACGGCGCGATTGTGCTGGGTGAGTGAGACGCAGCATCGCCGCGAAGCGAGTGCGGCGTTCCGATCCGCGGTCCCGTATCCTCCGCGAGGGGAGCGGCCGGGGACGAACGAAGCGCACGACAGACCGAAAGGAAGTGCTGTTTTATCCAAGTGTTGACTGGTGGTGCCCAATATATGTGCCCGGCGGTGCATCTTGTAATCCCAGTTTTGTTCTTAAATGTTTGGAGTGTGACAAGGAGGAAGGTGGCGGCGTTATCTAAGTAACAGTTTAGAAGTTTGGATATATTCGCTGTGGTGTTTGGTCGGTTTCCCAGGTATCGGGGGAGAGGGGCTGACCGATTATCGAAGTGGCAGAACGGAGAGAGTCGCTTCTGTGGTGGTTTGGGCTTGAGCCCTTGGGAATTTGGTAAGAAGGGGGAGAGCGAATTTATTTAGGCCTCAATACCTCTTCAAACCCCGATATTGATGGATACGTAGGAGTGATTCCTTGTTCTGTGTGAGCTTACTAACAAAGTGCATGAGAAAAATTGGCGCTCGGCTTGAAATTCGGTCCTGCTGAAATGTAAATTTTGTGGAAAGGGTGGTATTGTTTGTCTAGAAGACGGAGGGCTGAGTGCTTCAGGTGTCTTCCCGAAGTCCTGTGGATTTCTGATTGGAACGGGGCTCATCAATAATCTGAAATAGTAACGCTTGTACGTGGACAGAAGAGTTTAATCCCAGAGAATTGGGACATTTGGGAAGAAGATTAGGAAAAGAGAGTAAAAACCTGCCACTGGACCCCCAGTCACTGGAGCCCCAGGTGCGGCTAATGAGGGTGGTGATCTGGGCAGCCCCTCCTCATAAAAGGGCTGCACCTGGGTGAGGGTGGCAGCTGCGGGGCTGGTGGAGGAGGAAGGCGATGAGGGGGCTGTAGTTGCAGTTTGTCTGCCTTGCAGCCCCTCTGCTGCTTGGGGCAGCCGAGCTGGGTCCGGAAAGGTCTTAGAGAAACCTTGGAGCACGGTGAGGTTACTGAGCGTTGCTGGCACCGTGGCAAGGAAGAAGGTGCGTGCAAGCAGGAGTTCCTGGGATCGTGGAAGTCCTGGGCAGCAGGGCTGCCTGTGTGCTGAGGCTGGGTGGGGGAGGACTCGCCGAAAGTTGGGGTGGGCGGGTGGGCGCGCGCAGGCACAGTGAGCCCTGTATGCGAGGAAAGCCCCGCACGTCTGTGCACGTGCTGTCATTCTTCATTAATCTGAGCGACTCTTCCTGTAACACCGTTGAGTCGACACATGGCAACTGCAGACGACATACAGCATTATAGAGCAACTAACATTGTACAACTCAAAGGACTGCCTGTTCTCACCCCAGATGCCCTTGGGGGTTTTCAGACTGCCCCATACTTCTGCATCAGCTGCCAAGTGCACCCACATCCTTGAGCAAAAGCAGCCCCATGGACGGCTTTGCCTTTGCCTGAGGCAGGCATAAGTCAGACCGTCTTCACCAGTATGGCTTTTTTTTTTTTTTTTTTTTTTTTTTTTTTTTTTTAAATATGCACTGCAAGGACTTTATCCCTTTCTCCGTGTGTAGGAGTTTTCATTGGGCAGGGCTAGCTCGATTGGCAGACTAACCAGGTGGCTGTTGCTACATGTGCATCCTACCTGGGCAGCCTGCTCTAAGGAACCTGCTTTGGCAGGGGGGTTGGACCCGATGATATTTCGAGGTCCCTTCCAACCCCTACAATTCTGTGATTCTGTGATCTGTGCTGGCTTTACCTTTCTAGGCAGCTGATGAACTCCGCCGCAACTGCTCTCTCTCTCCCCTTCCTCAGAAGAGGAGGGGAAGAAGAAAAGGAAAGGAACAACTCGTGGGTTGAGATAAGGATAATTTAATTAAAGGAAAAAAAAAATTAAGGGAAAATTGTTATTAAATAATTTCCCTAAAGGGAAAGGGGGAAAAAAAAAAGGAAAACAAAAGTAAAGGCTGTGTGGAAGTGCAGAGGAAAGAAATTACTCTCTACTTCCCCCCAGTGAGCGATGCTTGACCGCGTCCTTGAAGCAGGGCCTCAATGCACATAGCCGTTGTTCGGGAGGACAGATGTTCTCCCCACGAGAGCCCACCCCTCCCCTCTTCTTCCACTTTTAGTGCTGAGTGTGACGCCATATGGTATGGAATATCCCTTCGGTTGCTTTACGTCAGCTGCCCTGCTGATGTTCCTTCCTCCCCTCTCGCCCACCCCCAGGCCTGCTGGCTCTGGGCGGGGGGGGGGGGGGGGGGGGTTGAGGGAATCCTGACCCTGTGCCAGTATTGCTCAGCAGTAGACACAACACTGGTGTGATACCAGTGCTGTTCTAGCTACAAGTGCAGAGCACAGCACCGTGTGGGCTGCCGCAGGGAAAGTTCTCTCCATCCCAGCCAGACCCAGTACAGCATCCCAATGGTTGAATGTCTCAGCACGCATTGCTTTCAGCGTACTCTTTGTCAGTCTGTTGTTATTTATTTATTTATTTTCCCTGGACGCTGGTGCAGGAGAAGGGATGTGGTATACCCGTTCAATGCCATGCTGTTTGGTCCAGGTGTGTTATGAGGTCATTGTGGAAATGAATCCCATTGTCTGATTCAATTATTTCTGGCGTGCCGCGTTGACATGGGACTGTGAGAAAAAGTTGTGTTTTTGCAGTGGAAAATTCCACTAAGCTTGCATATCCAGAAGTGCTTGTGCAGGCACGACAGCAGCACAGCAGCGGAGAGTACGTTACGCAGATAAGGGGAAGGTCCCACTGTCCCAAAATAAGGAGGACGGGTAAGAAAAGCAGGGCGAGCAGTGCAAAATCACTAAAAGCAAAAGATCGTGGGCCCTGTGGTCACAAGAGAAGATGGGGCGGAAGGAGAAATTAACAGTGGGTCAAGTAAAACTGGATCTGTGCGGTACAGCGACAAGTGTTGAGTAGCTCGTGAACCTGTTGCACTCAGCCAGGGAGGAAACAGGAGGCATCAAGCCTTGGGTAAGAGGGTTATAATATAAGGTTATGATATACTTTTGCTGGTTGCTCCCGCTTGCAGGACCCCCGCCGCTGCAATCGTGAATAAAACAGCTTTGCAGAAGACCCTGTCTGAGCAAGTTATTGATTTTTTTTTTTTTTTTTTTTTTTTTTTCCCCTCCCCTCACAAGACTTGCCTTTCAAAGCCCAGGACGGTGTTCCGGGTGGAAAGCTACGTTTCCAGCCGTGCAGTGGCTGCTTCCAGCACCCCAAGCACACGGCGCTTGCCAGCCTCACGGGAGCAGGTTCTGTAGCGGGGCGGCCCTCCAGCTGCCGGGGCGGGGGGGGGTTGGGGAGGAGGGGAAGGCGACAGGGCCTGGCCGCGATGCCGGGGCAGGGGGAGCCCCTGCAGCTGCTGAGCTTCACCCTGCCGCACAGCTCAGCGCCACGCAGCCGTTTCCTCGCTGCCTCAATCTCACCCCTCCGGGAAAGGGGGGAGAATCGGGGGTGGGGTGGGGTGCGTAACGCGTGCCGGCTGAGATAAAGACAGTTCAATAGGACAGAAAATTAAGAGAAAGGAAGGACAACAACGCGCACGCAGGCACCGAACTCCTGATGCACGCTGCAATTGCTCACCACACGCGTGTCCGATGGCCCAGCCGCTTCCTGAGCAGCAGCCGCCCCCCGGCCATCCTTCCCGGCCGGTGCTCCGCGTGATGGCGTGCGTTCCGGACAGCCCTTTGTGGCCTGCTCGGGTCGCTGTCCCGGTCGCGTCTCCTCCCAGCTCCCGGAGCAGACACAGCGTCTCCTCTCCGGCTCGAGCGCGCCCAGAGCTCGCGGCCCCTCCTCGTGCGGCGGCTCCGCTCCGCCGGTCCCCCGGTCGCCGCGCCGGGCCGAGCCCCGCGGCCCCGTGCCTCGCTCCGGAGGCGTCCGCAGGCGCTGAACGGAAGGGCGGAGGACCCCCGCCGGCGGCAGCGTCGTGCCGCGCCCGGCCGGCCGGCCGGCCGGGCCCTCCCGGCCAGAGCTCCCCGGCCGGCCGCGCGCAGCTCCCGCGGCGCTGCTCGGTGCCGCCGGGGCGGGCGGCCTGGGGCCCCGGCCAATGAGGCGGCAGCTAGCGGCGCGGCTCCGGGGAGATGGGCGGGGCATGCAAATCCCGCCGGAGAGGAGGGGTGGGGAGGGGACGGGAGGGCGGGCGAAGGTAAGGGGCGGGGCGAATGCGACGAGGAGGCGGAGCTGCGCCAATCAGCGTGGAGCGAAGGCCGGGCGCAGAGGCTTCGTGGGCGGGGCACGCGGCCGGCGAGGCGCGGGCAGGGAGAGGCGGTGCGCGGGGCGGGGCATGCAAATTGGTCGCGGGGCCCAGCTAATCGGGCGCGCGGGCGCCCGAACGGGCCGCTGGGAGGCCCCGGCGACGCGGCGGCGGGGCGCTTGGGGGTCGCGGCTGCGACCGGAGCGTCGGCGAGGGCGGACGAGGGCGGCGGGTTGAGGCCCGGGGGGGGGGGGGCGGGGTCGGGCGGTGGAGCAGTGGCCGTGAGGTCGGGGTGGTGGGCGCGGGAGCGGGTGGCGCGGGGGAGCGTCGGTGGGCATCGCTTCTCGGCCTTTTGGCTAAGATCAAGTGTAGTATCTGTTCTTATCAGTTTAATATCTGATACGTCCTCGATGAGAGGACTTTATATTAAACGGATTTTTGGGCTCGGGAGTTGGATCCGGAGCTTGCTCCCTCCGCTCCGCGCATCGTCCCGGTATTGCAGTACCTCCGGGAACGGTGCACCTCCCTCGGGAGGTTGCCATGGGTGTGCAAAGACAGAGGTGGTCGGTGTTCGGCGGGGGCTGGCGCGGGACGCGGCAGCGGCCCCTAAGCAGGTGCCGCCCGGCCGCCGCAGGGTTCCCGGCTCCGCGGAGGGCACGGCGCGGCCCAGCGCGTGCGCTCGCTTCCCCCCTCGCTGCCCCTTCCACGGGGCGGAACGGCTCTCTGCCCCCTCGCGCTCCCGCCAGCGCACGCCGCCCCTTTGCGCTGGGGAAGCGGCCGTCTCCAGTGGCCGGGGCGGCAGGTCGCATACTGCGGCCGGGGCGCGGCGGGGGCAGCATGGTTCTGAAGGTTTTCTTTGGCTTGTAGCTGGGGCTGGCGAGAGAGGGAGTTAGGAGAATCTCATCAGGTAGAGAGAGAGCGCTGACAGCATTCAACTAGGATGCTACTTGGTGTCTCTGCCAACTATGCTGCGTTGTGCAAAATAACTAAAGCAAGAAGCCTTGGGCCCCTTACCGAGGTCAGTCTCTTAATAAGAGTGGGAGCCTGTCTAAAGAAACTGGCAGAAACCGGTCCTGCGGATGGACAGGAGCCAAGGAGCAACCGACTCCGCGCAAAGACAAGAGGTCAACTAGCGGGGACGAGGAAGAGCCACCAACCTTCATCCCCATGACCCCCGACGACCGCCACCGGGAGACGCTGCGCAAGCGCGGGTGGGGGGTGCTTGTGGAAATGACTTCTTGAACTAATTTTAATACGAGGCGGGGACAGGTTGTGAATACGTAGAGGCGCACTGTGAAACTTCGTGCAAATGTAACTCTTTGCTGCGTATAACCACGGCGAATTGCCGCGTCCGGTGCACACGACTTTGGCGGGACTACCCCCCCCGTGCTGCCCAGCGCTGAATAAACAGACCTACTTTTGCAGTCTTACTGATTGTGGACTCTGTTTGCCGCAAGTCAGTTTGGCGAGCCGGCCAGGAGAGACGTTCCGCTCGGCTGTGGGATCGACGGCGGAGCGGACGCCCCTAGGTGCACCCCGAGCATTTTCCTCGGGGGAGCCTCCGCTCTGAGCCGCTCACCGCGGGAGCAGACAAAGACCTCCTGAAGCCGCGGACAAACGGTAAGTTTTACAGCACAGGAAGGGCCTGTAAGTCGTACGGGTGGCCGGGGCGGCTGGTAAGTCGCGCAGAGACGTCTGGCGTGCAGCAGAGTCCCCGTATGGGAGGAGGGTACGCGACAGGCTGACCGATAGAGATGTCGGGGGGGGGGGGGTTGCTGGCCGATAGAGATGTCGGGGTGTGTGTGTGCGTGTGTGCGTGTGTGTGTGCGCGTGTGTGTGTGTTGCTGGCCGGTAGAGCGGCCGCTAGAGATCTTGGGAGTAGATGGAGCAAATGCGAGCTTACCGCTGCGTCCCAGTTTTGGGAGCCAGGACGGACCTGCTAATGGCCGCATAAGAAGCAGGAGAAGGGTAAGCGGGCCTCTCAAAACTGCGACAAGGTTACCTGGGTAATACTAGCAGCTGCTGGAGGGATGTTAACTGGAGTGGTAGTAATTGCGTGTCTTATTTGTAGATGTCTGGGTATGTCATGTTGAAAGCATTGGCGTAAGTGTGTGTGTTTGAGACAAAGTGCTGTTGTGAAGTGACTTACGAACAAGTTTGGTTGTTGTTTTAAGTGATATATTCTTGTGGTATGAGCGAGGAGTGCAGGGGGCCTCTTTGCGTGACGGCGCGATTGTGCTGGGTGAGTGAGACGCAGCATCGCCGCGAAGCGAGTGCGGCGTTCCGATCCGCGGTCCCGTATCCTCCGCGAGGGGAGCGGCCGGGGACGAACGAAGCGCACGACAGACCGAAAGGAAGTGCTGTTTTATCCAAGTGTTGACTGGTGGTGCCCAATATATGTGCCCGGCGGTGCATCTTGTAATCCCAGTTTTGTTCTTAAATGTTTGGAGTGTGACAAGGAGGAAGGTGGCGGCGTTATCTAAGTAACAGTTTAGAAGTTTGGATATATTCGCTGTGGTGTTTGGTCGGTTTCCCAGGTATCGGGGGAGAGGGGCTGACCGATTATCGAAGTGGCAGAACGGAGAGAGTCGCTTCTGTGGTGGTTTGGGCTTGAGCCCTTGGGAATTTGGTAAGAAGGGGGAGAGCGAATTTATTTAGGCCTCAATACCTCTTCAAACCCCGATATTGATGGATACGTAGGAGTGATTCCTTGTTCTGTGTGAGCTTACTAACAAAGTGCATGAGAAAAATTGGCGCTCGGCTTGAAATTCGGTCCTGCTGAAATGTAAATTTTGTGGAAAGGGTGGTATTGTTTGTCTAGAAGACGGAGGGCTGAGTGCTTCAGGTGTCTTCCCGAAGTCCTGTGGATTTCTGATTGGAACGGGGCTCATCAATAATCTGAAATAGTAACGCTTGTACGTGGACAGAAGAGTTTAATCCCAGAGAATTGGGACATTTGGGAAGAAGATTAGGAAAAGAGAGTAAAAACCTGCCACTGGACCCCCAGTCACTGGAGCCCCAGGTGCGGCTAATGAGGGTGGTGATCTGGGCAGCCCCTCCTCATAAAAGGGCTGCACCTGGGTGAGGGTGGCAGCTGCGGGGCTGGTGGAGGAGGAAGGCGATGAGGGGGCTGTAGTTGCAGTTTGTCTGCCTTGCAGCCCCTCTGCTGCTTGGGGCAGCCGAGCTGGGTCCGGAAAGGTCTTAGAGAAACCTTGGAGCACGGTGAGGTTACTGAGCGTTGCTGGCACCGTGGCAAGGAAGAAGGTGCGTGCAAGCAGGAGTTCCTGGGATCGTGGAAGTCCTGGGCAGCAGGGCTGCCTGTGTGCTGAGGCTGGGTGGGGGAGGACTCGCCGAAAGTTGGGGTGGGCGGGTGGGCGCGCGCAGGCACAGTGAGCCCTGTATGCGAGGAAAGCCCCGCACGTCTGTGCACGTGCTGTCATTCTTCATTAATCTGAGCGACTCTTCCTGTAACGCCGTTGAGTCGACACATGGCAACTGCAGACGACATACAGCATTATAGAGCAACTAACATTGTACAACTCAAAGGACTGCCTGTTCTCACCCCAGATGCCCTTGGGGGTTTTCAGACTGCCCCATACTTCTGCATCAGCTGCCAAGTGCACCCACATCCTTGAGCAAAAGCAGCCCCATGGACGGCTTTGCCTTTGCCTGAGGCAGGCATAAGTCAGACCGTCTTCACCAGTATGGCTTTTTTTTTTTTTTTTTTTTTTTTTTTTTTTTTTTTTAAATATGCACTGCAAGGACTTTATCCCTTTCTCCGTGTGTAGGAGTTTTCATTGGGCAGGGCTAGCTCGATTGGCAGACTAACCAGGTGGCTGTTGCTACATGTGCATCCTACCTGGGCAGCCTGCTCTAAGGAACCTGCTTTGGCAGGGGGGTTGGACCCGATGATATTTCGAGGTCCCTTCCAACCCCTACAATTCTGTGATTCTGTGATCTGTGCTGGCTTTACCTTTCTAGGCAGCTGATGAACTCCGCCGCAACTGCTCTCTCTCTCCCCTTCCTCAGAAGAGGAGGCGAAGAAGAAAAGGAAAGGAACAACTCGTGGGTTGAGATAAGGATAATTTAATTAAAGGAAAAAAAAAATTAAGGGAAAATTGTTATTAAATAATTTCCCTAAAGGGAAAGGGGGAAAAAAAAAAGGAAAACAAAAGTAAAGGCTGTGTGGAAGTGCAGAGGAAAGAAATTACTCTCTACTTCCCCCCAGTGAGCGATGCTTGACCGCGTCCTTGAAGCAGGGCCTCAATGCACATAGCCGTTGTTCGGGAGGACAGATGTTCTCCCCACGAGAGCCCACCCCTCCCCTCTTCTTCCACTTTTAGTGCTGAGTGTGACGCCATATGGTATGGAATATCCCTTCGGTTGCTTTACGTCAGCTGCCCTGCTGATGTTCCTTCCTCCCCTCTCGCCCACCCCCAGGCCTGCTGGCTCTGGGCGGGGGGGGGGGGGGGGGGGGGTTGAGGGAATCCTGACCCTGTGCCAGTATTGCTCAGCAGTAGACACAACACTGGTGTGATACCAGTGCTGTTCTAGCTACAAGTGCAGAGCACAGCACCGTGTGGGCTGCCGCAGGGAAAGTTCTCTCCATCCCAGCCAGACCCAGTACAGCATCCCAATGGTTGAATGTCTCAGCACGCATTGCTTTCAGCGTACTCTTTGTCAGTCTGTTGTTATTTATTTATTTATTTTCCCTGGACGCTGGTGCAGGAGAAGGGATGTGGTATACCCGTTCAATGCCATGCTGTTTGGTCCAGGTGTGTTATGAGGTCATTGTGGAAATGAATCCCATTGTCTGATTCAATTATTTCTGGCGTGCCGCGTTGACATGGGACTGTGAGAAAAAGTTGTGTTTTTGCAGTGGAAAATTCCACTAAGCGTGCATATCCAGAAGTGCTTGTGCAGGCACGACAGCAGCACAGCAGCGGAGAGTACGTTACGCAGATAAGGGGAAGGTCCCACTGTCCCAAAATAAGGAGGACGGGTAAGAAAAGCAGGGCGAGCAGTGCAAAATCACTAAAAGCAAAAGATCGTGGGCCCTGTGGTCACAAGAGAAGATGGGGCGGAAGGAGAAATTAACAGTGGGTCAAGTAAAACTGGATCTGTGCGGTACAGCGACAAGTGTTGAGTAGCTCGTGAACCTGTTGCACTCAGCCAGGGAGGAAACAGGAGGCATCAAGCCTTGGGTAAGAGGGTTATAATATAAGGTTATGATATACTTTTGCTGGTTGCTCCCGCTTGCAGGACCCCCGCCGCTGCAATCGTGAATAAAACAGCTTTGCAGAAGACCCTGTCTGAGCAAGTTATTGATTTTTTTTTTTTTTTTTTTTTTTTCCCCTCCCCTCACAAGACTTGCCTTTCAAAGCCCAGGACGGTGTTCCGGGTGGAAAGCTACGTTTCCAGCCGTGCAGTGGCTGCTTCCAGCACCCCAAGCACACGGCGCTTGCCAGCCTCACGGGAGCAGGTTCTGTAGCGGGGCGGCCCTCCAGCTGCCGGGGCGGGGGGGGGTTGGGGAGGAGGGGAAGGCGACAGGGCCTGGCCGCGATGCCGGGGCAGGGGGAGCCCCTGCAGCTGCTGAGCTTCACCCTGCCGCACAGCTCAGCGCCACGCAGCCGTTTCCTCGCTGCCTCAATCTCACCCCTCCGGGAAAGGGGGGAGAATCGGGGGTGGGGTGGGGTGCGTAACGCGTGCCGGCTGAGATAAAGACAGTTCAATAGGACAGAAAATTAAGAGAAAGGAAGGACAACAACGCGCACGCAGGCACCGAACTCCTGATGCACGCTGCAATTGCTCACCACACGCGTGTCCGATGGCCCAGCCGCTTCCTGAGCAGCAGCCGCCCCCCGGCCATCCTTCCCGGCCGGTGCTCCGCGTGATGGCGTGCGTTCCGGACAGCCCTTTGTGGCCTGCTCGGGTCGCTGTCCCGGTCGCGTCTCCTCCCAGCTCCCGGAGCAGACACAGCGTCTCCTCTCCGGCTCGAGCGCGCCCAGAGCTCGCGGCCCCTCCTCGTGCGGCGGCTCCGCTCCGCCGGTCCCCCGGTCGCCGCGCCGGGCCGAGCCCCGCGGCCCCGTGCCTCGCTCCGGAGGCGTCCGCAGGCGCTGAACGGAAGGGCGGAGGACCCCCGCCGGCGGCAGCGTCGTGCCGCGCCCGGCCGGCCGGCCGGCCGGGCCCTCCCGGCCAGAGCTCCCCGGCCGGCCGCGCGCAGCTCCCGCAGCGCTGCTCGGTGCCGCCGGGGCGGGCGGCCTGGGGCCCCGGCCAATGAGGCGGCAGCTAGCGGCGCGGCTCCGGGGAGATGGGCGGGGCATGCAAATCCCGCCGGAGAGGAGGGGTGGGGAGGGGACGGGAGGGCGGGCGAAGGTAAGGGGCGGGGCGAATGCGACGAGGAGGCGGAGCTGCGCCAATCAGCGTGGAGCGAAGGCCGGGCGCAGAGGCTTCGTGGGCGGGGCACGCGGCCGGCGAGGCGCGGGCAGGGAGAGGCGGTGCGCGGGGCGGGGCATGCAAATTGGTCGCGGGGCCCAGCTAATCGGGCGCGCGGGCGCCCGAACGGGCCGCTGGGAGGCCCCGGCGACGCGGCGGCGGGGCGCTTGGGGGTCGCGGCTGCGACCGGAGCGTCGGCGAGGGCGGACGAGGGCGGCGGGTTGAGGCCCGGGAGGGGGGGGGGGGCGGGGGCGGGCGGTGGAGCAGTGGCCGTGAGGTCGGGGTGGTGGGCGCGGGAGCGGGTGGCGCGGGGGAGCGTCGGTGGGCATCGCTTCTCGGCCTTTTGGCTAAGATCAAGTGTAGTATCTGTTCTTATCAGTTTAATATCTGATACGTCCTCGATGAGAGGACTTTATATTAAACGGATTTTTGGGCTCGGGAGTTGGATCCGGAGCTTGCTCCCTCAGCTCCGCGCATCGTCCCGGTATTGCAGTACCTCCGGGAACGGTGCACCTCCCTCGGGAGGTTGCCATGGGTGTGCAAAGACAGAGGTGGTCGGTGTTCGGCGGGGGCTGGCGCGGGACGCGGCAGCGGCCCCTAAGCAGGTGCCGCCCGGCCGCCGCAGGGTTCCCGGCTCCGCGGAGGGCACGGCGCGGCCCAGCGCGTGCGCTCGCTTCCCCCCTCGCTGCCCCTTCCACGGGGCGGAACGGCTCTCTGCCCCCTCGCGCTCCCGCCAGCGCACGCCGCCCCTTTGCGCTGGGGAAGCGGCCGTCTCCAGTGGCCGGGGCGGCAGGTCGCATACTGCGGCCGGGGCGCGGCGGGGGCAGCATGGTTCTGAAGGTTTTCTTTGGCTTGTAGCTGGGGCTGGCGAGAGAGGGAGTTAGGAGAATCTCATCAGGTAGAGAGAGAGCGCTGACAGCATTCAACTAGGATGCTACTTGGTGTCTCTGCCAACTATGCTGCGTTGTGCAAAATAACTAAAGCAAGAAGCCTTGGGCCCCTTACCGAGGTCAGTCTCTTAATAAGAGTGGGAGCCTGTCTAAAGAAACTGGCAGAAACCGGTCCTGCGGATGGACAGGAGCCAAGGAGCAACCGACTCCGCGCAAAGACAAGAGGTCAACTAGCGGGGACGAGGAAGAGCCACCAACCTTCATCCCCATGACCCCCGACGACCGCCACCGGGAGACGCTGCGCAAGCGCGGGTGGGGGGTGCTTGTGGAAATGACTTCTTGAACTAATTTTAATACGAGGCGGGGACAGGTTGTGAATACGTAGAGGCGCACTGTGAAACTTCGTGCAAATGTAACTCTTTGCTGCGTATAACCACGGCGAATTGCCGCGTCCGGTGCACACGACTTTGGCGGGACTACCCCCCCCGTGCTGCCCAGCGCTGAATAAACAGACCTACTTTTGCAGTCTTACTGATTGTGGACTCTGTTTGCCGCAAGTCAGTTTGGCGAGCCGGCCAGGAGAGACGTTCCGCTCGGCTGTGGGATCGACGGCGGAGCGGACGCCCCTAGGTGCACCCCGAGCATTTTCCTCGGGGGAGCCTCCGCTCTGAGCCGCTCACCGCGGGAGCAGACAAAGACCTCCTGAAGCCGCGGACAAACGGTAAGTTTTACAGCACAGGAAGGGCCTGTAAGTCGTACGGGTGGCCGGGGCGGCTGGTAAGTCGCGCAGAGACGTCTGGCGTGCAGCAGAGTCCCCGTATGGGAGGAGGGTACGCGACAGGCTGACCGATAGAGATGTCGGGGGGGGGGGGGTTGCTGGCCGATAGAGATGTCGGGGTGTGTGTGTGCGTGTGTGCGTGTGTGTGTGCGCGTGTGTGTGTGTTGCTGGCCGGTAGAGCGGCCGCTAGAGATCTTGGGAGTAGATGGAGCAAATGCGAGCTTACCGCTGCGTCCCAGTTTTGGGAGCCAGGACGGACCTGCTAATGGCCGCATAAGAAGCAGGAGAAGGGTAAGCGGGCCTCTCAAAACTGCGACAAGGTTACCTGGGTAATACTAGCAGCTGCTGGAGGGATGTTAACTGGAGTGGTAGTAATTGCGTGTCTTATTTGTAGATGTCTGGGTATGTCATGTTGAAAGCATTGGCGTAAGTGTGTGTGTTTGAGACAAAGTGCTGTTGTGAAGTGACTTACGAACAAGTTTGGTTGTTGTTTTAAGTGATATATTCTTGTGGTATGAGCGAGGAGTGCAGGGGGCCTCTTTGCGTGACGGCGCGATTGTGCTGGGTGAGTGAGACGCAGCATCGCCGCGAAGCGAGTGCGGCGTTCCGATCCGCGGTCCCGTATCCTCCGCGAGGGGAGCGGCCGGGGACGAACGAAGCGCACGACAGACCGAAAGGAAGTGCTGTTTTATCCAAGTGTTGACTGGTGGTGCCCAATATATGTGCCCGGCGGTGCATCTTGTAATCCCAGTTTTGTTCTTAAATGTTTGGAGTGTGACAAGGAGGAAGGTGGCGGCGTTATCTAAGTAACAGTTTAGAAGTTTGGATATATTCGCTGTGGTGTTTGGTCGGTTTCCCAGGTATCGGGGGAGAGGGGCTGACCGATTATCGAAGTGGCAGAACGGAGAGAGTCGCTTCTGTGGTGGTTTGGGCTTGAGCCCTTGGGAATTTGGTAAGAAGGGGGAGAGCGAATTTATTTAGGCCTCAATACCTCTTCAAACCCCGATATTGATGGATACGTAGGAGTGATTCCTTGTTCTGTGTGAGCTTACTAACAAAGTGCATGAGAAAAATTGGCGCTCGGCTTGAAATTCGGTCCTGCTGAAATGTAAATTTTGTGGAAAGGGTGGTATTGTTTGTCTAGAAGACGGAGGGCTGAGTGCTTCAGGTGTCTTCCCGAAGTCCTGTGGATTTCTGATTGGAACGGGGCTCATCAATAATCTGAAATAGTAACGCTTGTACGTGGACAGAAGAGTTTAATCCCAGAGAATTGGGACATTTGGGAAGAAGATTAGGAAAAGAGAGTAAAAACCTGCCACTGGACCCCCAGTCACTGGAGCCCCAGGTGCGGCTAATGAGGGTGGTGATCTGGGCAGCCCCTCCTCATAAAAGGGCTGCACCTGGGTGAGGGTGGCAGCTGCGGGGCTGGTGGAGGAGGAAGGCGATGAGGGGGCTGTAGTTGCAGTTTGTCTGCCTTGCAGCCCCTCTGCTGCTTGGGGCAGCCGAGCTGGGTCCGGAAAGGTCTTAGAGAAACCTTGGAGCACGGTGAGGTTACTGAGCGTTGCTGGCACCGTGGCAAGGAAGAAGGTGCGTGCAAGCAGGAGTTCCTGGGATCGTGGAAGTCCTGGGCAGCAGGGCTGCCTGTGTGCTGAGGCTGGGTGGGGGAGGACTCGCCGAAAGTTGGGGTGGGCGGGTGGGCGCGCGCAGGCACAGTGAGCCCTGTATGCGAGGAAAGCCCCGCACGTCTGTGCACGTGCTGTCATTCTTCATTAATCTGAGCGACTCTTCCTGTAACGCCGTTGAGTCGACACATGGCAACTGCAGACGACATACAGCATTATAGAGCAACTAACATTGTACAACTCAAAGGACTGCCTGTTCTCACCCCAGATGCCCTTGGGGGTTTTCAGACTGCCCCATACTTCTGCATCAGCTGCCAAGTGCACCCACATCCTTGAGCAAAAGCAGCCCCATGGACGGCTTTGCCTTTGCCTGAGGCAGGCATAAGTCAGACCGTCTTCACCAGTATGGCTTTTTTTTTTTTTTTTTTTTTTTTTTTTTTTTTTTAAATATGCACTGCAAGGACTTTATCCCTTTCTCCGTGTGTAGGAGTTTTCATTGGGCAGGGCTAGCTCGATTGGCAGACTAACCAGGTGGCTGTTGCTACATGTGCATCCTACCTGGGCAGCCTGCTCTAAGGAACCTGCTTTGGCAGGGGGGTTGGACCCGATGATATTTCGAGGTCCCTTCCAACCCCTACAATTCTGTGATTCTGTGATCTGTGCTGGCTTTACCTTTCTAGGCAGCTGATGAACTCCGCCGCAACTGCTCTCTCTCTCCCCTTCCTCAGAAGAGGAGGGGAAGAAGAAAAGGAAAGGAACAACTCGTGGGTTGAGATAAGGATAATTTAATTAAAGGAAAAAAAAAATTAAGGGAAAATTGTTATTAAATAATTTCCCTAAAGGGAAAGGGGGAAAAAAAAAAGGAAAACAAAAGTAAAGGCTGTGTGGAAGTGCAGAGGAAAGAAATTACTCTCTACTTCCCCCCAGTGAGCGATGCTTGACCGCGTCCTTGAAGCAGGGCCTCAATGCACATAGCCGTTGTTCGGGAGGACAGATGTTCTCCCCACGAGAGCCCACCCCTCCCCTCTTCTTCCACTTTTAGTGCTGAGTGTGACGCCATATGGTATGGAATATCCCTTCGGTTGCTTTACGTCAGCTGCCCTGCTGATGTTCCTTCCTCCCCTCTCGCCCACCCCCAGGCCTGCTGGCTCTGGGCGGGGGGGGGGGGGGGGGGGTTGAGGGAATCCTGACCCTGTGCCAGTATTGCTCAGCAGTAGACACAACACTGGTGTGATACCAGTGCTGTTCTAGCTACAAGTGCAGAGCACAGCACCGTGTGGGCTGCCGCAGGGAAAGTTCTCTCCATCCCAGCCAGACCCAGTACAGCATCCCAATGGTTGAATGTCTCAGCACGCATTGCTTTCAGCGTACTCTTTGTCAGTCTGTTGTTATTTATTTATTTATTTTCCCTGGACGCTGGTGCAGGAGAAGGGATGTGGTATACCCGTTCAATGCCATGCTGTTTGGTCCAGGTGTGTTATGAGGTCATTGTGGAAATGAATCCCATTGTCTGATTCAATTATTTCTGGCGTGCCGCGTTGACATGGGACTGTGAGAAAAAGTTGTGTTTTTGCAGTGGAAAATTCCACTAAGCGTGCATATCCAGAAGTGCTTGTGCAGGCACGACAGCAGCACAGCAGCGGAGAGTACGTTACGCAGATAAGGGGAAGGTCCCACTGTCCCAAAATAAGGAGGACGGGTAAGAAAAGCAGGGCGAGCAGTGCAAAATCACTAAAAGCAAAAGATCGTGGGCCCTGTGGTCACAAGAGAAGATGGGGCGGAAGGAGAAATTAACAGTGGGTCAAGTAAAACTGGATCTGTGCGGTACAGCGACAAGTGTTGAGTAGCTCGTGAACCTGTTGCACTCAGCCAGGGAGGAAACAGGAGGCATCAAGCCTTGGGTAAGAGGGTTATAATATAAGGTTATGATATACTTTTGCTGGTTGCTCCCGCTTGCAGGACCCCCGCCGCTGCAATCGTGAATAAAACAGCTTTGCAGAAGACCCTGTCTGAGCAAGTTATTGATTTTTTTTTTTTTTTTTTTTTTTTTCCCCTCCCCTCACAAGACTTGCCTTTCAAAGCCCAGGACGGTGTTCCGGGTGGAAAGCTACGTTTCCAGCCGTGCAGTGGCTGCTTCCAGCACCCCAAGCACACGGCGCTTGCCAGCCTCACGGGAGCAGGTTCTGTAGCGGGGCGGCCCTCCAGCTGCCGGGGCGGGGGGGGGTTGGGGAGGAGGGGAAGGCGACAGGGCCTGGCCGCGATGCCGGGGCAGGGGGAGCCCCTGCAGCTGCTGAGCTTCACCCTGCCGCACAGCTCAGCGCCACGCAGCCGTTTCCTCGCTGCCTCAATCTCACCCCTCCGGGAAAGGGGGGAGAATCGGGGGTGGGGTGGGGTGCGTAACGCGTGCCGGCTGAGATAAAGACAGTTCAATAGGACAGAAAATTAAGAGAAAGGAAGGACAACAACGCGCACGCAGGCACCGAACTCCTGATGCACGCTGCAATTGCTCACCACACGCGTGTCCGATGGCCCAGCCGCTTCCTGAGCAGCAGCCGCCCCCCGGCCATCCTTCCCGGCCGGTGCTCCGCGTGATGGCGTGCGTTCCGGACAGCCCTTTGTGGCCTGCTCGGGTCGCTGTCCCGGTCGCGTCTCCTCCCAGCTCCCGGAGCAGACACAGCGTCTCCTCTCCGGCTCGAGCGCGCCCAGAGCTCGCGGCCCCTCCTCGTGCGGCGGCTCCGCTCCGCCGGTCCCCCGGTCGCCGCGCCGGGCCGAGCCCCGCGGCCCCGTGCCTCGCTCCGGAGGCGTCCGCAGGCGCTGAACGGAAGGGCGGAGGACCCCCGCCGGCGGCAGCGTCGTGCCGCGCCCGGCCGGCCGGCCGGCCGGGCCCTCCCGGCCAGAGCTCCCCGGCCGGCCGCGCGCAGCTCCCGCGGCGCTGCTCGGTGCCGCCGGGGCGGGCGGCCTGGGGCCCCGGCCAATGAGGCGGCAGCTAGCGGCGCGGCTCCGGGGAGATGGGCGGGGCATGCAAATCCCGCCGGAGAGGAGGGGTGGGGAGGGGACGGGAGGGCGGGCGAAGGTAAGGGGCGGGGCGAATGCGACGAGGAGGCGGAGCTGCGCCAATCAGCGTGGAGCGAAGGCCGGGCGCAGAGGCTTCGTGGGCGGGGCACGCGGCCGGCGAGGCGCGGGCAGGGAGAGGCGGTGCGCGGGGCGGGGCATGCAAATTGGTCGCGGGGCCCAGCTAATCGGGCGCGCGGGCGCCCGAACGGGCCGCTGGGAGGCCCCGGCGACGCGGCGGCGGGGCGCTTGGGGGTCGCGGCTGCGACCGGAGCGTCGGCGAGGGCGGACGAGGGCGGCGGGTTGAGGCCCGGGAGGGGGGGGGGGGGGGTCGGGCGGTGGAGCAGTGGCCGTGAGGTCGGGGTGGTGGGCGCGGGAGCGGGTGGCGCGGGGGAGCGTCGGTGGGCATCGCTTCTCGGCCTTTTGGCTAAGATCAAGTGTAGTATCTGTTCTTATCAGTTTAATATCTGATACGTCCTCGATGAGAGGACTTTATATTAAACGGATTTTTGGGCTCGGGAGTTGGATCCGGAGCTTGCTCCCTCCGCTCCGCGCATCGTCCCGGTATTGCAGTACCTCCGGGAACGGTGCACCTCCCTCGGGAGGTTGCCCTGGGTGTGCAAAGACAGAGGTGGTCGGTGTTCGGCGGGGGCTGGCGCGGGACGCGGCAGCGGCCCCTAAGCAGGTGCCGCCCGGCCGCCGCAGGGTTCCCGGCTCCGCGGAGGGCACGGCGCGGCCCAGCGCGTGCGCTCGCTTCCCCCCTCGCTGCCCCTTCCACGGGGCGGAACGGCTCTCTGCCCCCTCGCGCTCCCGCCAGCGCACGCCGCCCCTTTGCGCTGGGGAAGCGGCCGTCTCCAGTGGCCGGGGCGGCAGGTCGCATACTGCGGCCGGGGCGCGGCGGGGGCAGCATGGTTCTGAAGGTTTTCTTTGGCTTGTAGCTGGGGCTGGCGAGAGAGGGAGTTAGGAGAATCTCATCAGGTAGAGAGAGAGCGCTGACAGCATTCAACTAGGATGCTACTTGGTGTCTCTGCCAACTATGCTGCGTTGTGCAAAATAACTAAAGCAAGAAGCCTTGGGCCCCTTACCGAGGTCAGTCTCTTAATAAGAGTGGGAGCCTGTCTAAAGAAACTGGCAGAAACCGGTCCTGCGGATGGACAGGAGCCAAGGAGCAACCGACTCCGCGCAAAGACAAGAGGTCAACTAGCGGGGACGAGGAAGAGCCACCAACCTTCATCCCCATGACCCCCGACGACCGCCACCGGGAGACGCTGCGCAAGCGCGGGTGGGGGGTGCTTGTGGAAATGACTTCTTGAACTAATTTTAATACGAGGCGGGGACAGGTTGTGAATACGTAGAGGCGCACTGTGAAACTTCGTGCAAATGTAACTCTTTGCTGCGTATAACCACGGCGAATTGCCGCGTCCGGTGCACACGACTTTGGCGGGACTACCCCCCCCGTGCTGCCCAGCGCTGAATAAACAGACCTACTTTTGCAGTCTTACTGATTGTGGACTCTGTTTGCCGCAAGTCAGTTTGGCGAGCCGGCCAGGAGAGACGTTCCGCTCGGCTGTGGGATCGACGGCGGAGCGGACGCCCCTAGGTGCACCCCGAGCATTTTCCTCGGGGGAGCCTCCGCTCTGAGCCGCTCACCGCGGGAGCAGACAAAGACCTCCTGAAGCCGCGGACAAACGGTAAGTTTTACAGCACAGGAAGGGCCTGTAAGTCGTACGGGTGGCCGGGGCGGCTGGTAAGTCGCGCAGAGACGTCTGGCGTGCAGCAGAGTCCCCGTATGGGAGGAGGGTACGCGACAGGCTGACCGATAGAGATGTCGGGGGGGGGGGGGTTGCTGGCCGATAGAGATGTCGGGGTGTGTGTGTGCGTGTGTGTGTGCGCGTGTGTGTGTGTTGCTGGCCGGTAGAGCGGCCGCTAGAGATCTTGGGAGTAGATGGAGCAAATGCGAGCTTACCGCTGCGTCCCAGTTTTGGGAGCCAGGACGGACCTGCTAATGGCCGCATAAGAAGCAGGAGAAGGGTAAGCGGGCCTCTCAAAACTGCGACAAGGTTACCTGGGTAATACTAGCAGCTGCTGGAGGGATGTTAACTGGAGTGGTAGTAATTGCGTGTCTTATTTGTAGATGTCTGGGTATGTCATGTTGAAAGCATTGGCGTAAGTGTGTGTGTTTGAGACAAAGTGCTGTTGTGAAGTGACTTACGAACAAGTTTGGTTGTTGTTTTAAGTGATATATTCTTGTGGTATGAGCGAGGAGTGCAGGGGGCCTCTTTGCGTGACGGCGCGATTGTGCTGGGTGAGTGAGACGCAGCATCGCCGCGAAGCGAGTGCGGCGTTCCGATCCGCGGTCCCGTATCCTCCGCGAGGGGAGCGGCCGGGGACGAACGAAGCGCACGACAGACCGAAAGGAAGTGCTGTTTTATCCAAGTGTTGACTGGTGGTGCCCAATATATGTGCCCGGCGGTGCATCTTGTAATCCCAGTTTTGTTCTTAAATGTTTGGAGTGTGACAAGGAGGAAGGTGGCGGCGTTATCTAAGTAACAGTTTAGAAGTTTGGATATATTCGCTGTGGTGTTTGGTCGGTTTCCCAGGTATCGGGGGAGAGGGGCTGACCGATTATCGAAGTGGCAGAACGGAGAGAGTCGCTTCTGTGGTGGTTTGGGCTTGAGCCCTTGGGAATTTGGTAAGAAGGGGGAGAGCGAATTTATTTAGGCCTCAATACCTCTTCAAACCCCGATATTGATGGATACGTAGGAGTGATTCCTTGTTCTGTGTGAGCTTACTAACAAAGTGCATGAGAAAAATTGGCGCTCGGCTTGAAATTCGGTCCTGCTGAAATGTAAATTTTGTGGAAAGGGTGGTATTGTTTGTCTAGAAGACGGAGGGCTGAGTGCTTCAGGTGTCTTCCCGAAGTCCTGTGGATTTCTGATTGGAACGGGGCTCATCAATAATCTGAAATAGTAACGCTTGTACGTGGACAGAAGAGTTTAATCCCAGAGAATTGGGACATTTGGGAAGAAGATTAGGAAAAGAGAGTAAAAACCTGCCACTGGACCCCCAGTCACTGGAGCCCCAGGTGCGGCTAATGAGGGTGGTGATCTGGGCAGCCCCTCCTCATAAAAGGGCTGCACCTGGGTGAGGGTGGCAGCTGCGGGGCTGGTGGAGGAGGAAGGCGATGAGGGGGCTGTAGTTGCAGTTTGTCTGCCTTGCAGCCCCTCTGCTGCTTGGGGCAGCCGAGCTGGGTCCGGAAAGGTCTTAGAGAAACCTTGGAGCACGGTGAGGTTACTGAGCGTTGCTGGCACCGTGGCAAGGAAGAAGGTGCGTGCAAGCAGGAGTTCCTGGGATCGTGGAAGTCCTGGGCAGCAGGGCTGCCTGTGTGCTGAGGCTGGGTGGGGGAGGACTCGCCGAAAGTTGGGGTGGGCGGGTGGGCGCGCGCAGGCACAGTGAGCCCTGTATGCGAGGAAAGCCCCGCACGTCTGTGCACGTGCTGTCATTCTTCATTAATCTGAGCGACTCTTCCTGTAACGCCGTTGAGTCGACACATGGCAACTGCAGACGACATACAGCATTATAGAGCAACTAACATTGTACAACTCAAAGGACTGCCTGTTCTCACCCCAGATGCCCTTGGGGGTTTTCAGACTGCCCCATACTTCTGCATCAGCTGCCAAGTGCACCCACATCCTTGAGCAAAAGCAGCCCCATGGACGGCTTTGCCTTTGCCTGAGGCAGGCATAAGTCAGACCGTCTTCACCAGTATGGCTTTTTTTTTTTTTTTTTTTTTTTTTTTTTTTTTTTAAATATGCACTGCAAGGACTTTATCCCTTTCTCCGTGTGTAGGAGTTTTCATTGGGCAGGGCTAGCTCGATTGGCAGACTAACCAGGTGGCTGTTGCTACATGTGCATCCTACCTGGGCAGCCTGCTCTAAGGAACCTGCTTTGGCAGGGGGGTTGGACCCGATGATATTTCGAGGTCCCTTCCAACCCCTACAATTCTGTGATTCTGTGATCTGTGCTGGCTTTACCTTTCTAGGCAGCTGATGAACTCCGCCGCAACTGCTCTCTCTCTCCCCTTCCTCAGAAGAGGAGGGGAAGAAGAAAAGGAAAGGAACAACTCGTGGGTTGAGATAAGGATAATTTAATTAAAGGAAAAAAAAAATTAAGGGAAAATTGTTATTAAATAATTTCCCTAAAGGGAAAGGGGGAAAAAAAAAAGGAAAACAAAAGTAAAGGCTGTGTGGAAGTGCAGAGGAAAGAAATTACTCTCTACTTCCCCCCAGTGAGCGATGCTTGACCGCGTCCTTGAAGCAGGGCCTCAATGCACATAGCCGTTGTTCGGGAGGACAGATGTTCTCCCCACGAGAGCCCACCCCTCCCCTCTTCTTCCACTTTTAGTGCTGAGTGTGACGCCATATGGTATGGAATATCCCTTCGGTTGCTTTACGTCAGCTGCCCTGCTGATGTTCCTTCCTCCCCTCTCGCCCACCCCCAGGCCTGCTGGCTCTGGGCGGGGGGGGGGGGGGGGGGGGTTGAGGGAATCCTGACCCTGTGCCAGTATTGCTCAGCAGTAGACACAACACTGGTGTGATACCAGTGCTGTTCTAGCTACAAGTGCAGAGCACAGCACCGTGTGGGCTGCCGCAGGGAAAGTTCTCTCCATCCCAGCCAGACCCAGTACAGCATCCCAATGGTTGAATGTCTCAGCACGCATTGCTTTCAGCGTACTCTTTGTCAGTCTGTTGTTATTTATTTATTTATTTTCCCTGGACGCTGGTGCAGGAGAAGGGATGTGGTATACCCGTTCAATGCCATGCTGTTTGGTCCAGGTGTGTTATGAGGTCATTGTGGAAATGAATCCCATTGTCTGATTCAATTATTTCTGGCGTGCCGCGTTGACATGGGACTGTGAGAAAAAGTTGTGTTTTTGCAGTGGAAAATTCCACTAAGCGTGCATATCCAGAAGTGCTTGTGCAGGCACGACAGCAGCACAGCAGCGGAGAGTACGTTACGCAGATAAGGGGAAGGTCCCACTGTCCCAAAATAAGGAGGACGGGTAAGAAAAGCAGGGCGAGCAGTGCAAAATCACTAAAAGCAAAAGATCGTGGGCCCTGTGGTCACAAGAGAAGATGGGGCGGAAGGAGAAATTAACAGTGGGTCAAGTAAAACTGGATCTGTGCGGTACAGCGACAAGTGTTGAGTAGCTCGTGAACCTGTTGCACTCAGCCAGGGAGGAAACAGGAGGCATCAAGCCTTGGGTAAGAGGGTTATAATATAAGGTTATGATATACTTTTGCTGGTTGCTCCCGCTTGCAGGACCCCCGCCGCTGCAATCGTGAATAAAACAGCTTTGCAGAAGACCCTGTCTGAGCAAGTTATTGATTTTTTTTTTTTTTTTTTTTTTTTTTCCCCTCCCCTCACAAGACTTGCCTTTCAAAGCCCAGGACGGTGTTCCGGGTGGAAAGCTACGTTTCCAGCCGTGCAGTGGCTGCTTCCAGCACCCCAAGCACACGGCGCTTGCCAGCCTCACGGGAGCAGGTTCTGTAGCGGGGCGGCCCTCCAGCTGCCGGGGCGGGGGGGGGTTGGGGAGGAGGGGAAGGCGACAGGGCCTGGCCGCGATGCCGGGGCAGGGGGAGCCCCTGCAGCTGCTGAGCTTCACCCTGCCGCACAGCTCAGCGCCACGCAGCCGTTTCCTCGCTGCCTCAATCTCACCCCTCCGGGAAAGGGGGGAGAATCGGGGGTGGGGTGGGGTGCGTAACGCGTGCCGGCTGAGATAAAGACAGTTCAATAGGACAGAAAATTAAGAGAAAGGAAGGACAACAACGCGCACGCAGGCACCGAACTCCTGATGCACGCTGCAATTGCTCACCACACGCGTGTCCGATGGCCCAGCCGCTTCCTGAGCAGCAGCCGCCCCCCGGCCATCCTTCCCGGCCGGTGCTCCGCGTGATGGCGTGCGTTCCGGACAGCCCTTTGTGGCCTGCTCGGGTCGCTGTCCCGGTCGCGTCTCCTCCCAGCTCCCGGAGCAGACACAGCGTCTCCTCTCCGGCTCGAGCGCGCCCAGAGCTCGCGGCCCCTCCTCGTGCGGCGGCTCCGCTCCGCCGGTCCCCCGGTCGCCGCGCCGGGCCGAGCCCCGCGGCCCCGTGCCTCGCTCCGGAGGCGTCCGCAGGCGCTGAACGGAAGGGCGGAGGACCCCCGCCGGCGGCAGCGTCGTGCCGCGCCCGGCCGGCCGGCCGGCCGGGCCCTCCCGGCCAGAGCTCCCCGGCCGGCCGCGCGCAGCTCCCGCGGCGCTGCTCGGTGCCGCCGGGGCGGGCGGCCTGGGGCCCCGGCCAATGAGGCGGCAGCTAGCGGCGCGGCTCCGGGGAGATGGGCGGGGCATGCAAATCCCGCCGGAGAGGAGGGGTGGGGAGGGGACGGGAGGGCGGGCGAAGGTAAGGGGCGGGGCGAATGCGACGAGGAGGCGGAGCTGCGCCAATCAGCGTGGAGCGAAGGCCGGGCGCAGAGGCTTCGTGGGCGGGGCACGCGGCCGGCGAGGCGCGGGCAGGGAGAGGCGGTGCGCGGGGCGGGGCATGCAAATTGGTCGCGGGGCCCAGCTAATCGGGCGCGCGGGCGCCCGAACGGGCCGCTGGGAGGCCCCGGCGACGCGGCGGCGGGGCGCTTGGGGGTCGCGGCTGCGACCGGAGCGTCGGCGAGGGCGGACGAGGGCGGCGGGTTGAGGCCCGGGAGGGGGGGGGGGGGGGTCGGGCGGTGGAGCAGTGGCCGTGAGGTCGGGGTGGTGGGCGCGGGAGCGGGTGGCGCGGGGGAGCGTCGGTGGGCATCGCTTCTCGGCCTTTTGGCTAAGATCAAGTGTAGTATCTGTTCTTATCAGTTTAATATCTGATACGTCCTCGATGAGAGGACTTTATATTAAACGGATTTTTGGGCTCGGGAGTTGGATCCGGAGCTTGCTCCCTCCGCTCCGCGCATCGTCCCGGTATTGCAGTACCTCCGGGAACGGTGCACCTCCCTCGGGAGGTTGCCCTGGGTGTGCAAAGACAGAGGTGGTCGGTGTTCGGCGGGGGCTGGCGCGGGACGCGGCAGCGGCCCCTAAGCAGGTGCCGCCCGGCCGCCGCAGGGTTCCCGGCTCCGCGGAGGGCACGGCGCGGCCCAGCGCGTGCGCTCGCTTCCCCCCTCGCTGCCCCTTCCACGGGGCGGAACGGCTCTCTGCCCCCTCGCGCTCCCGCCAGCGCACGCCGCCCCTTTGCGCTGGGGAAGCGGCCGTCTCCAGTGGCCGGGGCGGCAGGTCGCATACTGCGGCCGGGGCGCGGCGGGGGCAGCATGGTTCTGAAGGTTTTCTTTGGCTTGTAGCTGGGGCTGGCGAGAGAGGGAGTTAGGAGAATCTCATCAGGTAGAGAGAGAGCGCTGACAGCATTCAACTAGGATGCTACTTGGTGTCTCTGCCAACTATGCTGCGTTGTGCAAAATAACTAAAGCAAGAAGCCTTGGGCCCCTTACCGAGGTCAGTCTCTTAATAAGAGTGGGAGCCTGTCTAAAGAAACTGGCAGAAACCGGTCCTGCGGATGGACAGGAGCCAAGGAGCAACCGACTCCGCGCAAAGACAAGAGGTCAACTAGCGGGGACGAGGAAGAGCCACCAACCTTCATCCCCATGACCCCCGACGACCGCCACCGGGAGACGCTGCGCAAGCGCGGGTGGGGGGTGCTTGTGGAAATGACTTCTTGAACTAATTTTAATACGAGGCGGGGACAGGTTGTGAATACGTAGAGGCGCACTGTGAAACTTCGTGCAAATGTAACTCTTTGCTGCGTATAACCACGGCGAATTGCCGCGTCCGGTGCACACGACTTTGGCGGGACTACCCCCCCCGTGCTGCCCAGCGCTGAATAAACAGACCTACTTTTGCAGTCTTACTGATTGTGGACTCTGTTTGCCGCAAGTCAGTTTGGCGAGCCGGCCAGGAGAGACGTTCCGCTCGGCTGTGGGATCGACGGCGGAGCGGACGCCCCTAGGTGCACCCCGAGCATTTTCCTCGGGGGAGCCTCCGCTCTGAGCCGCTCACCGCGGGAGCAGACAAAGACCTCCTGAAGCCGCGGACAAACGGTAAGTTTTACAGCACAGGAAGGGCCTGTAAGTCGTACGGGTGGCCGGGGCGGCTGGTAAGTCGCGCAGAGACGTCTGGCGTGCAGCAGAGTCCCCGTATGGGAGGAGGGTACGCGACAGGCTGACCGATAGAGATGTCGGGGGGGGGGGGGTTGCTGGCCGATAGAGATGTCGGGGTGTGTGTGTGCGTGTGTGCGTGTGTGTGTGCGCGTGTGTGTGTGTTGCTGGCCGGTAGAGCGGCCGCTAGAGATCTTGGGAGTAGATGGAGCAAATGCGAGCTTACCGCTGCGTCCCAGTTTTGGGAGCCAGGACGGACCTGCTAATGGCCGCATAAGAAGCAGGAGAAGGGTAAGTGGGCCTCTCAAAACTGCGACAAGGTTACCTGGGTAATACTAGCAGCTGCTGGAGGGATGTTAACTGGAGTGGTAGTAATTGCGTGTCTTATTTGTAGATGTCTGGGTATGTCATGTTGAAAGCATTGGCGTAAGTGTGTGTGTTTGAGACAAAGTGCTGTTGTGAAGTGACTTACGAACAAGTTTGGTTGTTGTTTTAAGTGATATATTCTTGTGGTATGAGCGAGGAGTGCAGGGGGCCTCTTTGCGTGACGGCGCGATTGTGCTGGGTGAGTGAGACGCAGCATCGCCGCGAAGCGAGTGCGGCGTTCCGATCCGCGGTCCCGTATCCTCCGCGAGGGGAGCGGCCGGGGACGAACGAAGCGCACGACAGACCGAAAGGAAGTGCTGTTTTATCCAAGTGTTGACTGGTGGTGCCCAATATATGTGCCCGGCGGTGCATCTTGTAATCCCAGTTTTGTTCTTAAATGTTTGGAGTGTGACAAGGAGGAAGGTGGCGGCGTTATCTAAGTAACAGTTTAGAAGTTTGGATATATTCGCTGTGGTGTTTGGTCGGTTTCCCAGGTATCGGGGGAGAGGGGCTGACCGATTATCGAAGTGGCAGAACGGAGAGAGTCGCTTCTGTGGTGGTTTGGGCTTGAGCCCTTGGGAATTTGGTAAGAAGGGGGAGAGCGAATTTATTTAGGCCTCAATACCTCTTCAAACCCCGATATTGATGGATACGTAGGAGTGATTCCTTGTTCTGTGTGAGCTTACTAACAAAGTGCATGAGAAAAATTGGCGCTCGGCTTGAAATTCGGTCCTGCTGAAATGTAAATTTTGTGGAAAGGGTGGTATTGTTTGTCTAGAAGACGGAGGGCTGAGTGCTTCAGGTGTCTT
Source organism: Mergus octosetaceus (assembly GCA_036873955.1). Taxonomy (NCBI): domain Eukaryota; kingdom Metazoa; phylum Chordata; class Aves; order Anseriformes; family Anatidae; genus Mergus; species Mergus octosetaceus. Next base: position 343,800 of record CM072284.1, on the reverse strand, counting down.
CCCGAAGTCCTGTGGATTTCTGATTGGAACGGGGCTCATCAATAATCTGAAATAGTAACGCTTGTACGTGGACAGAAGAGTTTAATCCCAGAGAATTGGGACATTTGGGAAGAAGATTAGGAAAAGAGAGTAAAAACCTGCCACTGGACCCCCAGTCACTGGAGCCCCAGGTGCGGCTAATGAGGGTGGTGATCTGGGCAGCCCCTCCTCATAAAAGGGCTGCACCTGGGTGAGGGTGGCAGCTGCGGGGCTGGTGGAGGAGGAAGGCGATGAGGGGGCTGTAGTTGCAGTTTGTCTGCCTTGCAGCCCCTCTGCTGCTTGGGGCAGCCGAGCTGGGTCCGGAAAGGTCTTAGAGAAACCTTGGAGCACGGTGAGGTTACTGAGCGTTGCTGGCACCGTGGCAAGGAAGAAGGTGCGTGCAAGCAGGAGTTCCTGGGATCGTGGAAGTCCTGGGCAGCAGGGCTGCCTGTGTGCTGAGGCTGGGTGGGGGAGGACTCGCCGAAAGTTGGGGTGGGTGGGTGGGCGCGCGCAGGCACAGTGAGCCCTGTATGCGAGGAAAGCCCCGCACGTCTGTGCACGTGCTGTCATTCTTCATTAATCTGAGCGACTCTTCCTGTAACGCCGTTGAGTCGACACATGGCAACTGCAGACGACATACAGCATTATAGAGCAACTAACATTGTACAACTCAAAGGACTGCCTGTTCTCACCCCAGATGCCCTTGGGGGTTTTCAGACTGCCCCATACTTCTGCATCAGCTGCCAAGTGCACCCACATCCTTGAGCAAAAGCAGCCCCATGGACGGCTTTGCCTTTGCCTGAGGCAGGCATAAGTCAGACCGTCTTCACCAGTATGGCTTTTTTTTTTTTTTTTTTTTTTTTTTTTTTTAAATATGCACTGCAAGGACTTTATCCCTTTCTCCGTGTGTAGGAGTTTTCATTGGGCAGGGCTAGCTCGATTGGCAGACTAACCAGGTGGCTGTTGCTACATGTGCATCCTACCTGGGCAGCCTGCTCTAAGGAACCTGCTTTGGCAGGGGGGTTGGACCCGATGATATTTCGAGGTCCCTTCCAACCCCTACAATTCTGTGATTCTGTGATCTGTGCTGGCTTTACCTTTCTAGGCAGCTGATGAACTCCGCCGCAACTGCTCTCTCTCTCCCCTTCCTCAGAAGAGGAGGGGAAGAAGAAAAGGAAAGGAACAACTCGTGGGTTGAGATAAGGATAATTTAATTAAAGGAAAAAAAAAATTAAGGGAAAATTGTTATTAAATAATTTCCCTAAAGGGAAAGGGGGAAAAAAAAAAGGAAAACAAAAGTAAAGGCTGTGTGGAAGTGCAGAGGAAAGAAATTACTCTCTACTTCCCCCCAGTGAGCGATGCTTGACCGCGTCCTTGAAGCAGGGCCTCAATGCACATAGCCGTTGTTTGGGAGGACAGATGTTCTCCCCACGAGAGCCCACCCCTCCCCTCTTCTTCCACTTTTAGTGCTGAGTGTGACGCCATATGGTATGGAATATCCCTTCGGTTGCTTTACGTCAGCTGCCCTGCTGATGTTCCTTCCTCCCCTCTCGCCCACCCCCAGGCCTGCTGGCTCTGGGCGGGGGGGGGGGGGGGGGTTGAGGGAATCCTGACCCTGTGCCAGTATTGCTCAGCAGTAGACACAACACTGGTGTGATACCAGTGCTGTTCTAGCTACAAGTGCAGAGCACAGCACCGTGTGGGCTGCCGCAGGGAAAGTTCTCTCCATCCCAGCCAGACCCAGTACAGCATCCCAATGGTTGAATGTCTCAGCACGCATTGCTTTCAGCGTACTCTTTGTCAGTCTGTTGTTATTTATTTATTTATTTTCCCTGGACGCTGGTGCAGGAGAAGGGATGTGGTATACCCGTTCAATGCCATGCTGTTTGGTCCAGGTGTGTTATGAGGTCATTGTGGAAATGAATCCCATTGTCTGATTCAATTATTTCTGGCGTGCCGCGTTGACATGGGACTGTGAGAAAAAGTTGTGTTTTTGCAGTGGAAAATTCCACTAAGCGTGCATATCCAGAAGTGCTTGTGCAGGCACGACAGCAGCACAGCAGCGGAGAGTACGTTACGCAGATAAGGGGAAGGTCCCACTGTCCCAAAATAAGGAGGACGGGTAAGAAAAGCAGGGCGAGCAGTGCAAAATCACTAAAAGCAAAAGATCGTGGGCCCTGTGGTCACAAGAGAAGATGGGGCGGAAGGAGAAATTAACAGTGGGTCAAGTAAAACTGGATCTGTGCGGTACAGCGACAAGTGTTGAGTAGCTCGTGAACCTGTTGCACTCAGCCAGGGAGGAAACAGGAGGCATCAAGCCTTGGGTAAGAGGGTTATAATATAAGGTTATGATATACTTTTGCTGGTTGCTCCCGCTTGCAGGACCCCCGCCGCTGCAATCGTGAATAAAACAGCTTTGCAGAAGACCCTGTCTGAGCAAGTTATTGATTTTTTTTTTTTTTTTTTTTTTTTTCCCCTCCCCTCACAAGACTTGCCTTTCAAAGCCCAGGACGGTGTTCCGGGTGGAAAGCTACGTTTCCAGCCGTGCAGTGGCTGCTTCCAGCACCCCAAGCACACGGCGCTTGCCAGCCTCACGGGAGCAGGTTCTGTAGCGGGGCGGCCCTCCAGCTGCCGGGGCGGGGGGGGGTTGGGGAGGAGGGGAAGGCGACAGGGCCTGGCCGCGATGCCGGGGCAGGGGGAGCCCCTGCAGCTGCTGAGCTTCACCCTGCCGCACAGCTCAGCGCCACGCAGCCGTTTCCTCGCTGCCTCAATCTCACCCCTCCGGGAAAGGGGGGAGAATCGGGGGTGGGGTGGGGTGCGTAACGCGTGCCGGCTGAGATAAAGACAGTTCAATAGGACAGAAAATTAAGAGAAAGGAAGGACAACAACGCGCACGCAGGCACCGAACTCCTGATGCACGCTGCAATTGCTCACCACACGCGTGTCCGATGGCCCAGCCGCTTCCTGAGCAGCAGCCGCCCCCCGGCCATCCTTCCCGGCCGGTGCTCCGCGTGATGGCGTGCGTTCCGGACAGCCCTTTGTGGCCTGCTCGGGTCGCTGTCCCGGTCGCGTCTCCTCCCAGCTCCCGGAGCAGACACAGCGTCTCCTCTCCGGCTCGAGCGCGCCCAGAGCTCGCGGCCCCTCCTCGTGCGGCGGCTCCGCTCCGCCGGTCCCCCGGTCGCCGCGCCGGGCCGAGCCCCGCGGCCCCGTGCCTCGCTCCGGAGGCGTCCGCAGGCGCTGAACGGAAGGGCGGAGGACCCCCGCCGGCGGCAGCGTCGTGCCGCGCCCGGCCGGCCGGCCGGCCGGGCCCTCCCGGCCAGAGCTCCCCGGCCGGCCGCGCGCAGCTCCCGCGGCGCTGCTCGGTGCCGCCGGGGCGGGCGGCCTGGGGCCCCGGCCAATGAGGCGGCAGCTAGCGGCGCGGCTCCGGGGAGATGGGCGGGGCATGCAAATCCCGCCGGAGAGGAGGGGTGAGGAGGGGACGGGAGGGCGGGCGAAGGTAAGGGGCGGGGCGAATGCGACGAGGAGGCGGAGCTGCGCCAATCAGCGTGGAGCGAAGGCCGGGCGCAGAGGCTTCGTGGGCGGGGCACGCGGCCGGCGAGGCGCGGGCAGGGAGAGGCGGTGCGCGGGGCGGGGCATGCAAATTGGTCGCGGGGCCCAGCTAATCGGGCGCGCGGGCGCCCGAACGGGCCGCTGGGAGGCCCCGGCGACGCGGCGGCGGGGCGCTTGGGGGTCGCGGCTGCGACCGGAGCGTCGGCGAGGGCGGACGAGGGCGGCGGGTTGAGGCCCGGGAGGGGGGGGGGGGGGGGTCGGGCGGTGGAGCAGTGGCCGTGAGGTCGGGGTGGTGGGCGCGGGAGCGGGTGGCGCGGGGGAGCGTCGGTGGGCATCGCTTCTCGGCCTTTTGGCTAAGATCAAGTGTAGTATCTGTTCTTATCAGTTTAATATCTGATACGTCCTCGATGAGAGGACTTTATATTAAACGGATTTTTGGGCTCGGGAGTTGGATCCGGAGCTTGCTCCCTCCGCTCCGCGCATCGTCCCGGTATTGCAGTACCTCCGGGAACGGTGCACCTCCCTCGGGAGGTTGCCCTGGGTGTGCAAAGACAGAGGTGGTCGGTGTTCGGCGGGGGCTGGCGCGGGACGCGGCAGCGGCCCCTAAGCAGGTGCCGCCCGGCCGCCGCAGGGTTCCCGGCTCCGCGGAGGGCACGGCGCGGCCCAGCGCGTGCGCTCGCTTCCCCCCTCGCTGCCCCTTCCACGGGGCGGAACGGCTCTCTGCCCCCTCGCGCTCCCGCCAGCGCACGCCGCCCCTTTGCGCTGGGGAAGCGGCCGTCTCCAGTGGCCGGGGCGGCAGGTCGCATACTGCGGCCGGGGCGCGGCGGGGGCAGCATGGTTCTGAAGGTTTTCTTTGGCTTGTAGCTGGGGCTGGCGAGAGAGGGAGTTAGGAGAATCTCATCAGGTAGAGAGAGAGCGCTGACAGCATTCAACTAGGATGCTACTTGGTGTCTCTGCCAACTATGCTGCGTTGTGCAAAATAACTAAAGCAAGAAGCCTTGGGCCCCTTACCGAGGTCAGTCTCTTAATAAGAGTGGGAGCCTGTCTAAAGAAACTGGCAGAAACCGGTCCTGCGGATGGACAGGAGCCAAGGAGCAACCGACTCCGCGCAAAGACAAGAGGTCAACTAGCGGGGACGAGGAAGAGCCACCAACCTTCATCCCCATGACCCCCGACGACCGCCACCGGGAGACGCTGCGCAAGCGCGGGTGGGGGGTGCTTGTGGAAATGACTTCTTGAACTAATTTTAATACGAGGCGGGGACAGGTTGTGAATACGTAGAGGCGCACTGTGAAACTTCGTGCAAATGTAACTCTTTGCTGCGTATAACCACGGCGAATTGCCGCGTCCGGTGCACACGACTTTGGCGGGACTACCCCCCCCGTGCTGCCCAGCGCTGAATAAACAGACCTACTTTTGCAGTCTTACTGATTGTGGACTCTGTTTGCCGCAAGTCAGTTTGGCGAGCCGGCCAGGAGAGACGTTCCGCTCGGCTGTGGGATCGACGGCGGAGCGGACGCCCCTAGGTGCACCCCGAGCATTTTCCTCGGGGGAGCCTCCGCTCTGAGCCGCTCACCGCGGGAGCAGACAAAGACCTCCTGAAGCCGCGGACAAACGGTAAGTTTTACAGCACAGGAAGGGCCTGTAAGTCGTACGGGTGGCCGGGGCGGCTGGTAAGTCGCGCAGAGACGTCTGGCGTGCAGCAGAGTCCCCGTATGGGAGGAGGGTACGCGACAGGCTGACCGATAGAGATGTCGGGGGGGGGGGGTTGCTGGCCGATAGAGATGTCGGGGTGTGTGTGTGCGTGTGTGCGTGCGCGTGTGTGTGTGTTGCTGGCCGGTAGAGCGGCCGCTAGAGATCTTGGGAGTAGATGGAGCAAATGCGAGCTTACCGCTGCGTCCCAGTTTTGGGAGCCAGGACGGACCTGCTAATGGCCGCATAAGAAGCAGGAGAAGGGTAAGCGGGCCTCTCAAAATTGCGACAAGGTTACCTGGGTAATACTAGCAGCTGCTGGAGGGATGTTAACTGGAGTGGTAGTAATTGCGTGTCTTATTTGTAGATGTCTGGGTATGTCATGTTGAAAGCATTGGCGTAAGTGTGTGTGTTTGAGACAAAGTGCTGTTGTGAAGTGACTTACGAACAAGTTTGGTTGTTGTTTTAAGTGATATATTCTTGTGGTATGAGCGAGGAGTGCAGGGGGCCTCTTTGCGTGACGGCGCGATTGTGCTGGGTGAGTGAGACGCAGCATCGCCGCGAAGCGAGTGCGGCGTTCCGATCCGCGGTCCCGTATCCTCCGCGAGGGGAGCGGCCGGGGACGAACGAAGCGCACGACAGACCGAAAGGAAGTGCTGTTTTATCCAAGTGTTGACTGGTGGTGCCCAATATATGTGCCCGGCGGTGCATCTTGTAATCCCAGTTTTGTTCTTAAATGTTTGGAGTGTGACAAGGAGGAAGGTGGCGGCGTTATCTAAGTAACAGTTTAGAAGTTTGGATATATTCGCTGTGGTGTTTGGTCGGTTTCCCAGGTACCGGGGGAGAGGGGCTGACCGATTATCGAAGTGGCAGAACGGAGAGAGTCGCTTCTGTGGTGGTTTGGGCTTGAGCCCTTGGGAATTTGGTAAGAAGGGGGAGAGCGAATTTATTTAGGCCTCAATACCTCTTCAAACCCCGATATTGATGGATACGTAGGAGTGATTCCTTGTTCTGTGTGAGCTTACTAACAAAGTGCATGAGAAAAATTGGCGCTCGGCTTGAAATTCGGTCCTGCTGAAATGTAAATTTTGTGGAAAGGGTGGTATTGTTTGTCTAGAAGACGGAGGGCTGAGTGCTTCAGGTGTCTTCCCGAAGTCCTGTGGATTTCTGATTGGAACGGGGCTCATCAATAATCTGAAATAGTAACGCTTGTACGTGGACAGAAGAGTTTAATCCCAGAGAATTGGGACATTTGGGAAGAAGATTAGGAAAAGAGAGTAAAAACCTGCCACTGGACCCCCAGTCACTGGAGCCCCAGGTGCGGCTAATGAGGGTGGTGATCTGGGCAGCCCCTCCTCATAAAAGGGCTGCACCTGGGTGAGGGTGGCAGCTGCGGGGCTGGTGGAGGAGGAAGGCGATGAGGGGGCTGTAGTTGCAGTTTGTCTGCCTTGCAGCCCCTCTGCTGCTTGGGGCAGCCGAGCTGGGTCCGGAAAGGTCTTAGAGAAACCTTGGAGCACGGTGAGGTTACTGAGCGTTGCTGGCACCGTGGCAAGGAAGAAGGTGCGTGCAAGCAGGAGTTCCTGGGATCGTGGAAGTCCTGGGCAGCAGGGCTGCCTGTGTGCTGAGGCTGGGTGGGGGAGGACTCGCCGAAAGTTGGGGTGGGCGGGTGGGCGCGCGCAGGCACAGTGAGCCCTGTATGCGAGGAAAGCCCCGCACGTCTGTGCACGTGCTGTCATTCTTCATTAATCTGAGCGACTCTTCCTGTAACACCGTTGAGTCGACACATGGCAACTGCAGACGACATACAGCATTATAGAGCAACTAACATTGTACAACTCAAAGGACTGCCTGTTCTCACCCCAGATGCCCTTGGGGGTTTTCAGACTGCCCCATACTTCTGCATCAGCTGCCAAGTGCACCCACATCCTTGAGCAAAAGCAGCCCCATGGACGGCTTTGCCTTTGCCTGAGGCAGGCATAAGTCAGACCGTCTTCACCAGTATGGCTTTTTTGGTTTTTTTTTTTTTTGTTTTTTTTTTTTTTTTTAAATATGCACTGCAAGGACTTTATCCCTTTCTCCGTGTGTAGGAGTTTTCATTGGGCAGGGCTAGCTCGATTGGCAGACTAACCAGGTGGCTGTTGCTACATGTGCATCCTACCTGGGCAGCCTGCTCTAAGGAACCTGCTTTGGCAGGGGGGTTGGACCCGATGATATTTCGAGGTCCCTTCCAACCCCTACAATTCTGTGATTCTGTGATCTGTGCTGGCTTTACCTTTCTAGGCAGCTGATGAACTCCGCCGCAACTGCTCTCTCTCTCCCCTTCCTCAGAAGAGGAGGGGAAGAAGAAAAGGAAAGGAACAACTCGTGGGTTGAGATAAGGATAATTTAATTAAAGGAAAAAAAAAATTAAGGGAAAATTGTTATTAAATAATTTCCCTAAAGGGAAAGGGGGAAAAAAAAAAGGAAAACAAAAGTAAAGGCTGTGTGGAAGTGCAGAGGAAAGAAATTACTCTCTACTTCCCCCCAGTGAGCGATGCTTGACCGCGTCCTTGAAGCAGGGCCTCAATGCACATAGCCGTTGTTCGGGAGGACAGATGTTCTCCCCACGAGAGCCCACCCCTCCCCTCTTCTTCCACTTTTAGTGCTGAGTGTGACGCCATATGGTATGGAATATCCCTTCGGTTGCTTTACGTCAGCTGCCCTGCTGATGTTCCTTCCTCCCCTCTCGCCCACCCCCAGGCCTGCTGGCTCTGGGCGGGGGGGGGGGGGGGGGGGGGTTGAGGGAATCCTGACCCTGTGCCAGTATTGCTCAGCAGTAGACACAACACTGGTGTGATACCAGTGCTGTTCTAGCTACAAGTGCAGAGCACAGCACCGTGTGGGCTGCCGCAGGGAAAGTTCTCTCCATCCCAGCCAGACCCAGTACAGCATCCCAATGGTTGAATGTCTCAGCACGCATTGCTTTCAGCGTACTCTTTGTCAGTCTGTTGTTATTTATTTATTTATTTTCCCTGGACGCTGGTGCAGGAGAAGGGATGTGGTATACCCGTTCAATGCCATGCTGTTTGGTCCAGGTGTGTTATGAGGTCATTGTGGAAATGAATCCCATTGTCTGATTCAATTATTTCTGGCGTGCCGCGTTGACATGGGACTGTGAGAAAAAGTTGTGTTTTTGCAGTGGAAAATTCCACTAAGCTTGCATATCCAGAAGTGCTTGTGCAGGCACGACAGCAGCACAGCAGCGGAGAGTACGTTACGCAGATAAGGGGAAGGTCCCACTGTCCCAAAATAAGGAGGACGGGTAAGAAAAGCAGGGCGAGCAGTGCAAAATCACTAAAAGCAAAAGATCGTGGGCCCTGTGGTCACAAGAGAAGATGGGGCGGAAGGAGAAATTAACAGTGGGTCAAGTAAAACTGGATCTGTGCGGTACAGTGACAAGTGTTGAGTAGCTCGTGAACCTGTTGCACTCAGCCAGGGAGGAAACAGGAGGCATCAAGCCTTGGGTAAGAGGGTTATAATATAAGGTTATGATATACTTTTGCTGGTTGCTCCCGCTTGCAGGACCCCCGCCGCTGCAATCGTGAATAAAACAGCTTTGCAGAAGACCCTGTCTGAGCAAGTTATTGATTTTTTTTTTTTTTTTTTTTTTTTTTCCCCTCCCCTCACAAGACTTGCCTTTCAAAGCCCAGGACGGTGTTCCGGGTGGAAAGCTACGTTTCCAGCCGTGCAGTGGCTGCTTCCAGCACCCCAAGCACACGGCGCTTGCCAGCCTCACGGGAGCAGGTTCTGTAGCGGGGCGGCCCTCCAGCTGCCGGGGCGGGGGGGGGTTGGGGAGGAGGGGAAGGCGACAGGGCCTGGCCGCGATGCCGGGGCAGGGGGAGCCCCTGCAGCTGCTGAGCTTCACCCTGCCGCACAGCTCAGCGCCACGCAGCCGTTTCCTCGCTGCCTCAATCTCACCCCTCCGGGAAAGGGGGGAGAATCGGGGGTGGGGTGGGGTGCGTAACGCGTGCCGGCTGAGATAAAGACAGTTCAATAGGACAGAAAATTAAGAGAAAGGAAGGACAACAACGCGCACGCAGGCACCGAACTCCTGATGCACGCTGCAATTGCTCACCACACGCGTGTCCGATGGCCCAGCCGCTTCCTGAGCAGCAGCCGCCCCCCGGCCATCCTTCCCGGCCGGTGCTCCGCGTGATGGCGTGCGTTCCGGACAGCCCTTTGTGGCCTGCTCGGGTCGCTGTCCCGGTCGCGTCTCCTCCCAGCTCCCGGAGCAGACACAGCGTCTCCTCTCCGGCTCGAGCGCGCCCAGAGCTCGCGGCCCCTCCTCGTGCGGCGGCTCCGCTCCGCCGGTCCCCCGGTCGCCGCGCCGGGCCGAGCCCCGCGGCCCCGTGCCTCGCTCCGGAGGCGTCCGCAGGCGCTGAACGGAAGGGCGGAGGACCCCCGCCGGCGGCAGCGTCGTGCCGCGCCCGGCCGGCCGGCCGGCCGGGCCCTCCCGGCCAGAGCTCCCCGGCCGGCCGCGCGCAGCTCCCGCGGCGCTGCTCGGTGCCGCCGGGGCGGGCGGCCTGGGGCCCCGGCCAATGAGGCGGCAGCTAGCGGCGCGGCTCCGGGGAGATGGGCGGGGCATGCAAATCCCGCCGGAGAGGAGGGGTGGGGAGGGGACGGGAGGGCGGGCGAAGGTAAGGGGCGGGGCGAATGCGACGAGGAGGCGGAGCTGCGCCAATCAGCGTGGAGCGAAGGCCGGGCGCAGAGGCTTCGTGGGCGGGGCACGCGGCCGGCGAGGCGCGGGCAGGGAGAGGCGGTGCGCGGGGCGGGGCATGCAAATTGGTCGCGGGGCCCAGCTAATCGGGCGCGCGGGCGCCCGAACGGGCCGCTGGGAGGCCCCGGCGACGCGGCGGCGGGGCGCTTGGGGGTCGCGGCTGCGACCGGAGCGTCGGCGAGGGCGGACGAGGGCGGCGGGTTGAGGCCCGGGAGGGGGGGGGGGGGGGTCGGGCGGTGGAGCAGTGGCCGTGAGGTCGGGGTGGTGGGCGCGGGAGCGGGTGGCGCGGGGGAGCGTCGGTGGGCATCGCTTCTCGGCCTTTTGGCTAAGATCAAGTGTAGTATCTGTTCTTATCAGTTTAATATCTGATACGTCCTCGATGAGAGGACTTTATATTAAACGGATTTTTGGGCTCGGGAGTTGGATCCGGAGCTTGCTCCCTCAGCTCCGCGCATCGTCCCGGTATTGCAGTACCTCCGGGAACGGTGCACCTCCCTCGGGAGGTTGCCATGGGTGTGCAAAGACAGAGGTGGTCGGTGTTCGGCGGGGGCTGGCGCGGGACGCGGCAGCGGCCCCTAAGCAGGTGCCGCCCGGCCGCCGCAGGGTTCCCGGCTCCGCGGAGGGCACGGCGCGGCCCAGCGCGTGCGCTCGCTTCCCCCCTCGCTGCCCCTTCCACGGGGCGGAACGGCTCTCTGCCCCCTCGCGCTCCCGCCAGCGCACGCCGCCCCTTTGCGCTGGGGAAGCGGCCGTCTCCAGTGGCCGGGGCGGCAGGTCGCATACTGCGGCCGGGGCGCGGCGGGGGCAGCATGGTTCTGAAGGTTTTCTTTGGCTTGTAGCTGGGGCTGGCGAGAGAGGGAGTTAGGAGAATCTCATCAGGTAGAGAGAGAGCGCTGACAGCATTCAACTAGGATGCTACTTGGTGTCTCTGCCAACTATGCTGCGTTGTGCAAAATAACTAAAGCAAGAAGCCTTGGGCCCCTTACCGAGGTCAGTCTCTTAATAAGAGTGGGAGCCTGTCTAAAGAAACTGGCAGAAACCGGTCCTGCGGATGGACAGGAGCCAAGGAGCAACCGACTCCGCGCAAAGACAAGAGGTCAACTAGCGGGGACGAGGAAGAGCCACCAACCTTCATCCCCATGACCCCCGACGACCGCCACCGGGAGACGCTGCGCAAGCGCGGGTGGGGGGTGCTTGTGGAAATGACTTCTTGAACTAATTTTAATACGAGGCGGGGACAGGTTGTGAATACGTAGAGGCGCACTGTGAAACTTCGTGCAAATGTAACTCTTTGCTGCGTATAACCACGGCGAATTGCCGCGTCCGGTGCACACGACTTTGGCGGGACTACCCCCCCCGTGCTGCCCAGCGCTGAATAAACAGACCTACTTTTGCAGTCTTACTGATTGTGGACTCTGTTTGCCGCAAGTCAGTTTGGCGAGCCGGCCAGGAGAGACGTTCCGCTCGGCTGTGGGATCGACGGCGGAGCGGACGCCCCTAGGTGCACCCCGAGCATTTTCCTCGGGGGAGCCTCCGCTCTGAGCCGCTCACCGCGGGAGCAGACAAAGACCTCCTGAAGCCGCGGACAAACGGTAAGTTTTACAGCACAGGAAGGGCCTGTAAGTCGTACGGGTGGCCGGGGCGGCTGGTAAGTCGCGCAGAGACGTCTGGCGTGCAGCAGAGTCCCCGTATGGGAGGAGGGTACGCGACAGGCTGACCGATAGAGATGTCGGGGGGGGGGGGGTTGCTGGCCGATAGAGATGTCGGGGTGTGTGTGTGCGTGTGTGCGTGCGCGTGTGTGTGTGTTGCTGGCCGGTAGAGCGGCCGCTAGAGATCTTGGGAGTAGATGGAGCAAATGCGAGCTTACCGCTGCGTCCCAGTTTTGGGAGCCAGGACGGACCTGCTAATGGCCGCATAAGAAGCAGGAGAAGGGTAAGCGGGCCTCTCAAAATTGCGACAAGGTTACCTGGGTAATACTAGCAGCTGCTGGAGGGATGTTAACTGGAGTGGTAGTAATTGCGTGTCTTATTTGTAGATGTCTGGGTATGTCATGTTGAAAGCATTGGCGTAAGTGTGTGTGTTTGAGACAAAGTGCTGTTGTGAAGTGACTTACGAACAAGTTTGGTTGTTGTTTTAAGTGATATATTCTTGTGGTATGAGCGAGGAGTGCAGGGGGCCTCTTTGCGTGACGGCGCGATTGTGCTGGGTGAGTGAGACGCAGCATCGCCGCGAAGCGAGTGCGGCGTTCCGATCCGCGGTCCCGTATCCTCCGCGAGGGGAGCGGCCGGGGACGAACGAAGCGCACGACAGACCGAAAGGAAGTGCTGTTTTATCCAAGTGTTGACTGGTGGTGCCCAATATATGTGCCCGGCGGTGCATCTTGTAATCCCAGTTTTGTTCTTAAATGTTTGGAGTGTGACAAGGAGGAAGGTGGCGGCGTTATCTAAGTAACAGTTTAGAAGTTTGGATATATTCGCTGTGGTGTTTGGTCGGTTTCCCAGGTATCGGGGGAGAGGGGCTGACCGATTATCGAAGTGGCAGAACGGAGAGAGTCGCTTCTGTGGTGGTTTGGGCTTGAGCCCTTGGGAATTTGGTAAGAAGGGGGAGAGCGAATTTATTTAGGCCTCAATACCTCTTCAAACCCCGATATTGATGGATACGTAGGAGTGATTCCTTGTTCTGTGTGAGCTTACTAACAAAGTGCATGAGAAAAATTGGCGCTCGGCTTGAAATTCGGTCCTGCTGAAATGTAAATTTTGTGGAAAGGGTGGTATTGTTTGTCTAGAAGACGGAGGGCTGAGTGCTTCAGGTGTCTTCCCGAAGTCCTGTGGATTTCTGATTGGAACGGGGCTCATCAATAATCTGAAATAGTAACGCTTGTACGTGGACAGAAGAGTTTAATCCCAGAGAATTGGGACATTTGGGAAGAAGATTAGGAAAAGAGAGTAAAAACCTGCCACTGGACCCCCAGTCACTGGAGCCCCAGGTGCGGCTAATGAGGGTGGTGATCTGGGCAGCCCCTCCTCATAAAAGGGCTGCACCTGGGTGAGGGTGGCAGCTGCGGGGCTGGTGGAGGAGGAAGGCGATGAGGGGGCTGTAGTTGCAGTTTGTCTGCCTTGCAGCCCCTCTGCTGCTTGGGGCAGCCGAGCTGGGTCCGGAAAGGTCTTAGAGAAACCTTGGAGCACGGTGAGGTTACTGAGCGTTGCTGGCACCGTGGCAAGGAAGAAGGTGCGTGCAAGCAGGAGTTCCTGGGATCGTGGAAGTCCTGGGCAGCAGGGCTGCCTGTGTGCTGAGGCTGGGTGGGGGAGGACTCGCCGAAAGTTGGGGTGGGCGGGTGGGCGCGCGCAGGCACAGTGAGCCCTGTATGCGAGGAAAGCCCCGCACGTCTGTGCACGTGCTGTCATTCTTCATTAATCTGAGCGACTCTTCCTGTAACGCCGTTGAGTCGACACATGGCAACTGCAGACGACATACAGCATTATAGAGCAACTAACATTGTACAACTCAAAGGACTGCCTGTTCTCACCCCAGATGCCCTTGGGGGTTTTCAGACTGCCCCATACTTCTGCATCAGCTGCCAAGTGCACCCACATCCTTGAGCAAAAGCAGCCCCATGGACGGCTTTGCCTTTGCCTGAGGCAGGCATAAGTCAGACCGTCTTCACCAGTATGGCTTTTTTTTTTTTTTTTTTTTTTGTTTTTTTTTTTTTTTAAATATGCACTGCAAGGACTTTATCCCTTTCTCCGTGTGTAGGAGTTTTCATTGGGCAGGGCTAGCTCGATTGGCAGACTAACCAGATGGCTGTTGCTACATGTGCATCCTACCTGGGCAGCCTGCTCTAAGGAACCTGCTTTGGCAGGGGGGTTGGACCCGATGATATTTCGAGGTCCCTTCCAACCCCTACAATTCTGTGATTCTGTGATCTGTGCTGGCTTTACCTTTCTAGGCAGCTGATGAACTCCGCCGCAACTGCTCTCTCTCTCCCCTTCCTCAGAAGAGGAGGGGAAGAAGAAAAGGAAAGGAACAACTCGTGGGTTGAGATAAGGATAATTTAATTAAAGGAAAAAAAAAATTAAGGGAAAATTGTTATTAAATAATTTCCCTAAAGGGAAAGGGGGAAAAAAAAAAGGAAAACAAAAGTAAAGGCTGTGTGGAAGTGCAGAGGAAAGAAATTACTCTCTACTTCCCCCCAGTGAGCGATGCTTGACCGCGTCCTTGAAGCAGGGCCTCAATGCACATAGCCGTTGTTCGGGAGGACAGATGTTCTCCCCACGAGAGCCCACCCCTCCCCTCTTCTTCCACTTTTAGTGCTGAGTGTGACGCCATATGGTATGGAATATCCCTTCGGTTGCTTTACGTCAGCTGCCCTGCTGATGTTCCTTCCTCCCCTCTCGCCCACCCCCAGGCCTGCTGGCTCTGGGCGGGGGGGGGGGGGGGGGGGGGGTTGAGGGAATCCTGACCCTGTGCCAGTATTGCTCAGCAGTAGACACAACACTGGTGTGATACCAGTGCTGTTCTAGCTACAAGTGCAGAGCACAGCACCGTGTGGGCTGCCGCAGGGAAAGTTCTCTCCATCCCAGCCAGACCCAGTACAGCATCCCAATGGTTGAATGTCTCAGCACGCATTGCTTTCAGCGTACTCTTTGTCAGTCTGTTGTTATTTATTTATTTATTTTCCCTGGACGCTGGTGCAGGAGAAGGGATGTGGTATACCCGTTCAATGCCATGCTGTTTGGTCCAGGTGTGTTATGAGGTCATTGTGGAAATGAATCCCATTGTCTGATTCAATTATTTCTGGCGTGCCGCGTTGACATGGGACTGTGAGAAAAAGTTGTGTTTTTGCAGTGGAAAATTCCACTAAGCTTGCATATCCAGAAGTGCTTGTGCAGGCACGACAGCAGCACAGCAGCGGAGAGTACGTTACGCAGATAAGGGGAAGGTCCCACTGTCCCAAAATAAGGAGGACGGGTAAGAAAAGCAGGGCGAGCAGTGCAAAATCACTAAAAGCAAAAGATCGTGGGCCCTGTGGTCACAAGAGAAGATGGGGCGGAAGGAGAAATTAACAGTGGGTCAAGTAAAACTGGATCTGTGCGGTACAGCGACAAGTGTTGAGTAGCTCGTGAACCTGTTGCACTCAGCCAGGGAGGAAACAGGAGGCATCAAGCCTTGGGTAAGAGGGTTATAATATAAGGTTATGATATACTTTTGCTGGTTGCTCCCGCTTGCAGGACCCCCGCCGCTGCAATCGTGAATAAAACAGCTTTGCAGAAGACCCTGTCTGAGCAAGTTATTGATTTTTTTTTTTTTTTTTTTTCCCCTCCCCTCACAAGACTTGCCTTTCAAAGCCCAGGACGGTGTTCCGGGTGGAAAGCTACGTTTCCAGCCGTGCAGTGGCTGCTTCCAGCACCCCAAGCACACGGCGCTTGCCAGCCTCACGGGAGCAGGTTCTGTAGCGGGGCGGCCCTCCAGCTGCCGGGGCGGGGGGGGGTTGGGGAGGAGGGGAAGGCGACAGGGCCTGGCCGCGATGCCGGGGCAGGGGGAGCCCCTGCAGCTGCTGAGCTTCACCCTGCCGCACAGCTCAGCGCCACGCAGCCGTTTCCTCGCTGCCTCAATCTCACCCCTCCGGGAAAGGGGGGAGAATCGGGGGTGGGGTGGGGTGCGTAACGCGTGCCGGCTGAGATAAAGACAGTTCAATAGGACAGAAAATTAAGAGAAAGGAAGGACAACAACGCGCACGCAGGCACCGAACTCCTGATGCACGCTGCAATTGCTCACCACACGCGTGTCCGATGGCCCAGCCGCTTCCTGAGCAGCAGCCGCCCCCCGGCCATCCTTCCCGGCCGGTGCTCCGCGTGATGGCGTGCGTTCCGGACAGCCCTTTGTGGCCTGCTCGGGTCGCTGTCCCGGTCGCGTCTCCTCCCAGCTCCCGGAGCAGACACAGCGTCTCCTCTCCGGCTCGAGCGCGCCCAGAGCTCGCGGCCCCTCCTCGTGCGGCGGCTCCGCTCCGCCGGTCCCCCGGTCGCCGCGCCGGGCCGAGCCCCGCGGCCCCGTGCCTCGCTCCGGAGGCGTCCGCAGGCGCTGAACGGAAGGGCGGAGGACCCCCGCCGGCGGCAGCGTCGTGCCGCGCCCGGCCGGCCGGCCGGCCGGGCCCTCCCGGCCAGAGCTCCCCGGCCGGCCGCGCGCAGCTCCCGCGGCGCTGCTCGGTGCCGCCGGGGCGGGCGGCCTGGGGCCCCGGCCAATGAGGCGGCAGCTAGCGGCGCGGCTCCGGGGAGATGGGCGGGGCATGCAAATCCCGCCGGAGAGGAGGGGTGGGGAGGGGACGGGAGGGCGGGCGAAGGTAAGGGGCGGGGCGAATGCGACGAGGAGGCGGAGCTGCGCCAATCAGCGTGGAGCGAAGGCCGGGCGCAGAGGCTTCGTGGGCGGGGCACGCGGCCGGCGAGGCGCGGGCAGGGAGAGGCGGTGCGCGGGGCGGGGCATGCAAATTGGTCGCGGGGCCCAGCTAATCGGGCGCGCGGGCGCCCGAACGGGCCGCTGGGAGGCCCCGGCGACGCGGCGGCGGGGCGCTTGGGGGTCGCGGCTGCGACCGGAGCGTCGGCGAGGGCGGACGAGGGCGGCGGGTTGAGGCCCGGGAGGGGGGGGGGGGCGGGGGCGGGCGGTGGAGCAGTGGCCGTGAGGTCGGGGTGGTGGGCGCGGGAGCGGGTGGCGCGGGGGAGCGTCGGTGGGCATCGCTTCTCGGCCTTTTGGCTAAGATCAAGTGTAGTATCTGTTCTTATCAGTTTAATATCTGATACGTCCTCGATGAGAGGACTTTATATTAAACGGATTTTTGGGCTCGGGAGTTGGATCCGGAGCTTGCTCCCTCCGCTCCGCGCATCGTCCCGGTATTGCAGTACCTCCGGGAACGGTGCACCTCCCTCGGGAGGTTGCCATGGGTGTGCAAAGACAGAGGTGGTCGGTGTTCGGCGGGGGCTGGCGCGGGACGCGGCAGCGGCCCCTAAGCAGGTGCCGCCCGGCCGCCGCAGGGTTCCCGGCTCCGCGGAGGGCACGGCGCGGCCCAGCGCGTGCGCTCGCTTCCCCCCTCGCTGCCCCTTCCACGGGGCGGAACGGCTCTCTGCCCCCTCGCGCTCCCGCCAGCGCACGCCGCCCCTTTGCGCTGGGGAAGCGGCCGTCTCCAGTGGCCGGGGCGGCAGGTCGCATACTGCGGCCGGGGCGCGGCGGGGGCAGCATGGTTCTGAAGGTTTTCTTTGGCTTGTAGCTGGGGCTGGCGAGAGAGGGAGTTAGGAGAATCTCATCAGGTAGAGAGAGAGCGCTGACAGCATTCAACTAGGATGCTACTTGGTGTCTCTGCCAACTATGCTGCGTTGTGCAAAATAACTAAAGCAAGAAGCCTTGGGCCCCTTACCGAGGTCAGTCTCTTAATAAGAGTGGGAGCCTGTCTAAAGAAACTGGCAGAAACCGGTCCTGCGGATGGACAGGAGCCAAGGAGCAACCGACTCCGCGCAAAGACAAGAGGTCAACTAGCGGGGACGAGGAAGAGCCACCAACCTTCATCCCCATGACCCCCGACGACCGCCACCGGGAGACGCTGCGCAAGCGCGGGTGGGGGGTGCTTGTGGAAATGACTTCTTGAACTAATTTTAATACGAGGCGGGGACAGGTTGTGAATACGTAGAGGCGCACTGTGAAACTTCGTGCAAATGTAACTCTTTGCTGCGTATAACCACGGCGAATTGCCGCGTCCGGTGCACACGACTTTGGCGGGACTACCCCCCCCGTGCTGCCCAGCGCTGAATAAACAGACCTACTTTTGCAGTCTTACTGATTGTGGACTCTGTTTGCCGCAAGTCAGTTTGGCGAGCCGGCCAGGAGAGACGTTCCGCTCGGCTGTGGGATCGACGGCGGAGCGGACGCCCCTAGGTGCACCCCGAGCATTTTCCTCGGGGGAGCCTCCGCTCTGAGCCGCTCACCGCGGGAGCAGACAAAGACCTCCTGAAGCCGCGGACAAACGGTAAGTTTTACAGCACAGGAAGGGCCTGTAAGTCGTACGGGTGGCCGGGGCGGCTGGTAAGTCGCGCAGAGACGTCTGGCGTGCAGCAGAGTCCCCGTATGGGAGGAGGGTACGCGACAGGCTGACCGATAGAGATGTCGGGGGGGGGGGGGTTGCTGGCCGATAGAGATGTCGGGGTGTGTGTGTGCGTGTGTGCGTGTGTGTGTGCGCGTGTGTGTGTGTTGCTGGCCGGTAGAGCGGCCGCTAGAGATCTTGGGAGTAGATGGAGCAAATGCGAGCTTACCGCTGCGTCCCAGTTTTGGGAGCCAGGACGGACCTGCTAATGGCCGCATAAGAAGCAGGAGAAGGGTAAGCGGGCCTCTCAAAATTGCGACAAGGTTACCTGGGTAATACTAGCAGCTGCTGGAGGGATGTTAACTGGAGTGGTAGTAATTGCGTGTCTTATTTGTAGATGTCTGGGTATGTCATGTTGAAAGCATTGGCGTAAGTGTGTGTGTTTGAGACAAAGTGCTGTGGAGACCAAGGGCTGTTGGAGGAGGAACGTGATGAGGGGGCTGTAGTTGCAGTTTGTCTGCCTTGCAGCCCCTTGTGATGTTTGTAGTGTCCAGGGGAGCATGGTGCAACCTGGGGCATCCCTTCAGCTCTGGGGTCTTCAAGGTGGGTAGTGTCAGTGTGTGATGTCAGGGAAGTGGGTGGCTCTTTAACTATTTTGCTTTAAATTGCTAAGCAGTCTGTAACTGCTCACCGTCCTGTGGCACTTCAGTGTTGATAGGTGTTGAGGCTTTTTCGGCAGCTTTTTCGCTTTGCGGTTTCTTTGTTGCTTTGGATAGCCAAGCTACATTTGGAAAGGTCTTAGAGAAATCTTGGAGTGTGTTGAGGTAACAGTGTTGCTGGAGCTCAGGTGAGCAGGAGTTTGAGTTCCTGGGATCGGTGAAGTCCTGGTCATGGTGATACTGACTGTATTGTAGGGGTTCTTTTGGCCATGCTAGTAGCTTTAGTCTCTGCTCTGGAGCTTGTTTTTTTTTTTTTTTTTTTTTTTTTTTTTTTTTTTTTTTTTAATGTAGGGGTGTGGGCGGGGTTTGGTATGACTCTTCCCTGGGGTCATACATTATCATGCATTTAATTCAACAGGCATGCCAAGAGGTGTAGTCTTTGTCCACAAGCCTTCCACTTCACAATGTTTTTCTATAATGTGTGATGTGTAGTCCTTAACTGTCAGGCTTTTGCATGGTCCTGCCTGTGGCAGAGGCACAGTGGTAGATGTAGTCCTCAACTGCTGGACTTTTCCTATCTTTTTTTGTCGTATATTTGCTCCCCGACCTTCTCTCCCTTGCCTTCATTTTCTGTTCCTCTCAGTGCATCAATGCCCGAAAGTGGGAACAAGATAAGCTAGGTAATAGTATGAGTGGAAAAAATAAAGGAAAACAGGCATATATGAATAAAAGGGTGAAATGAATACACCAGTGAGATTACATAGAGTGTAATAAAACAATGGTAGGAGGAAATTAAAGGAGGAATAGACAGAGACATACTTAAAGAAATATGGGGACAGGTAGATGGAGAGAAAGCAAGGCAGGGAGTGACAGGAAAGGTGAGAAAGACTGAAAAAGGAGAATGGACAGTGAGAGAGTGACATAAGTAAAGGGGAAGCAGTGCATGAATAGATGATCGAAAGTAATTATAAGGGAACAGTGACTGGGAGTGAAACAGGAACAGTACAGCAATGAGCAGTAATAGCAAGTAAAGGGGCAACACAAGAGAAACTAGCAAGTGATAGAATGTGTTAATGGTACCACAATGAGTGGGTGACAGGAATATCCCGGATAATTACGATATTTTTAGGTTCTCATTTACATCCCCGATAATTGGGATATTTTACCATATATGTAGCTAAATACTAATTCGGATAAGTTTTAGCATCTTTCCCATCTCAATAGCAGCAGGGAATATATTAAGAAGATAAGGGGAAGGTCCTGCTGTCCCAAAATAAGGAGGATAGGTAAGAAAAACAGGATGAGCAATGCAAAATCAGTAAAAACAAAAATCACAGAGCCTCTAGTCATGACAGTGAAGCCAGGGATAGAATGGGGGCTTGCTTAATCGCATTAATGATTTCTGAATAAAACAATTGGAATTATTAAAGCCAGGAATGGAAGAATGGGGGCTTGCTTAATCACGTTAAAATAGATTCTGCTGAGTGTCTTTGCTTACCACTGTGCAAATTAACTGAAACAAGGAGTCTCGGGGCCCCTCACAGAGGATGTTTCCAGACAAAATGGGGAACCTGTCTCAAAAACCACTTGAGACCGACCTTGTGGTTTGGACAAGAGCCAAGGAGCAGCTGAGTCTGTACAAGGCAGGGGGTCAGCTAGTGGTGATGAAGAGGAGTTATCGGACTTCATCCCCATGACTCTCCGACGACCACCACCAGAAGGCACTGCGCAAGCACAGTTGGGAGGAGTTTATGGTGACATTGTATAAACTCATTTTAGGATAGAATAAATCTTTCAGGGCAAGCAGGCAATCAGGCCCAGTCAGCATGGGTTTATGAAAGGCAGGTCCTGCTTGACGAACCTGATCTCCTTCTATGACAAAGTGACGCGCTTGGTGGATGAGGGAAAGGCTGCGGATGTGGTCTACCTTGACTTCAGCAAGGCTTTTGACACTGTTTCCCACAGCATTCTCCTCAAGAAACTGGCTGCTGCTCTTGGCTTGGACTGGCATACGCTTCGTTGGGTTAGAAACTGGCTGGATAGCCGGGCCCAAAGAGTTGTGGTGAATGGAGTCAAATCCAGTTGGAGGCCAGTCACTAGTGGCGTTCCCCAGGGCTCGGTGCTGGGGCCGGTCCTCTTTAATATCTTCATCAACAGTCTGGATGAGGGCATTGAGTGCACCCTCAGTAAGTTCACAGATGACACCAAGTTAGATGCGTGTGTCGATCTGCTCGAGGGTAGGAAGGCTCTGCAGGAGGATCTGGATAGGCTGGACCGATGGGCTGAGGTCAACTGTATGAAGTTCAACAAGGCCAAGTGCCGGGTCCTGCACCTGGGGTGCAATAACCCCAAGCAGAACTACAGGCTGGGTGATGAGTGGTTGGAAAGCTCTCTGGTGGAGAAGGACCTGGGAGTGATGGTTGATAGTCGGCTGAATATGAGCCAGCAGTGTGCTCAGGTGGCCAAGAACGCCAACAGTATCCTAGCTTGTATAAGAAGCAGTGTGGCCAGCAGGGCTAGGGAAGTGATTGCCCCCCTGTACTCGGCTCTGGTGAGGCCGCACCTCGAGTACTGTGTTCAGTTTTGGGCCCCTCGCTACAAGAAGGACATTGAGGTGCTTGAGCGAGTCCAGAGAAGGGCGACAAAGCTGGTGAGGGGTCTGGAGAACAAGTCTTGCGAGGAGCGGCTGAGGGAGCTGGGCTTGTTCAGCCTGGAGAAGAGGAGGCTCAGGGGCGACCTTATCACTCTCTACAGATACCTTAAAGGAGGCTGTAGTGAGGTGGGGGTTGGTCTGTTCTCCCACGTGCCTGGTGACAGGATGAGGGGGAATGGGCCTAAGTTGCGCCAGGGGAGTTTTAGGTTGGATGTTAGGAAGAACTTCTTTACCAAAAGGGTTGTTAGGCATTGGAACGGGCTGCCCAGGGAAGTGGTGGAGTCACCATCCCTGGAGGTCTTCAAAAGACGTTAGATGTAGAGCTTAGTGATATGGTTTAGTGGAGGACTTGTTAGTGTTAGGTCAGAGGTTGGACTCGATGATCTTGAGGTCTCTTCCAACCTAGAAATTCTGTGATTCTGTGATTGTAGTTAAAAATGTAATGAGAACAAAATATATAACATCTTGTTATCTGTCGACCTTCAGTTATGCTGAAACTTGAGCCAACTTGGCATTCCTGCGGCTTGGAAAAACAACCAATTCAGCCAACTCGGCATTCTTTAGCAAAAGGTGAAAAGTACGCCATGAGGAAGACCTACGGTTATTGTTTTGCTGTATAAATATGAGATAGTTTGTCACTTTGAACATGCACGTCTATGATACCAGACAGTAAAATCCAAACTATATACATGAACCAAAGGCCAAATTATACAAAAGAAAACTTAAAATTAATTGAAGATTTGAAAGGTAAAATGAAACCAGATGGATGGGTATATTTAAAAGATAACTGCGTAATAATGCCCTCTAATTTGACATGGCCCATAGTTCTTACAGAACACAATAAAACACATTGGGGAGCTGACACATTGCATAAGAGTCTGTATCAGACAATAGTGGGATGAAATTTATATACAGTGATAAAACAAGTAACTCAACAATGCAGCATTTGTTTACACAATAACCCCAATACCAAGACTAGAATAAAATTTGGAATAATCGGTAAAGGAAATTATCCGGGGCAACAGTGGCAAATTGATTTTTCAGAACTCCCTAGAAAAGGGGGGTATCGTTATTTACTGGTTCTGACTGACATGTTTTCAGGATGGCCTGAAGCCTTTCCCTGTCGAACAAACAAAGCAAGAGAAGTGATTAAAGTCTTGTTAAATGAAATAATACCATGCTTTGTGATCCCAGTAGCAATGTCTTCTGATAGAGGTTCACATTTTTGTGCCCAAGTGGTGCAACAGGTAAGTAAGATTCTAAAGATAGATTGGCAACTACATACTCCTCATAGACTGCAGGCAAGTGGACAGGTAGAAAAAATGAACCATTTAATTAAACAACAAATAGCTAAAACCGGACAAGAAGCTAATTTGTCATGGCCTCAATCCCTCCCTTTAGCATTACTTAGAATCAGAGTTAAACCTAGAACAAAAGAGAATTTGAGTCCCTTTGAAATCTTATATGGAAGGCCGTATCAATTTCTATTTAGTGGAGAGGATCTAATGCAGTTAGGATCAGAATATTTATATGCTTATATAACTGAACTTCAGAAACAATTAAATAAAGTACATAAATTTGTTTTAGGGACCAGGGCTAGAGGGTTGGATCAACCAATCCACCCCTTTAAGCCCGGGTATTATATATAAATAAAGACTTTTTCAGGACAACCCCTAGAGGAAAAATGGAATGGACCGTATCAAGTGTTGCTGACAACTCATACTGCTATCAAGATTAGAGAACAAGCCGCTTGGATCCACCATTCTCAAGTGAAGAAAGCTCCAGAAGCCCCCTGGAAAGTAATGATGAACTGAAACTAAAGCTTAGTTGAACAAAATGAGGACATCACGGTCGGGAGTATTTAGTAATATAGTTGGCAGAAATTTTGTTGATAGAATTGTTTCATTTCTATGGCTTATAGTTGTAATTCTGATTCAAGAAGGTGCCTCTATGATAATAGAGAATGGTGAGTGGCCTTGGCCCGATGCCATAACAACAGAGAATAAGAGCATTAATGGAAAGTTAGCAGTTATAGTCATCTGGCGAACAAAAGGTAACCATTTATATACACCATCAGAATGGCGAAAATTAGGGGAAGAGTGGACACACCAAAGAACCGTAGGGGATGAAATTAAAATAGGGTGCTGAATGATTAATGGAACGACCCATGAGAAAGTAACGGGGATTTTAGTAAAAACGATTTCCAAAAATGGCCAACAAGAAGGTTGTATCTGCCCAGGTAAATTAGATAGCTGGTATAATTTTACATTAACACAGAATGTAGTAATTAGCTGTTTTTGGACTAATCATGGCCAAAAGCTCAAAATCAAGGAGGGTGAGGGCCTCATATTAAATTTTACAGTATATGCTGCACTTCCAACAACAGTGGGACCCTCTACAACCTATGCCCCACCCCCAACCAAACTGGAACGCAAAATTTATGAAACAGGCCCATATGTAGTAAGGAACACAGGCCAACAACAATTGTTATTTAATCCAGAATGGTCTCTCAAGCGTGTTGAATTGCTAATACAAATTAACATCTCGGCAGTTCAACCAGCCTGCTCTCCTTTCCTAAAGACATCATTTGAAGACTGGACAATATGGTCACAAAAGCAAGCACACCTCAGGGGCAGGACACAAAGAGACTTAACTGGAATGCTAGGAACAGGGTTAGGAGTTTTAAATGGAATTGATTCAGAAGTATTAATGAATAAGCTAGCCACAGCAACAAGTGATTTGACAAAACTAAAGCAACCTCTACAGTCATTCTTATTGGCATTGGGAACTAGCCAATGGCAAGTTTCAAAGCTGTTACCGAGATGGGAAAAGGCTGAAGACCAAGACCACAAACTAATAATAGATGCACTTAGTATGGTTCAAGATAATGTATCTTTGGCTCTTAGTTGTATGCAAGCACAGTTATGGCTGCAGGCAATGTCTGCCTTGATCATTAGGGAAGGAAGTGAAGGGATTTTTCCGGCTGAAGTCCGAAATACTGTTTGGGACAATGCCAATGATTTTGAGAAGTTCCAGTCTTGGTGGACTCTGGTAAATTTTACCTATGATCCCATTGTTAACATGGCTACTGCCTTTGTGCTTACTATACATAATGCCACAGTTTGTTATCCACCTGATCCTTGCACTAGGATTAAACCATGAGAAGACAGTGCTCTATCCTTCGGAGCATAGAACATGGGCACGGATGGAGAATGGGAAATGGCAGTCTGTAAATCTAGAATCATGTGTTACTTGGGAACGACAAGGATTTATTTGTGAAAGCAATGCAATTGATGCTCAGGATGTATGTCTTGACACGGATCAAGGTGTTTGCCACTTTGAAATTCATCTAAATACTAGTCAAAAGACTGTGCTTGTATATATTGGTCAAGGCTGTGTGTGTTTAAGAACTGCTTGTGATTTTGTAGAAGTAGATAAGGAGAACATAACTCTCCCTAGCAAAAATCATTATAACTTTTGTATTTGTAACTTTGTTAGAATCGTCGGGTGTGATTTTCTATATTTGGCACCAGTGGTATCCCGCCAGTTGCTCAAGTCTAACAGCACAATGTATCGTAAGTTATTACCTTACACCTTTTGGGATGAACCTCATGCTAGTGAAGCAACTAGTTAAACAACAAGACCTGATTAAAATTTTAAAAGGCATTCAGGAAAATGGAGAGAAGACTCTAATCACTGTCCATCATGATACAAAGAAAATAAGCAGAGTTTTGCAAAGAGGAAAAAAAAAAAGACACAAATCATTACTGGTGGGATACATTCTTTGGATGGTCACCAACTGCAACTGGGATTTTGAACACATTGTGTCACCCAATTATTATTTTATTGATATTAGTTAGTATAAGTTCAATATTGTCTTTTGGACAGTATTGTTTGGAATTAGACATTTGTTGTAACAATTTCCATGTTAGCTTCCTTAACAAAAGTGCATGGCAAAGTATTGAGGGGTACATATCATAGAGACTGGGAAGAAGAATTTTTGTATTAACTAAAAGAATTTACTAGATTTTCCAGAAAAGGGGGGAATGATATTGTATAAACACACTTTAGGATAGAATAAATCTTATAGTTAAAAATGTAATGAGAACAAAATATACGACATCTTGTTAATTGAAACATCCCGTTATCTGTTGACCTTCAGTTATGCTGAAACTTGAGCTAACTTGAGCCAACTTGGCATTCCTGCGGCTTGGAAAACAACCGATTCAGCCAGCTCAGTATTCTTTAGCAAAAGGTGAAAAGTACGCCATGAGGAAGACCTATGGTCTTCCTCCCAAAGACCACCGCCCACAATTCTTGGGAGGCTTCACGCAAGCGTAAGGAGTGCTAAGCTAATTAGCATACGAAGAGAGAGTAGGCGGGTTTAGGTAATGAATATGTATAGGAGTTAATTGAATATTCATTGTTTTGCTGTATAAATATGAGATAGTTTGTCACTTTGAACATGCACGTTAGGCGGAAGGATCCCCCGTGCATCCAGCACTGACAATAAAGGATCCTTTGTCACTTTGAAATTTCGGCATTGTTCTTTGAATCAATGGAAATGACTTATTGGAGCTAATTTTAATACAAAGCGGGGGTAGGTTATGTGTATGTATAGGTGTATTGGGAAACTTCATGCATATGTAGCTCTTTACTGCATATAACCAAAGCAAGTTGCTGTGTTAGGGTGTGCATGCATTTAGGAGCTATCCTGCATGCACCTGGCGCCAAAATAAACCACATACATACTTTATAACTCATTTGCTTTGAATTGTAGAGTTTTTCCATGAATCAACAGAAGAAGGAAAAAAATGGAAAAGGAGAAGTTAACAGTTGATCAAATAAAATTGTACATATAACGGGTAGTAGTAAACGTTGGCTGAGTTCTACAAGTTCACAAACTACTCAATGAGGAAACCAGAGGAATCAAGCATCGGGTAATAGGCAATAATATAAGGTTACAATATACTTTTTCTGTGCGGTCCTGCTTGCAGGATGCCTGCCATTGCAATGAGAGAAGGCCAACACAGGGCCAGTCTCTGCCCTAAGTTGTGTAAATGCATAAAGCTGTGAGTGACTTTTTTTTTTTTTTTTTTCTCGCACATCAGCGCTGCTCTGGGAAGCCGTGCCTACCACTATGCTTCCACCCATGTGCAGAGCTGGCTGGCTTGCCTGAGGAGGGGGAGCGGGGCAGTGCCACAGGACCCCTGCCCGTGGCAAAATAGTGGTGCCTTTCTTCGGAATGGGAGGCTGGTGGTCGGTGCCACTCTTGGACGGGATGGAACGATTTTAGTTACCTACTTGGTCATATTGTCACTTCAGTAATCAGAACTGAAGTAAAAACACAGGAATTGTTGCTTCTAGTAAAACTCCACACACTGTTGAGCTAAGCCAAATAAAAAAAAAAAAAAACAGCTGCTGCTCTCTTTATCTCTTCCTGTGCTTTGCCCCTCCTCTTTCCTAGGTGATTGGGGCAGGGTGCTGGGTGGGGCCTAATGGTATATGAGCTGCAGGTGTCCTATCTGAGAGCTCATTCTGCCTGAGCTGCTCTTTGGGGTAAGTGCTTTGTTTTTCCTTCAGTCAGTTGCACGGTTCCTTAAGAAGGTTGGAGTCCTGCCACTTTGCATGACAGTTAAAAAGAATGTGGTTTGGAGATGGAGAGCAGCAGAGGTAAAGCAGCTGGGAAGAGAGATATAAGTATTGCAGTAGGTAGGCTGTGTTTATGAGGTGCCTCAGGATGTGCTTTTTTTTTTTTTTTTTTTGTTTCCCCCCTTCCCTCGTGCAGCCTTGGAGAGGTAAAATCCCCATGTTGTAGAGTGGTGCAAAAAGGTGAAAGGATTGTCAGCCCGGTCAGTTTCCTTCACCAATGCTAAGGCAAGTCTTTGAAGAGAAACAGCCTGGTTGCTTGTGCTGCACCCTGTTGAACTAAGCCAGACCAAAAACAGGGCTGCTGTTCCTCCTGCTCTCTTTACCTCTTCTCATGCACGGCCCCTCCCCTTTCCCATGTGATTGGGGTGGTGTGCTGGGTGGGGTGTGTGATAAATTAGTGGGGGGTTTGTTCATTGTCTTTGAGGAATTTGGAGAAACTGCTGAAGAGATAAGGTTGTACAAATTAACGGCCTTGGTAAAGGGGAGGATTAAAGCAAGCAGATAACAGGAGGGAGTATTGGATACACATCCTTGAGTGAAACCAGACATCCTGTCTGCCGCTTCATTACCCCCACCTGAATACGAGCACAATGTGTGAACACGAGCAGAGGAACAACGACCCCCCCTCTCAACAATAAACTGCGCAGCCTCAGCCAGTTCAATAGGTCTCGATAAGCTGGAGCTAGATTGCTATAAAATAGCTACCCTGGAAAGGGAAGGTGCGTGCTGTTGCGGAGCGGAGACTCCCCAGCCGCCCAGCGCTGTTTTGCTTGTGTCTGCTTACTTGATTAATAAAATAATTACAATAGACCTGTAAATTGTGTGGTCTAATTTATAACAGGGTGCAATGGTATATGAGTTGCAGGCATCCTATCAGAGAGCTCATTCTGCCTGGGCTGCTCTTGGGGGGCAAGTGCTTTGTTTTTCCTTTGGTCAGTTGCACGGTTCCTTAGGAAGGTTGGAGTCTAAGGGTTTCTAGGTTTTTAATTGCTTGGAATTCACTTAATAGAGGGATATTTAGCACAGGTTACTAAAGAGGTTCTTTAGGTGGGTCAGAGTCTATGGACTGATGTGTTTCCAAGTAGAGACCTGTAAGCCCATCTTTTTGAGGTGGTAACTAGTAAGATCTGTCATAGTAAAGCAATCTAGTATAAGGTGCCTGTATTGCATGCAGCTCTTCTTCAGGTGAGTAATTGTTATAGCATGTTTATGGATAGGATGACGATGTTACTTTGTGTGTTTACTTTGTGGTTCCAGGTCCCTTATGATTTTTGCAGAATTATAGGGCATATGCTACGTAGTATGCTATCCAGTACATTGATTCTGATCAGGGCACACACTTTACTTCTAAAATAATAAAATTATTATGTCAATCATTAGGTATTCAGTGGGAATACCATATTCTGTGGCACCCACAAAGCTCAGGGAAAGCAGAAAGAATTAATCAAATGATGAAACAACAATTGGCTAAGTTAATGATGGAGACACAAATGCACTGGACAAAATGCTTACCATTGGCACTTTTAAACATAAGAACTAAACCACACAGTGGGACTGGATTATCACCATATGAAATGTTACATGGTATGCCTTATTCTCAAGGGATGCATCTAGGGAACAATGTAGTTGAGGATCGTATCATCCAGAAGTACGTAATTACTATTGGAAGGAGTTTACAAGAGCTAAGAGAAATTGGAATGATGGCTCAAACACCACCTTTAGGATTTGCTATTCATAAGATACATCCAGGAGACAAGGTCTTAATAAAAACCTGGAGGGAAGAATCATTGAACCCCCAGTGGGAGGGACTGTACCTCATTCTACTTACTCCTGAAACAGCTGTGAGAACAGCAGAAAAGGGTTGTACCCACGCATCCAGAGTAAAGGGACCAATAACTACCAAAGCTTGAAGGGTTGAGTCCAATCCTAGGGAATTGAAACTAAGGCTAAAGAGGGACTAATATTCTGGCAATGAGGCTCTGCATGAATTAAGGGCACCAGATAAAGGGGACAAGCCTGAAGGGAGGAAAGGGAGAATGCAAGACCCGGGGCAGGACCCTCCACTGCGGTGTGTATGGTCTACCGAGGGAGGCAACCCCTATGGGTATTGACTGCTGAGTGAGAGGGCCTCGACCGGACTTCTCCCGCACTAAGGTCAGGTTGTCCCGAGAAAATAGCATAAGAACCTATTTTTTTAAACCCATATAAAATTGTGATTCGTTTTCCAGGAGCTGGATCACCCCAACAGGCTGAACAGTAACACAAGCCCGAATTGACCCTGAAAGCGGGTCCAACCCCTTGATTGAAGGTGTTTGCCTATTATGATCCAGCTATGTGGGCAGGAGATGGATCCTGGAGCTATAGGACCTTAACAGAATAATTAGGTTACAAGCTGTAATAGAAGTAGTCGTAAATAAAACCGGAGATGCACTTGGATTAATTGCAAAGCAAAATACCAAGATGAGAACTGCTTTGTATCAAAATTGCTTAGCCTTGGATTATTTACTAGCACAAGAAGGAGTAGTCTGTGGAAAATTTAACCTTAGTAATTGCTGTTTAGAGATTGATGATGGTGTTTCTTCCTAGTAGCTGCTAGAATGCTATGTTCTGGCTTAGGATGAGAAGAGTGCTGATAACATGCTGATGTTTTAATTGTTGCAGAGCAGTGCTTACACCAAGCCAAGGATGTTTCAGCTTCTCACTCTGTCCTGCCAGCGGGCAGGCTGGGAGTGCAGCAAACTGGACAAAGGGGGAGGAGGGCCAGACTGCTCGGGGTTAGGCTGGGCATCGGTCAGCGGGTGGTGAGCAATTGCATTGTGCATCACTTGTTTTCATACACAGTAGTAGTACTATTATCATAATTATTGTCTTTATTATTACTGTTATTATTATTTACCTGTCTTTATCTCAACTCACAGGCTTCACTTTCTTGTTTCTCTCCCCCATCCCAGAGAGGGAGGGGGGAGGGTGAGCGAAAGGCTGTGTGGTGTTTAGCTGCTGGCCGGGTTAAACCACAAGAGAAGGAAAAGCTGTAAGTGAACTTGTAAAAGAAATGAAGAACATTGCAAATGTCCCAGTTCAAACTTGGAATGGAATCAATGTAGGAGGATTATGGGGGGGCTTTATGGGCGGTGATTGGTTTGCTAAAATAAGGATGGTTTTATTGGGGATATGTGGAGGATGGTTAATAATTCCATGTTTAATACCTTGTATTACCAGACTAATAGACTCGGTTATACAAGGAATGCAAATATCTGCAGTACCTGTTGACCCAGAACCAGGGAAAGAGAAAACCCATTCCCTGATGATAATAAAAACAAACAAAGATCCAAAATTGATATCAATTCGGCAAGCATTGACTCGATTGGAAAGGAAAACACAAATCAATACCATGAAAAAGGAGATGGGCGATTGTGAAATGTGTTCATCTGATTCGTGTCAATATGGAACAACGCTAGGGCCGCATGATATGATGAAATGTGACCTTCCATCTTACATACTCTTGTATAACCAGAAGTCTAAGAAAAACAGAGCGATTAATTTATATAGTTCTTGTGTCTTGCAAAGGAATGGTCCAGCAATTTGTGTCAATAGGGGATAAGAGAACAAAGGGGTTTCAGAATAACTGCTAACTGTTATGACTATTGCATGGGGCACTATGCAAGTCTCTGACATCCAGCCAAGATGGACAAAGGAGAAGGACAAGGAAAAAGCCTGGGAGGAAGACTATGAACCTTCAGTACGAGAGACCCCCAGAGGGACCACCAGAGACTGATACGCATGCACCAGTGGGTGGGTTCGGATTCCAGGAACTAATTATAATAACCCTGCCTTTTCTAGAAGTAGTAATGAATATGTATTAGCTTAGGAGCATAAAAACCAGCCACCTGATGTAACTTGTGTGCGTCTTGGTGGAGCAGAGACTCCCGGTGCACCCAGTGCAGTTTGCTTACCTCTATTCATTTAATAAATTGTAAACTTTGATTGTAATCCTATTTGGGACTTAGTCATTTATTACAACAGACAACCTTGTAAAATGCAGACAACCAGAATCCTTACCGCCATTAGGTGGAAATCACGGTGTAAGAAACATTACCACCTCAAAGAGTAAAAGCCTCAAAAGAAATGTGACTTGTAACAGGCCAGCAGCTGTGTATTTTCTGTGAAGCACCAGATAGAGTATGAACCTGGATTGCACAGTTAATGGGGAAACAGGGGAGGGTCCTGGTCCTTGGGAGGAAAAAAAAAGTATATAAACTGTGTATGGAATTAGTAGGTGCCCTCCTGCTCGTGGGACGCCCACCATTGTAATCTCAAATAAAAATGCTACTTTACTGAGATCCTCTCCTAAGCCTATGTTATTTTCCAAAGATTGATTCATGGTTTTAAGGTTTCAGGGATAGGGCACTAGGGTTGGGTTTCAGGGTAAGCGTTCTCAGGGTTTATGTTTAGGATTGTAAGGTTTTTAGGGTTGGAGTTTTAACGGTTAGGATTTTAGGGATTTGGGGGTTAGGGTTTTAAGGGTTTCAGGATTAGCGTGTTGGGGTTTTAGAGTTTTTTGGGATGGAGTGTTGATATGTTTTTTAGGGTTAGGGTCTTAGGGTTTTATTTTTGGTCAGTTATTTAGGGTTAGGGTTTTAAGATCTTATTTTTTTTTTCAGGTTAGGTTCTCCAGGGTTAGGGTTTTGAGTGTCCTAATTTTTTGGGTTAGGGTTTTGAGTGTCTTAATGTTTTGGGTTGGGTTTGGGTTTTGAGTGTCCTAATGTTTTGGGTTAGGGTTTGGAGCATCCAAATATTTTGGGTTAGTGTTTCAAGCATTCTCATTTTTTGGGTTTGGGTTTTGAGCATCCTATTTTTTGGGTTTGGGATTTGAGCGTCTTAATTTATTGAGTTAGGGGTTTTAGGCATAGGTCTTCAGGGGTTTAGAGTGGTAAATAGTTTGGGCTAGGTCTGTAGGGGTTTCGGGGATTTTTAGGGTTAGGGCTTGAGGATTTTTTGTGTAAGGGCTTGGGTTACAGTGAGTGCTGGTAAATGTAATTCTCGAAAACTCAGCCGCTGATTGGCCATGCCGGCTGTCCAGGGAATCCTGGTAGGTGTAGTTTTCCGGCACCAGGCTTCCAGGAGGCCATGTTGGGTGCCCAGAGCATACCGGGAAATGTAGTTCTGGGACTCCGGACTTCCGGGAGGCCATGTTGGGTGCCCAGAGCATACCGGGAAATGTAGTTCTGGGACTCCGTACTTCCGGGAGGCCATGTTGAAAGCCCAGAGCATACCGGGAAATGAAGTTCTGGGACTCTGTACTTCCGGGAGGCCATGTTGAGTGCCCAGAGCATACCGGGAAATGTAGTTCCGGGACTCTGAACTTCCGGGAGGCCATGTTGGGTGCCCAGAGCATACCGGGAAATGAAGTTCTGGGACTCCGGACTTCCGGGAGGCCATGTTGAGTGCCCAGAGCATACCGGGAAATGTAGTTCTGGGATTCTGGACTTCCGGGAGGCCATGTTGAGTGCCCAGAGCATACCGGGAAATGAAGTTCTGGGACTCCGGACTTCCGGGAGGCCATGTTGGGTGCCCAGAGCATACCGGGAAATAAAGTTCTGGGACTCCGGACTTCCGGGAGGCCATGTTGAGTGCCCAGAGCATACCGGGAAATGAAGTTCCGGGACTCCGGACTTCCGGGAGGCCATGTTGAGTGCCTTGAGCGTACAGGAAATGAAATTCTTGGACTTCGGACTTCCCAGAGGCCATGTTGGGTGCCCAGAGCATACCGGGAAATGTAGTTCTCGGGAACTAGGGCTAGGGTTAGGGGCTAGGGCTGGGGCTAGGGTTAGAGTTTAGGGTTTAGGGTGCAGGTTAGGGTTAGGGTTAGGAGTTACGGTTAGGGCTTAGAGTCTTAAGGTTTTATTTTTGGTCAGTTATTTACAGGTTAGGGTTAGGTTTAGGATTAGGGGTTTGGGATAGTGTTATGGGCACTAAAAAATGAGCCTGGGCACATTTCAGTGTGGCACTGCCAGGGCACTTTTCTCAGGTGGAGCTAATGAGTAGGTGAGGTAAAGGAGTTGGGAACAGAGAGGTATTGCACAACGGTTTGTTGCATCAGTAGTAGTGAGCGTTGTGGAGGACGTGGGTATTAGGGCTGGCACGCTAGTGAATGCTGGTTCTCTGTGTTTGCAGATGATGGTGAGCCTCTTTAAACTAATTCCAGTTGAAGAAGTTTCAGTTACTTGCTTGGTGATATTGTCAGTTCAATATTAAAAGCTGCAGCAAAAGCACGGGGATTTTTGCTTCTAGAATCACCCCAGGTCTTGTCTGCTCTCTGCATACTTTTGAGCTAAAGCAGATTTGAAAAAAGAAACAAACAAACAAAAAAAGAAACAAACAAACAAAAAAAACCATCACAGCTGCTGCTGTGCCTGCTCTCTTCCTACTTTCTTGTGCTTTGCCACTCCCCTTTACCACGTGATTGGGTTTGGTTGCTGGGTGGGGCCAAATTATATGTGAACCCCAGGCATGGCATTAGAGAGTTCATTCTGCCTGGGCTGCTCTTTGGGGTAAGTGTTTTGTTTTTTCTTCAGTCAGTTGCAGGGTTGTTTAGGCAGGCTGGAATCTATGGATTTCTGGATTTCTAGGTGCTTGGAATTCACTTAATAGAGGGATATTTAGTAGGGATTGCTGGCTCACTGTTTTTTGGGATGGTGGGATACTCTTCTGTTTTTGAGCTATATTTTAATCTCTAGATGTATAAACCCACTTGTGTAATTCTCCAGAGGACTAAAACCAGCTTCATTACATGCTACATGTGGCTTGGCAGTGTAGATGCAGCATTACCAAGAGACTGAGCAGGGTTTGTACCAGAGTCACCTCTTTCATCTGCAAAGGGTAAGTCTGTGATTACCCCTGCTGGGGCTGCTGTGTGTGCATGTCTTTTTGGCATTTGTGGAGCTCAGTTTTTTTGTGTGTGTGTGTGTGTATGTTCTAAGTTTTTGTTTTTTTGAGGGGCAAATAGTGTGTGTGCTGAGTGTGGTTGGCAGGAGGAGGTGGGGAGCTGCTCATGACTGGTAGGTTTGGTTTCTAGGAGCGTGCAGCATCCTTCCTGTGCGATGTGACTGATTGTTGGGCGGGAACGTTCTAGCCTGTGTGTCTTAAGCAATGTAGCTTGTGTAGTGTGTGTTGTGTGGCCCAGGCAGAGTTTACTGTGGCACTGTGA
Source organism: Mergus octosetaceus (assembly GCA_036873955.1). Taxonomy (NCBI): domain Eukaryota; kingdom Metazoa; phylum Chordata; class Aves; order Anseriformes; family Anatidae; genus Mergus; species Mergus octosetaceus. The sequence goes on along the minus strand of CM072284.1, from coordinate 309,555 downwards.
GCGAAGAATCTCAGTTAAAGCTGGTGAGCAGCTGAAGTAACGGATCTGGGAAGAGAGAGGTATTGCAGCAGGTACGCTGTGGCTGTGAGGTGCCTCAGAGTGTGCTTTTCTCTTGTCTCTGCAGGTGCTTTGAGCAGTCGTGGACAGGGAAGGGAAATCCTCATGTCACGAAGCTCTGAGGGAAGATGAGTGTTGTCAGCCTGGTCATCCCTTATCCGAAGCGAAGGGAAGACGCTCAGGTGTTTTCCTCTGAGGGTCCGAGGTGAGGCTGTTTGGGATAGAGGAGCAGTGTGGCAGGTGGTTGCTTGCAAGCACAGTGGTCAATGTGTCCTTTTGTGTTCCCAGGTGGTGTGGGTGATGCTGGTCGCTCCTTTCAAGCTTGGACCTAATTTGCATGTACAGAGGCAAGTGGCCTGCTGTTTTGAAAGGATAAAACTAAAGATGGGGTCCCTCACGTTGTTGAGGGATGGGTGCTACTGCTGGCAGCTGAATGTATATTTTTTGCCTGTGTCTTTCCTTTGTTCAGGCTGAAATGCAGTGTGCAGTGCGCAGTGCAGGACGTCTTAATCCAAGCTGCCCCTGGAGTGACTCTGGTGCGTGATGAGCAGAGGTACCCGTTATTTTTGGGGTGCGGTTGTCACTGCAGTTATTTTCCTACATGCAATAGAGTAAAATTCCAGTTTGCCTTTTAGAGGTGCTCTAAGTGGGTAAAGAGAACAGATGGAAGCATCTGCCATGTTGGGCAGGCAAGCGGCTGAGGTACAGGAGGGGATGAGAGTATGTGACTTTTCCTGCGGGTGGAATGGAATTGATTGTTTTGGTGTATAATCTGTTCTGCTCCTAGATTTTTCTTTCAATGTAAATAAAAGTTTGAGCCAATTCCAGTTAAGAAAGTTCCAGTTACTTGCTGGGTTGTATTGTCCTTTTAATAGTAAAAGCTGCAGCAAAAGCATGGGGATTGTTGCTTTTAGAAACACTCCAGTTCTCTTGTCTGCACTCTAAATTCTGTTGAGCTAAAGCAGATTTCAGGAAAAAAAAAAAAAAACACACACACACAAACAACAACAAAAAAAGCCACCATTGGGTGATTTGTTGTGAACGCAACAATCATTTAATCCCTTTGTTGTCCCAGGTGATGTAGATGATGCTGGCTGCACTGCTGGAGGTTGGACTCAGAGAGGAACAGGTGAGCACAATCATACGTTGCATCAGAAGTAGTCAGCATTGTGGAGAAGGTGGGCATCATGGCCGGTGTGCTGTTGAATGCTGGTACTCTGTTTTTGCAGCTGATGATGAGCCTGGCAATGGACTAAGATGACAATCAGTGCCTGTGCATTTCTTGAGGCGGAGGGAATTTACCATCCAGCAACCTGAGAGCTAAGTTGGGGGGCACCTGGTATTTGCATATCTGGCTAATGGGAGCTGGGAGCCAGAGCAGCATGGAGCCAGCTGGCTGAATATACTTGGTGCCACTGTGAGGGTGGTTCAGGCTGGGTCATGTTCAGGCTGCTTGTGGCTGGGTCACCAGGCCGGTAGAAGAAGCGGGATTATTTTGTAGCGTGAGTGCGTGCGCCAGACAGGACAGTTTCCTTCTGTTCGTCTGTCTTGTAGTGTTGCTTCTGCAGTGTCTGTTCTGTGCTTCCTGGGTCTTGATATCCTCAAAGCTTTTTACACTGGACTGACTAGACAGGCGACTTGGTCGCTGTGCTGAAGGGTCTCAATGCTTGTTTTGTCATCATGACTCTGATCTGAGCACTTCTTGTCTTGGAGTTGCTGCTTGAAGTGCAGATCTGTTTCAGGTCTTGTGCATCATATTCGGTTTGAGATCGCATCTGTTTCCACCCTCGCTCTTGCAGAAGTCATCTGGGCCGCGTCAGGAGTTCTTGCTTGGGAATTGATTTCCTAAGTGTCGTCTTAGGGGGATTTCACTCCCCATCCTTCTGGTCTCTTGTCTTGAAGGCAGGTTTTTTAGGCCTCCATCATCCCAGTTCTGGCAGTTGCTTCCAGTGTTGTGTGTGGTGACATTTGAGTCTCTCCTAGGGTCTGCTGCAGAGCACCTGTTCTGACTTGCTGTTGCCATAGGGCTTTCCCCTGGGGGTCACTTTTTCTTGTGCCTTGTGTTGTGTGTTTTGTTTGTAGTGTTTGTGGCGTGTCTGTGTGTGTGTTTGGTCTGGAGCTGTCCTGCCTGGCAGTTAGTGACGACAGCTGACGTGGCAGTGCATGGGTGTAGTTATACATTGTCCGGCCTGTTTTGGCAAAGACATCCGGTCTGCCTCTGGGCATGTACTGAAGAGCAGCTGGCACAGTCATCTCTGAGGTGTTTGGCAAATGTGGACGTGGGAGAGTTGAGCTGCTTGCGAGCAGCTGCTCGCATAGCGCTTGAACGGTGTGCTGGAGGAGGTCTGTCGAATCTCAAAAGCTTACAGGTATGGGGTTTTGAAATTTTTATTCTTATTTCTTTCCTGTCCCCAGTAGAGTGTAAACCTGTGGGGGAACCTGTCACAGGAAAGAGCTCCTTCTGGAACTGTCCAGCACTCGGTAGGCAGCTCGGTGACTGGCTTGATCTACTTCTGAGGTGCTGAGGTAAGGGGGCTGCTGTTTTGAAATGAGAACGTTGTAAACGGGGTCCCTTTTTGTTGTTGAGGGATGGGTGCTAATGCTGGCAGCTGAATGATTTTCTTGTGACTGTTTTCAGTTGTTAAAGCTGAAACACAGTGTACAACACGGGACTTGACCAGAGCTGCTTTTGGCAAGGTGAGCGATGGCAGATGTAGCAGGTACTTTAGGGGTGCAGTTGTCACTGCAAGTTAGTTAACTGCACAAAATACAGTAAAAATCCTGTTTATATTTTCAGAGGTGTTGTAGCTGGTCTAAGAGAGCAGATGGAAGCATCTGCCTCGAGGGGTAGGTGAGGGGGCAGAGGTAAGGGAGCAGATGAGAGTAACTGTCCTAGCTGTGCTGTGCCTTTGGCTGCTGCTTTAGCCTATGCTTTTCTTTTTCTTTCACAGGTCTCGCACAGGCTCAGAGGGGCCAAGCTGCACTCTGAAGAGCAGCACGAGAAGGGTGGGCTGGTTGTGAGCTGGATTGGAGCAGAATGGCCAAGTAGCACAAGGTGACTGCGAAGGGTATCCATCTTGCTTTGCAGGTGCCATGGCAGGCTCTCCACAGAAGTGGTTGAGGATTTGAGAAGAGGTTGCAGATCATCAAGGAGCGACACGTGCAGGGATGGCTTGAAAGTGGTACGGCTGCTTTCTCTTCTGTTTATCAGGTGTCACAGGCAAGGTGGGCTGTGATGTTAGTCTTTAGAATCGGAACAAAGCAGGTGCTGATGGCAGTCTTCTTTAGTAGGCAAAGAGTTCCCCGAAGCCCCCTCCAGTGTAGCCTGAGCACACCTAGCTGAGGATGAGGCCTGCTTTCCAGCAGTTCTGAAAACTGTGTTGAAGCTGAAATGCTGTGTCTGTGTGTGGGTTGGGGTTGCACGTTGTTGAGTGTAGGGATGGGTTTTAATTCGGTGCAGCGGAGGGCCTGGACCCAGTGTCCTGTAGTGTGTTTTGACCCATGAGCATAGCCTTTTAGTTTTCAGATAGCCTACTGAAGTAAGTGATTTTTCCTGTGAGTGGAATGGAATTGATTTCTTTTTTTGGTGACTAATCTGTTCTGCTGCTAGATTTTTCTTTCTATGTAAATGAAAGTTTGATCTAATTCCAGCTGAAAAATAAAAATCAGTTACTTGCTTGGTTGTTTTGTCCTTTCAGTATTCAAAGCTGCAGCAAAAGCATGGGGATTTTTGTTTTTAGAACCACCCCAGTTCTCCTGTCTGCACTCTGCATGCTGTTGAGCTAAGCCATATAAATAAGTTGATAAAACCACAGTTGCTGCTCCTCCTCTTTCTACTTTTTTTTTTTTTTGTGCCTTCCCCCTGCACTTTCCCAGGTGATTGGCTTCAGGTTCCAGGTGGGACCTAATAGTAACTGAGTTGCAGGTATGCCATCAGAGCATACCTGAAGCATACTCCGTCTCTGGTATGAAGGAGCATACTCCTTCATACCAGAGAAGGGGTATGCTCCTTCTGCCTGGTCTGCTCTTTGGGGTAGGTGCTTTGTTTTCCCTTCAGTCAGTTGCAGGGTTCTTTAGGTGGGTAAGAGTCTATGGACTGATGCCTTTTCAAGTAGAGACCGGTACTCATATTTTCTTGAATTGGTAACTGTCATAGTAAAGCAATCTAGTATTATGTGCCTGTATTGCACGCAGCTCTTCTTGAGGTGAGTAATCATTATAGCATGTTTACAGATAAGATGATGATGTTACTTTCTGTGTTTGCTTTGTGGTTCTGGGTCCCTTATGATTTTTGCAGAATTACGGGGCTTTTTGTGAGTGTTTGCCTCTATGTCAAACATTATCAAAGTCCCAATGCTGGTGGCAAAGTGGTGGAGCAGGGTTTAGGAGAAATGTATCATCAAATCTCCCTATGTGAGCATGTATCTGAAAATGGCAGCAGTGAGCATGTAAGGGGTAGTCTGTTTCGGGTTTAGGGACAGTTTGTTATATTTCTGGATCTTTTGCCCGTGGGTTTGCTGTCTGTTGAGTCTTTAGACCTTGCAGCTTTCTAGTCTTTATGCTCTTGAATTTACATATTAGAAGTACGTTTATGAGGGGTTGCCAGGTAATTCTTTTTTGGAAACCGTGGGGTACGGTTTCTTGACCGCATAAGTGCAGTAGTGCCTAGAGAGTGAGTAGGGTCACCTACTTCAGCTCTAAAGAGTAAGTCCGCCCGGGCCCCATTTCGGCGCGGCGCCGCCCGGGCCCCATTTCTCCAGTGGAGCTACTGAGCAGCTGAGGTAGAGGAGCTGGGAACAGAGAGGTATTACACGACCGTATATTGCATCAGTAGTAGTGAGTGTTGTGCAGGATGTGAGTAGTAGGGTTGGCATGGTAGTGAATGCTGGTTCTCTGTGTTTACAGATGTGGATGAGCCTGTTTAAAGTAATTCCGTTTGAGAAAGTTTCAGTTATTTACTTGGTGATATTGTCAGGTCAATATTAAGACCTGCAGCAAAAGCAAAAGGGGATTTTTGCTTCTAGAATCACCACAGATCACTTGTCTTCTCTCTAAATGCTTCTGAGATAAAGCAGATTTTAAAAAAGAAAGAGAGAAAAACAGCTGCTTCTCTTGCTCTCTTCCTACTGTCTTGTGCTTTGCCCCTCCCCTTTCCCAGGTGATTTGGTTTGGGTGCTGGGCGGGGCTAAAAGGTATATAAGCCCCATGGCATCAGAGAGCTCCTTCTGCCTGGGCTTCTCTTTGGGGCAGGTGCTTTGTTTTTCCTTCAGTCAGTTGCAGGGTTCTGTAGGCAGGCTGGAGTCTAGGGATTTCTAGATTTCTAAGTGCTTGGAATTCACGTAATAGAGGGATATTTAGTAGAGGTTGCTGGCTCACTGTTTTTTTTGGGGTGGTGGCGTACGCTCCTGTTTTTGAGCTGTATTTTAATCTCTCGATGAATCAACCCACTTGTGTAACTCCCCAGAGGACTGAAACCAGCTTGATTATATGCTACAAGAGGCTTGACCACGTAGGTGCAGTATTTCCAAGAGACTGAGCAGGATCACCTTCTTTATCTGCAAAGGGTAAGTCTGTGACTACCTCTGTTGGGGCTGCTGTGTATTCATGGCCTTTTGGCATTTGTTGACTTCAGGGTGTTTTTTTTTTTTTAAATTATTTTTTTTTTCTAGCTCTCGTCTCTGTGTTTGAGTTTTCTGCAAGGAGCTGTACTGTTTGTGTGTCCATTGTGGATGTGACCTTCTCTCTTTGTTTTTTGTAGCTCAGGGCATGGGCACGGAAACTTGAACGAGGCACGAGGGTGAGTGGGTGTCAGTGGAGACTCTGAGTTCTTTGGACTGTGTTAGTCTGCTTCTAGAAACACCCCAGTTCTCTTGTCTGCACTCTGCATGCTGTTGAGCTAAGCCATATAAATAAGTAAAGAAACCACAGTTACTGCTCCTCCTTTTTCTGCTTTTTTTTTTTTTATACTTTCCCAGGTGATTGGCTTCAGGTTCCAGGTGGGACCTAATAGTAACTGAGTTGCAGGTATGCCATCAGAGCATACCTGAAGCATGTTCCTTCATACCAGAGAAGGAGTATGCTCCTTCTGCCTGGTCTGCTCTTTGGGGTAGGTGCTTTGTTTTCCCTTCAGTCAGTTGCAGGGTTCTTTAGGTGGGTAAGAGTCTATGGACTGATGCCTTTTCAAGTAGAGACCGGTACTCATATTTTCTTGAATTGGTAACTGTCATAGTAAAGCAATCTAGTATTATGTACCTGTATTGCACGCAGCTCTTCTTCAGGTGAGTAATCATTATAGCATGTTTACAGATAAGATGATGATGTTACTTTCTGTGTTTGCTTTGTGGTTCTGGGTCCCTTATGATTTTTGCAGAATTACGGGGCTTTTTGTGAGTGTTTGCCTCTATGTCAAACATTATCAAAGTCCCAATGTTGGTGGCAAAGTGGTGGAGCAGGGTTTAGGAGAAATGTATCATCAAATCTCCCTATGTGAGCATGTATCTGAAAATGGCAGCAGTGAGCATGTAAGGGGTAGTCTGTTTCGGGTTTAGGGACAGTTCGGCGTGGCGCCGCCCGGGCCCAGTTCGGCGCGGCGCCGCCCGGGCCCAGTTCTCAAGTGGAGCTACTGAGCAGCTGAGGTAGAGGAGCTGGGAATAGAGAGGTATTACATGATGATATATTGCATCAGTAGTAGTGAGCGTTGTGCAGGAGGTGGTTGTCAGGGGTGGCATGCTAGAGAATGCTGGTTCTCTGCCTTTTATGATAGGCATGAGCCTGTTTAAACTAATTGCACGTTAAAAAGTTTCAGTTACTATCTTGGTGATATTGTCAATTCAATATTAAAAATTGCAGCAAAAGCAAAAGGGGGTTTTTGCTTCTAGAAACATCCCAGGTCTGTCTGCTCTCTGCATGTTGTTCAGTTAAAGCAGATTTAAAAAAAAGAAAGAAAAAAAAAAATCACCTGCTGCTGCTCCTGCTCTCTTCCTACTTTCTTGTGCTTTGTCCCTCCCCTTTTCCAGGTGATTGGGTTTAGGTGCTGGGCGGGCCCAAAAGGTATATGAGCCCCAGACATGCCATCAGAGAGCTCCTTCTGCCTGGGCTGCTCTTTGAGGTAAGTGCTTTGTTTTTCCTTCAGTCAGTTGCAGGGTTGTTTAGGCAGGCTGGAGTCTATGGATTTCTGGATTTTAAGTGCTTGGAATTCACTTAATAGAGGGATATTTAGTAGAGGTTGCTGGCTCACTGTTTTTTGGGATGGTGGGATACTCTTCTGATTTTAACCTATACTTTAATCTCTAGATGTAGAAACCCACTTGTGTAACTCTCCAGAGGACTAAAACCAGCTTGATTACATGCTGCATGTAGCTTGGCAGTGTAGATGCAGCATTACCAAGAGACTGAGCAGGGTTGTATCAGAGTCACCTCTTTCATCTGCAAAGGGTAAGTCTGTGATTACCCCTGCTGGGGCTGCTGAGTATGCATGTCTTTTTGGCATTTATGGAGCTCAGTTGTTTTTTTTTTTGTGTGTGTGTGTTCTAACTTTTTGGTTTTTTTTGAAGGGCAAATAGTGTGTGTGCTGAGCGTGGTTGGCAGGAGGAGGTGGGGAGCTGCTCAGGACTGGTAGGTTTGGTTTCTAGGAGCGTGTGGCATCCTTCCTGTGCGATGTGAGTGATTGTTGGGCAGGAACATTCCAGCCTGTGTGTCTTAGGCAATGTAGCTTGTGTAGTGTGTGTTGTGTGGCCAGGGCAGAGTTTGCTGTGGTGCTGTGAGCGAAGAGTCTCAGTTAGAGCTGGTGAGCAGGTGAAGTAACGAAGATGGGAAGAGAGAGGTATTGCAGCAGGTACGCTGTGGCTGTGAGGTGCCTCAGAGTGTGCTTTTCTCTTGTCTCTGCAGGCGCTTTGTGCAGTCGTGGAGAGAGAAGGGAAATCCTCATGTCATGGAGCAGTGAGGGAAGGTTAGTGTTGTCAGCCTGGTCATCCCTTATCCGAAGCGAAGGGAAGACGCTCAGGTGTTTCCCTCTGAGGGTCCGAGGTGAGGCTGTTTGGGATAGAGGAGCAGTGTGGCAGGTGGTTGCTTGCAAGCACAGTGGTCATTGTGTCCTTTTGTGTTCCCGGGTGGTGTGGATGATGCTGGCCGCTCCTTTCAAGCATGGACCTAATTTGCAGGTACAGGGGCAAGTGGCCTGCTGTTTTGAAAGGATAAAACTAAAGATGGGGCCGCTTATGTTGCTGAGGGATGGGTGCTACTGCTGGCAGCTGAATGATTATATTCTGCCTGTGTATTTTCTTTGTTCAGGCTGAAATGCAGTGTGCAGTGCGCGGTGCAGGACGTCTTGACCTGAGCTGCATGTAGAGTGACTCTGGTGCATGATGAGCACAGGTAGCTGTTATTTTTGGGGTGTGGTTGTCACTGCAGTTATTTTCCTACATCCAATAGAGTAAAATTCCAATTTCTCTTTTAGATGTGCTATAAGTGGGTAAAGAGAACAGATGGAAGTATCTGCCATGTGTGGCAGGGAAGCGGCTGAGGTACAGTAGGGGATGAGAGCGCGTGATTTTTCCTGTCGGTGGAACGGAATTGATTGTTTTAGGGTAAAAACTGTTCTGCTCCTAGATTTTCTTTCAATGTAAATAAAAGGTTAAACTAATTCCAACTGAAAAAGCTTCAGTTACTTGCCTGGTCATATTGTCCTTTTTAAAAGCTGCAGCAAAAGCATGGGGATTGTTGCTTCTAGAAACACCCCAGTTCTCGTCTGCACTCTGCATGCTGTTGAGCTAAGCCTTATAAATAAGAAAATAAACCATAGTTGCTGATCGTCCTCTTTCTACTTCCTTGTGCTTTGCCCCTCCCCTTTCCCAGTTGATTCCTTCAGTCAGTTGCAGGGTTCTCTAGGCAGGCTGGAGTCTATGGATGTCTAGATTTAAGTGCTTGGAATTCACTTAATAGAGGGATATTTAGTAGAAGCTGCTGGCTCACTGTGTTTTGGGGTGGTAGGATACGCTCCCGTTTTTGATCTATATTTTAATCTCTAGATGAATCAACCCACTTGTGTAACTCTCCGAAGGACTAAAACCAGCTTGATTACATGCTACAAGAGGATTGACCACATTGGTGCAGTATTACCAAGAGACTGAGCAGGGTCACCTTTTTCATCTGCAAAGGGTATGTCTGTGATTACCCCTGCCGGGGCTGCTATGCATTCATGGCCTTTTGGCATTTGTGGACTACAGGGTGTTTTTCTTATTTGTCTGGCTCTGGTCTCTGTGTTTGAGTCCTCTGCAAGGAGCTGCACTGTTTGCGTGTCCATCGTGGATGTCACCTTCTCTCTTTGTTTCTTGTAGCTCAGGGCATAGGCACGGAAACTTGAACGAAGCATGAGGGTGAGTGGACGGTGGTGGGGGCCCTGAGTAGGTCGGTGGACTGTGTTAGTCTGCTTCACCTGTTGGGCCGGCTTTGCAAGCACCTTGCGACAGCAGAGTACGTCTCCTGCCACGTTTCTGAGGCCTGCCAGACGTCAGCGGTTCCAGTTCCTGAAATGCTGTAGCTGCTCGGAGCGCAAGAGGAGCTGGGAGCGTGATGCATCTCTTTGGGGTGATAGGTGAGCGAAGCGGTGGAACTGGGTTGGGGCACGTGGCTCTGGGGCTTCTTGGCTGTTGCAGTAGGGGAGGAAAGGAGTGGGTATAGACTGTTTTGTGGATTGTCAGGTTTGTTTGTCCTTTCTCCTTGGTCTAAGCCCTGTGACCTTGGCTGGGCACAGTGAATGGAAGCGCTAAGCCTGGATCGGGAAGGTGAGTGGAGAAAAGTTGGAAAACAGGTATTGTTTTTGGTGTAGTAGTCTCCTGGTGCACCGCTGGGTGACTCCTCTTTTGCAGGGACGAAGAAGGTACTGGGAACATCCTAGCTGGCCTCTGTGGTCGATGTTGATGGTGGATTCTGAGCCCTGAGAATTACGTCGAGGGGGAAATATTGCGTGTCAGGGAGTGGTTGGCATGGGGAGGCGGGGGGTTGTCTAGAGGGTGTCTATCTGATTTCAGTAGCAGAGTAGGTCAGTTGACTACCGTTTTGTTTCTGAGGAGGGTGTTTTACTGGAAGAAGTTTGGCTGGTGTGCTGGTGCGTGATGGCGCATTATTTCTGTAGGTGAAGAGGAGCCTTGTGCCTGAAGCAGTGTCCTGGCTAGCCTTTGTGTTCCTTGGTGAGGATGGAACCTGCCTCCCAGCATTCCCAAGCTAAGTTGGGGCGGGGGGGGGCAAGTGCTATGTTTGAGTTGGGGTTGTGAATGCACCCGTAGGGTGAGGGTCTGTGCTTTTAAGTCATTGCTTTGGATGGGGCCTTTCAGGATTGATCAGGTCAGGCAGAGAGATTGTGTGGGGAGTTCTGTCATGTAAAGTGCGCGCACATGCCAGGCAGGGCAGTCCCAGCTTGTCATCTGTGTTCTGTGTTGTCTGTACTGTACTGTGCTGTTGCTCTTGGTGCTAGGCAGGCCCTGGGGAAGCCATCCTGAGGGTACTGAACACTTGACCACATTGGAATAATGCTGATGTACAGTTGGGAGCTGAGCACCTCTTGTCTTGCAATGGGAGCTTAAAGAATCACTTTTTCTGTGCGCGTAATAGTTTTTTGTATCAAACGTTTCCGGATATGATCAACATGTGTTACGCGCTCCTCAGGTCTTGATATCCGCATTGCCTTCTGCCACTGTACAGGTTAGACGGGCAACTTGGTAGCCACACCAAAGGTCCTAAATGCTTGTTTCATCATCGCAGGGCTGATGCGAGCACTTCTTGTCTTGCAGTTGCTGCTTGAAGTACGGATCTGTTTCAGGTCTTGTGCATCATATTCGGTTTGAGATCGCATCTGTTTCCATCCTCACTCATGCAGAAGTCATCTGGGCCGCATCAGGAGGTCTTGCTTGGGAATTGATTTCCTAAGTTTCTTCTTATGGGGTTTTCACTCCCCATCCTTCTGGTCTCTTGTCTTAAAGGCAGGCTTTTTATGCCTCCAGCATCCCAGTTCTGGCAGTTGCTTCCAGTCGCGTGTCGTGACATTTGAGTCTCTCCTTGAGTCTGCTGCAGAGCACCTGTTCTGACCTGCTGTTGCCATAGGGCTTCCCTCCGGGGGTCACTTTTTCTTGCGCCTTGTGTTGTGTGTTTTGTTTGTGGCGTCCCTGTGTGTGTATGTGTTCGGTCTGGAGCTGTCCTGCCTGGCAGTTAACGATGACAGCTGAGATGGCAGTGCATGGGTGTACTAATACATTGTCGGGACTGTTTTGGCCAAGACATTTGGTCTGCCTCTGGGCACGTACTGAAGGGCAGCTGGCACAGTCATCTCTGTGGTGTTTGGCAGATGTGGGGTGGGGAGAGTTGAGCTGCTTGTGAACAGCTGCTCGCATAGCGCTTGAACAGTGTGCTTGAGGAGGTCTGTTGAATCTTGAAAGCTTACAGATATGGGGTTTTGAAATTTTTATTCTTATTTCTTTCCTGTCCCCAGTAGAGCGTAAACCTTTGGAGGAACCTGTGACAGGAAAGAGCTCCTTCTGGAACTGTCCAGCACTCGGTAGGCAGCTCGGTGACTGGCTTGATCTACTTCTGAGGTGCTGAGGTAAGGGGGCTGCTGTTTTGAAATGATAACGTTGTAAATGGGGTCCCCTTGTGTTGTTGAGTAATGGGTGCTAATGCTGGCAGCTGAATGATTATCTTGTGCCTGCTTTCAGTTGTTAAAGCTGAAACACAGTGTAAAACACGGGACTTGATGACCAGAGCTGCTTTTGGCAAGGTGAGCGATGAACAGATGTAGCAGGTACTTAACGCGTGCAGTTGTCACTGCAGTTACTTAACTACAGAAAATACAGTAAAAATCCTGTTTATATTTCAGAAGTGTTGTAGCTGGTCTAAGAGAGCAGATGGAAGCATCTGCCTCGAGGGCAGGTGCGGGGGCAGAGGTAAGGGAGCAGATGAGAGTAACTTTCCCAGGTGATTGGCTTCAGGTTCCAGGTGGGACCTAATGGTAACTGAGTTGCAGGTATGCCATCAGAGAGCTCCTTCTGCCTGGGCTGCTCTTTTGGGTATGTGCTTTGTTTTCCCTTCAGTCAGTTGCAGGGTTCTTTAGGTGGGTAAGAGTCTATGGACTGATGCCTTTTCAAGTAGAGACTGGTACTCGTATTTTCTTGAATTGGTAACTGTCATAGTAAAGCAGTCTAGTATTATGTGCCTGTATTGCACGCAGCTCTTCTTGAGGTGAGTAATCATTATAGCATGTTTACAGATAAGATGATGATGTTACTTTATGTATTTGCTTTGTGGTTCTGGGTCCCTTATGATTTTTGCAGAATTACGGGGCTTTTTGTGAGTGTTTGCCTCTATGTCAAACATTATCAAAGTCCCAATGTTGGTGGCAAAGTGGTGAAGCAGGGTTTAGGAGAAATGTATCATCAAATCTCCCTATGTGAGCATGTGTCTGAAAATGGCAGCAGTGAGCATGTAAGGGGTAGTCTGTTTCGGGTTTAGGGACAGTTTGTTATATTTCTGGATCTGTTGCCTGTGGGTTTGCTGTCTGTTGAGTCTTTAGACCTTGCAGCTTTCTAGTCTTTATGCTCTTGAATTAACATATTAGAAGTACGTTTATGAGGGGTTGCCAGGTAGTTCTTTTTTGGAAACCATGGGGTACGGTTTCTTGACTGCATAAGTGCAGTAGTGCCTAGAGAGTGAGTAGGGTCACCTTCTTCAGCTCTAAAGAGAAAGTCTGCCGGGCCCCGTTTCGGCGCGGCGCCGCCCGGGCCCGTTTCGGCGCGGCGCCGCCCGGGCCCGTTTCGGCGCGGCGCCGCCCGGGCCCGTTTCGGCGCGGCGCCGCCCGGGCCCGTTTCGGCGCGGCGCCGCCCGGGCCCGTTTCGGCGCGGCGCCGCCCGGGCCCGTTTCGGCGCGGCGCCGCCCGGGCCCGTTTCGGCGCGGCGCCGCCCGGGCCCGTTTCGGCGCGGCGCCGCCCGGGCCCGTTTCGGCGCGGCGCCGCCCGGGCCCGTTTCGGCGCGGCGCCGCCCGGGCCCGTTTCGGCGCGGCGCCGCCCGGGCCCGTTTCGGCGCGGCGCCGCCCGGGCCCGTTTCGGCGCGGCGCCGCCCGGGCCCGTTTCGGCGCGGCGCCGCCCGGGCCCGTTTCGGCGCGGCGCCGCCCGGGCCCGTTTCGGCGCGGCGCCGCCCGGGCCCGTTTCGGCGCGGCGCCGCCCGGGCCCGTTTCGGCGCGGCGCCGCCCGGGCCCGTTTCGGCGCGGCGCCGCCCGGGCCCGTTTCGGCGCGGCGCCGCCCGGGCCCGTTTCGGCGCGGCGCCGCCCGGGCCCGTTTCGGCGCGGCGCCGCCCGGGCCCGTTTCGGCGCGGCGCCGCCCGGGCCCGTTTCGGCGCGGCGCCGCCCGGGCCCGTTTCGGCGCGGCGCCGCCCGGGCCCGTTTCGGCGCGGCGCCGCCCGGGCCCGTTTCGGCGCGGCGCCGCCCGGGCCCGTTTCGGCGCGGCGCCGCCCGGGCCCGTTTCGGCGCGGCGCCGCCCGGGCCCGTTTCGGCGCGGCGCCGCCCGGGCCCGTTTCGGCGCGGCGCCGCCCGGGCCCGTTTCGGCGCGGCGCCGCCCGGGCCCGTTTCGGCGCGGCGCCGCCCGGGCCCGTTTCGGCGCGGCGCCGCCCGGGCCCGTTTCGGCGCGGCGCCGCCCGGGCCCGTTTCGGCGCGGCGCCGCCCGGGCCCGTTTCGGCGCGGCGCCGCCCGGGCCCGTTTCGGCGCGGCGCCGCCCGGGCCCGTTTCGGCGCGGCGCCGCCCGGGCCCGTTTCGGCGCGGCGCCGCCCGGGCCCGTTTCGGCGCGGCGCCGCCCGGGCCCGTTTCGGCGCGGCGCCGCCCGGGCCCGTTTCGGCGCGGCGCCGCCCGGGCCCGTTTCGGCGCGGCGCCGCCCGGGCCCGTTTCGGCGCGGCGCCGCCCGGGCCCGTTTCGGCGCGGCGCCGCCCGGGCCCGTTTCGGCGCGGCGCCGCCCGGGCCCGTTTCTCCAGTGGAGCTACTGAGCAGCTGAGGTAGAGGAGCTGGGAACTGAGAGGTATTGAACAATAGTATGTTGCATCAGTAGTAGTCAGCGTTGTGGAGGAGGTGGTTGTCAGGGCTGGCATGCCAGTGAATGCTGGTTCTCTGTTTTTGCAAGTTATGGTGAATATTTTGAGCTAATTCCATTTGGAAAAGTTCCAGTTACTTGCCTGGTCGTGTTGTCCTTTCAATATTAAAAGCTGCAGCAAAAGCATGGGGATTGTTGCTTCTAGAAACACCACAGGTCTCTTGTCTGCTCTCTGCATGTTGTTCAGGTAAAGCAGATGTAAAAAATAAATAAATAAATAAATTAAAACCAGCTGCTGCTGCTCCTGTTCTCCTACTTCCTTATGCTTTGTCTCTCGCCTTTTCCAGGTGATTGGGTTTGGGTGCTGGGGGGGGGGGAAAAGGTATGTGAGCCCCAGGCGTGGCATCAGAGAGCTCCTTCTGCCTGGGCTGCTCTTTGGGGTAAGTGCTTTGTTTTTCCTTCAGTCAGTTGCAGGGTTCTGTAGGCAGGCTGGAGTCTATGGACTTCTGGATTTCTAAGTGCTTGGAATTCATGTAATAGAGGGATATTTAGTAGAGGTTGCTGGCTCACTGCTTTTTGGGATGGTGGGATACTCTTCTGTTTTTGAGCTATATTTTAATCTCTAGATGTATAAACCCACTTGTGTAACTCTCCAGAGGGCTAAAACCAGCTTCATTACATGCTACGTGTGGCTTGGTAGTGTAGATGCAGCATTACCAAGAGACTGAGCAGGGTTGTATCAGAGTCACGTCTTTCCTCTGCAAAGGGTAAGTCTGTGATTACCCCTGCTGGGGCTGCTGAGTATGCATGTCTTTTTGGCATTTGTGGAGCTCAGTTGTTTTTTTTTTTTTTTTGTGTGTGTGTTCTAACTTTTTGGTGTTTTTTGAAGGGCAAATAGTGTGTGTGCTGAGCGTGGTTGGCAGGAGGAGGTGGGGAAGCTGCTCAGGACTGGTAGGTTTGGTTTCTAGGAGCGTGCGGCATCCTTCCTGTGCGATGTGAGTGATTGTTGGGCAGGAACATTCCAGCCTGTGTGTCTTAGGCAATGTAGCTTGTGTAGTGTGTGTTGTGTGGCCAGGGCAGAGTTTGCTGTGGTGCTGTGAGTGAAGAGTCTCAGTTAGAGCTGGTGAGCAGGTGAAGTAACGAAGATGGGAAGAGAGAGGTATTGCAGCAGGTACGCTGTGGCTGTGAGGTGCCTCAGAGTGTGCTTTTCTCTTGTCTCTGCAGGTGCTTTGTGCAGTCGTGGAGAGAGAAGGGAAATCCTCATGTCACGGAGCAGTGAGGGAAGATGAGTGTTGTCAGCCTGGTCATCCCTTATCCGAAGCGAAGGGAAGACGCTCAGGTGTTTCCCTCTGAGGGTCCGAGGTGAGGCTGTTTGGGATAGAGGAGCAGTGTGGCAGGTGGTTGCTTGCAAGCACAGTGGTCATTGTGTCCTTTTGTGTTCCCGGGTGGTGTGGATGATGCTGGCCGCTCCTTTCAAGCATGGACCTAATTTGCAGGTACAGGGGCAAGTGGCCTGCTGTTTTGAAAGGATAAAACTAAAGATGGGGCCGCTTATGTTGCTGAGGGATGGGTGCTACTGCTGGCAGCTGAATGATTATATTCTGCCTGTGTATTTTCTTTGTTCAGGCTGAAATGCAGTGTGCAGTGCGCGGTGCAGGACGTCTTGACCTGAGCTGCATGTAGAGTGACTCTGGTGCATGATGAGCACAGGTAGCTGTTATTTTTGGGGTGTGGTTGTCACTGCAGTTATTTTCCTACATCCAATAGAGTAAAATTCCAATTTCTCTTTTAGATGTGCTATAAGTGGGTAAAGAGAACAGATGGAAGCATCTGCCATGTGTGGCAGGCAAGCGGCTGAGGTACAGGAGGGGATGAGAGTATTTGATTTTTCCTGCGAGTCGAATGGAATTGATTTTGTTGGTGTATAATCTGTTTTACTCCTAGATTTTCTTTCAATGTAAATAAAAGGTTGAGCTAATTCCAACTGAAAAAGCTTCAGTTACTTGCTTGGTCATATTGTCCTTTTTAAAAGCTGCAGGAAAAGCGTGGGGATTGTTCCTTTTAGAAACACCCCAGTTCTCGTCTGCACTCTGCATGCTGTTGAGCTAAGCCTTATAAATAAGTTAATAAACCACAGCTGCTGCTCCTCCTCTTCCAACTTTCTTGTGCTTTGCCTCTGCTCTTTACCAGGTGATTTGTTTTGCGTGCTGGGCGGGACGAAAAGGTATATGAACCCCAGGTATGCGATCAGAGAGCTCCTTCTGCCTGGGCTTCTCTTTGGGGCAGGTGCTTTGTTTTTCCTTCAGTCAGTTGCAGGGTTCTGTAGGCAGGCTGGAGTCTAGGGATTTCTAGATTTCTAAGTGCTTGGAATTCACGTAATAGAGGGATATTTAGTAGAGGTTGCTGGCTCACTGTTTTTTTGGGGTGGTGGCGTACGCTCCTGTTTTTGAGCTGTATTTTAATCTCTCGATGAATCAACCCACTTGTGTAACTCTCCGAAGGACTAAAACCAGCTTGATTACATGCTACAAGAGGATTGACCACATTGGTGCAGTATTACCAAGAGACTGAGCAGGATCACCTTTTTGATCTGTAAAGGGTAAGTCTGTGATTACCCCTGCCGGGGCTGCTATGCAGTCATGGCCTTTTGGCATTTGTGGACTACAGGGTGGTCTTTTTATTTGTCTGGCTCTGGTCTCTGTGTTTGAGTCCTCTGCAAGGAGCTGCGCTGTTTGCGTGTCCATCGTGGATGTCACCTTCTCTCTTTGTTTCTTGTAGCTCAGGGCATAGGCACAGAAACTTGAACGAAGCATGAGGGTGAGTGGACGGCGGTGGGGGCCCCGAGTTGGCTGGTGGACTGTGTTCGTCTGCTTCACCTGTTGGGCCGGCTTTGCAAGCACTTTGCAACAGCAGAGTATGTCTCCTGCCACGTTTCTGAGGCCTGCCAGACATCAGCAGTTCCAGTTCTTGAAATGCTGGAGCTGCTTGGAGCACAAGAGGAGCTGGGAGCGCGATGCATCTCCTTGGGATGTTAGGTGAGCGAAGCGGTGGTACTGGGTTGGGGCACGTGGCTCTGGGGCTTCTTGGCTGTTGCAGTAGGGGAGGAAAGAAGAGGAGTGGGTATAGACTGTTTTGTGGATTGTCACATTTGTCTGTTCTTTCTCCTTGGTCTAAGCCCCGTGACTTTGGCTCGGCACACTGAATGGAAGTTCTAAGCCTGGATCGGGAAGGTGAGTGGAGAAAAGTTGGAAAACAGGTATTGTTTTTGGTGTAGTAGTCTCTTGGTGCACCTCTGGGTGACTCCTCTTTTGCAGGGACGAAGAAGGTACTGGGAACATCCTAGCTGGCCTCTGTGGTCGATGTTGATGGTGGATTCTGAGCCCTGAGAATTACGTCGAGGGGGAAATATTGCGTGTCAGGGAGTGGTTGGCATGGGGAGGCGGGGGGTTGTCTAGAGGGTGTCTATCTGATTTCAGCAGCGGAGCAGGTCAGTTGACTACTGTTTTGTTTCTGAGGAGGGTGTTTCACCGGAAGAAATTTGGCTGGTGTGCTGGTGCGTGATGGCACTTTATTTCTGCAGGTGAAGAGGAGCCTTGTGCCTGAAGCAATGTCCTGGCTAGCATTTGTGTTCCGTGGTGAGGATGGAACCTTCCTCCCAGCATTCCCAAGCTAAGTAGGGGGGCAAGTGCTATGTTTGAGTTGGGGCTGTGAATGCACCCATAGGGCGAGGGTCTGTGCTTTTAAGTCATTCTAGCGGATGGGGCCTTTCAGGATTGCTCAGGTCAGGCAGAGAGATTATGTGTGGGGAGTTCTGTCACGTACAGTGTGCGCACATGCCAGGCAGGGCAGTCCCAGCTTGTCATCTGTGTTCTGTGTTGTCTGTGCTGTGCTGTGCTGTTGCTCTTGTTGCTCGGCAGGCCCTAGGGAAGCCATCTTGAGGGTACTGAACACTTGACCTCCTCAGAATAATGCTGATGTTCAACTGGGAGCTGAGCACCTCTCGTCTTGCAGTGGGAGCTTAAAGGAATCACTTCTGTGCGTGTAATAGTTTTTTGTATCAAACGTTTCCGGATATGATCAACATGTGTTACGCGCTCCTCAGGTCTTGATATCCTCCTTGCCTTCTTCCGCTGTACAGATTAGACGGGCTACTTGGTAGCCACACCAAAGGTCCTCAGTGCTTCTTTTGTCATCATGGCTCTGATGCGAGCACTTCTTGTCTTGCAGTTGCTGCTTGAAGTGCAGATCTGTTTCAGGTCTTGTGCATCATATTCGGTTTCAGATCGCATCTGTTTCCATCCTCGCTCTTGCAGAAGTCATCTGGGCCGCATCAGGAGGTCTTGCTTGGGAATTGATTTCCTAAGTGTCTTCTTATGGGGTTTTCACTCCCCATCCTTCTGGTCTCTTGTCTTAAAGGCAGGCTTTTTAGGCCTCCCTCATCCCAGTTCTGGCAGTTGCTTCCAGTCACGTGTCGTGACATTTGAGTCTCTCCTTGGGTCTGCTGCAGAGCACCTGTTCTGACCTGCTGTTGCCATAGGGCTTTCCCCTGGGGGTCACTTTTTCTTGTGCCTTGTGTTGTGTGTTTTGTTTGTAATGTTTGTGGCGTGCCTGTGTGTGTGTGTGTTTGGTCTGGAGCTGTCCTGCCTGGCAGTTAGTGATGACAGCTGACGTGGCAGTGCATGGGTGTACTAATACGCTGTCGGGACTGTTTTGGCAAAGACATTCGGTCTGCCTCTGGGCACGTAGTGAAGGGCAGATGGCACAGTCATCTCTGTGGTGTTTGGCAGATGGGGGGGGGGGTAGAGTTGAGCTGCTTGCGAGCAGCTGCTCGCATAGCACTTGAATGGTGTGCTGGAGGAGGTCTGTTGAATCTTGAAAGCTTACAGATATGGGGTTTTGAAATTTTTATTCTTATTTCTTTCCTGTCCCCAGTAGAGTGTAAACGTTTGGAGGAACCTGTCACAGGAAAGAGCTCCTTCTGGAACTGTCCAGCACTCGGTAGGCAGCTCGGTGACTGGCTTGATCTACTTCTGAGGTGCTGAGGCAAGGGGGCTGCTGTTTTGAAAGGGTAATATTTTTAATGGGGTCCTTTTTGTTGTTAAGTAATGGGTGCTACTGCTGGCAGCTGAATGATTATCTTGTGACTGTTTTCATTTGTTAAAGCTGAAACACAGTGTACAACATGGGACTTGACAACCAGAGCTGCTTTTGGCAAGGTGAGCGATGAGCAGATATAGCAGTTACTTTAGGGGTGCAGTTGTCACTGCAGATAGTTAACTACACAAAATACAGTAAAAATCCTGTTTATATTTCAGGGGTGTTGTAGCTGGCCTAAGAGAGCAGATGGAAGCATCTGCCTCGAGGGCAGGTGAGGGGTCAGAGGTAAGGGAGCAGATAAGAGTAACTGTCCTAGCTGTGCTGTGGCTTTGGATGCTGCTTTAGCCTATGCTTTTCTTTTTCTTTCGCAGGTGTTGCGCACAGGCTCAGAGGGGCCAAGTTGCACTCTGAAGAGCAGCACGAGAAGGGCGAGTTGGTACTGAGCTGGATTGGAGCAGAATGGCTAAGTAGCACAAGGTGCAAGGCTTTTTAGGCCTCCCTCATCCCAGTTCTGGCAGTTGCTTCCAGTCACGTGTCGTGACATTTGAGTCTCTCCTTGGGTCTGCTGCAGAGCACCTGTTCTGACTTGCTGTTGCCATAGGGCTTTCCTCTGGGGGTCACTTTTTCTTGCGCCTTGTGTTGTGTGTTTTGTTTGTGGCGTCCCTGTGTGTGTATGTGTTCGGTCTGGAGCTGTCCTGCCTGGCAGTTAACGATGACAGCTGAGATGGCAGTGCATGGGTGTACTAATACATTGTCGGGACTGTTTTGGCCAAGACATCCGGTCTGCCTCTGGGCACGTACTGAAGGGCAGCTGGCACAGTCATCTCTGTGGTGTTTGGCAGATGTGGATTTGGGAGAGTTGAGCTGCTTGTGAGCAGCTGCTCGCATAGCGCTTGAACGGTGTGCTTGAGGAGGTCTGTTGAATCTTGAAAGCTTACAGATATGGGGTTTTGAAATTTTTATTCTTATTTCTTTCCTGTCCCCAATATAGTGTAAACCTTAGGAGGAACCTGTCACGGGAAAGAGCTCCTTCTGGAACTGTCCAGCGCTCGGTGACCGGCTTGATCTACTTCTGAGGTGCTGAGGTAAGGGGGCTGCTGTTTTGAAATGAGAACGTTGTAAACGGGGTCGCTTGAGTTGTTGAGTAATGGGTGCTAATGCTGGCAGCTGAATGATTATCTTGTGACTGTTTTCAGTTGTTAAAGCTGAAACACAGTGTAAAACACGGGACTTGATGACCAGAGCTGCTTTTGGCAAGGTGAGCGATGAACAGATGTAGCAGGTACTTAACACGTGCAGTTGTCACTGCAGTTACTTAACTACAGAAAATACAGTAAAAATCCTGTTTATATTTCAGAAGTGTTGTAGCAGGTCTAAAAGAGCAGATGGAAGCATCTGCCTCGAGGGCAGGTGAGGGGTCAGAGGTAAGGGAGCAGATAAGAGTAACTGTCCTAGCTGTGCTGTGGCTTTGGATGCTGCTTTAGCCTATGCTTTTCTTTTTCTTTCGCAGGTGTTGCGCACAGGCTCAGAGGGGCCAAGTTGCACTCTGAAGAGCAGCACGAGAAGGGCGAGTTGGTACTGAGCTGGATTGGAGCAGAATGGCTAAGTAGCACAAGGTGACTGCTAAGGGTATCCATCTTGCTTTGCAGGTGCCATGGCAGGCTCTCCACAGAAGTGGTTGAGGATTTGAGAAGAGGTTGCAGATCATCAAGGAGCGACACATGCAGGGATGGCTTGAAAATGGTATGGCTGTTTTCTCTTCTGTTTATCAGGTGTTACAGGCAATGTGGGCTGTGAAGTTAGTCTTTAGAATCGGAACAAATCAGGTGCTGATGGTGGTCTTCTTTGGTAGGCAAAGAGGTGCCTGAAGCCCTGTCTTGTGTAGCCTGAGCATGCCTTGCTGAGGATGAAGCATCCTTTCTAGCAGTTCTGAAAACTGTGTTGAAGCTGCAATGCTGTGTCTGTGTGTGGGTTGGGGTTGCACCTTGGTGAGTGTAGGGATGGGTTTTAATTTGGTGCAGTGGAGGGCCTGGACCCAGGGTCCTGTAGTGTGTTTTGACCCATGAGCATAGCCTTTTGGTTTTCAGATAGCCTACTGAAGTAAGTGTTTTTTCCTGCAAGTGGAATGGAATTGAATTCTTTTTTTGGCGAGTATCCTGTTCTGCTCCTATATTTTTCTTTCTATGTAAATAAAAGTTTGAGCTAATTCCAGCTGAAAAATAAAAATCAGTTACTTGCTTGGTTGTATTGTCATTTTAGTATTCAAAGTTGCAGCAAAAGCATGGGGGTTGTTGCTTCTAGAACCACCCCAGTTCTCCTGTCTGCACTCTGCATGCTGTTGAGCTAAGCCATATAAATAAGTTGATAAAACCACAGCTGCTGCTGCTCCTCTTTTTCTGCTTTTTTTTTTTTTTTTGCTTTCCCCCTGCACTTTCCCAGGTGATTGGCTTCAGGTTCCAGGTGGGACCTAATGGTAACTGAGTTGCAGGTATGCCATCAGAGAGCTCCTTCTGCCTGGGCTGCTCTTTTGGGTATGTGCTTTGTTTTCCCTTCAGTCAGTTGCAGGGTTCTTTAGGTGGGTAAGAGTCTATGGACTGATGCCTTTTCAAGTAGAGACTGGTACTCGTATTTTCTTGAATTGGTAACTGTCATAGTAAAGCAGTCTAGTATTATGTGCCTGTATTGCACGCAGCTCTTCTTGAGGTGAGTAATCATTATAGCATGTTTACAGATAAGATGATGATGTTACTTTATGTATTTGCTTTGTGGTTCTGGGTCCCTTATGATTTTTGCAGAATTACGGGGCTTTTTGTGAGTGTTTGCCTCTATGTCAAACATTATCAAAGTCCCAATGTTGGTGGCAAAGTGGTGAAGCAGGGTTTAGGAGAAATGTATCATCAAATCTCCCTATGTGAGCATGTGTCTGAAAATGGCAGCAGTGAGCATGTAAGGGGTAGTCTGTTTCGGGTTTAGGGACAGTTTGTTATATTTCTGGATCTGTTGCCTGTGGGTTTGCTGTCTGTTGAGTCTTTAGACCTTGCAGCTTTCTAGTCTTTATGCTCTTGAATTAACATATTAGAAGTACGTTTATGAGGGGTTGCCAGGTAGTTCTTTTTTGGAAACCATGGGGTACGGTTTCTTGACTGCATAAGTGCAGTAGTGCCTAGAGAGTGAGTAGGGTCACCTTCTTCAGCTCTAAAGAGAAAGTCTGCCGGGCCCCGTTTCGGCGCGGCGCCGCCCGGGCCCCGTTTCGGCGCGGCGCCGCCCGGGCCCGTTTCGGCGCGGCGCCGCCCGGGCCCGTTTCGGCGCGGCGCCGCCCGGGCCCGTTTCGGCGCGGCGCCGCCCGGGCCCGTTTCGGCGCGGCGCCGCCCGGGCCCGTTTCTCCAGTGGAGCTACTGAGCAGCTGAGGTAGAGGAGCTGGGAACTGAGAGGTATTGAACAATAGTATGTTGCATCAGTAGTAGTCAGCGTTGTGGAGGAGGTGGTTGTCAGGGCTGGCATGCCAGTGAATGCTGGTTCTCTGTTTTTGCAAGTTATGGTGAATATTTTGAGCTAATTCCATTTGGAAAAGTTCCAGTTACTTGCCTGGTCGTGTTGTCCTTTCAATATTAAAAGCTGCAGCAAAAGCATGGGGATTGTTGCTTCTAGAAACACCACAGGTCTCTTGTCTGCTCTCTGCATGTTGTTCAGGTAAAGCAGATGTAAAAAATAAATAAATAAATAAATTAAAACCAGCTGCTGCTGCTCCTGTTCTCCTACTTCCTTATGCTTTGTCTCTCGCCTTTTCCAGGTGATTGGGTTTGGGTGCTGGGGGGGGGGAAAAGGTATGTGAGCCCCAGGCGTGGCATCAGAGAGCTCCTTCTGCCTGGGCTGCTCTTTGGGGTAAGTGCTTTGTTTTTCCTTCAGTCAGTTGCAGGGTTCTGTAGGCAGGCTGGAGTCTATGGACTTCTGGATTTCTAAGTGCTTGGAATTCATGTAATAGAGGGATATTTAGTAGAGGTTGCTGGCTCACTGCTTTTTGGGATGGTGGGATACTCTTCTGTTTTTGAGCTATATTTTAATCTCTAGATGTATAAACCCACTTGTGTAACTCTCCAGAGGGCTAAAACCAGCTTCATTACATGCTACGTGTGGCTTGGTAGTGTAGATGCAGCATTACCAAGAGACTGAGCAGGGTTGTATCAGAGTCACGTCTTTCCTCTGCAAAGGGTAAGTCTGTGATTACCCCTGCTGGGGCTGCTGAGTATGCATGTCTTTTTGGCATTTGTGGAGCTCAGTTGTTTTTTTTTTTTTTGTGTGTGTGTTCTAACTTTTTGGTGTTTTTTGAAGGGCAAATAGTGTGTGTGCTGAGCGTGGTTGGCAGGAGGAGGTGGGGAAGCTGCTCAGGACTGGTAGGTTTGGTTTCTAGGAGCGTGCGGCATCCTTCCTGTGCGATGTGAGTGATTGTTGGGCAGGAACATTCCAGCCTGTGTGTCTTAGGCAATGTAGCTTGTGTAGTGTGTGTTGTGTGGCCAGGGCAGAGTTTGCTGTGGTGCTGTGAGTGAAGAGTCTCAGAGCTGGTGAGCAGGTGAAGTAACGAAGATGGGAAGAGAGAGGTATTGCAGCAGGTACGCTGTGGCTGTGAGGTGCCTCAGAGTGTGCTTTTCTCTTGTCTCTGCAGGTGCTTTGTGCAGTCGTGGAGAGAGAAGGGAAATCCTCATGTCACGGAGCAGTGAGGGAAGATGAGTGTTGTCAGCCTGGTCATCCCTTATCCGAAGCGAAGGGAAGACGCTCAGGTGTTTCCCTCTGAGGGTCCGAGGTGAGGCTGTTTGGGATAGAGGAGCAGTGTGGCAGGTGGTTGCTTGCAAGCACAGTGGTCATTGTGTCCTTTTGTGTTCCCGGGTGGTGTGGATGATGCTGGCCGCTCCTTTCAAGCATGGACCTAATTTGCAGGTACAGGGGCAAGTGGCCTGCTGTTTTGAAAGGATAAAACTAAAGATGGGGCCGCTTATGTTGCTGAGGGATGGGTGCTACTGCTGGCAGCTGAATGATTATATTCTGCCTGTGTATTTTCTTTGTTCAGGCTGAAATGCAGTGTGCAGTGCGCGGTGCAGGACGTCTTGACCTGAGCTGCATGTAGAGTGACTCTGGTGCATGATGAGCACAGGTAGCTGTTATTTTTGGGGTGTGGTTGTCACTGCAGTTATTTTCCTACATCCAATAGAGTAAAATTCCAATTTCTCTTTTAGATGTGCTATAAGTGGGTAAAGAGAACAGATGGAAGCATCTGCCATGTGTGGCAGGCAAGCGGCTGAGGTACAGGAGGGGATGAGAGTATTTGATTTTTCCTGCGAGTCGAATGGAATTGATTTTGTTGGTGTATAATCTGTTTTACTCCTAGATTTTCTTTCAATGTAAATAAAAGGTTGAGCTAATTCCAACTGAAAAAGCTTCAGTTACTTGCTTGGTCATATTGTCCTTTTTAAAAGCTGCAGGAAAAGCGTGGGGATTGTTCCTTTTAGAAACACCCCAGTTCTCGTCTGCACTCTGCATGCTGTTGAGCTAAGCCTTATAAATAAGTTAATAAACCACAGCTGCTGCTCCTCCTCTTCCAACTTTCTTGTGCTTTGCCTCTGCTCTTTACCAGGTGATTTGTTTTGCGTGCTGGGCGGGACGAAAAGGTATATGAACCCCAGGTATGCGATCAGAGAGCTCCTTCTGCCTGGGCTTCTCTTTGGGGCAGGTGCTTTGTTTTTCCTTCAGTCAGTTGCAGGGTTCTGTAGGCAGGCTGGAGTCTAGGGATTTCTAGATTTCTAAGTGCTTGGAATTCACGTAATAGAGGGATATTTAGTAGAGGTTGCTGGCTCACTGTTTTTTTTGGGGTGGTGGCGTACGCTCCTGTTTTTGAGCTGTATTTTAATCTCTCGATGAATCAACCCACTTGTGTAACTCTCCGAAGGACTAAAACCAGCTTGATTACATGCTACAAGAGGATTGACCACATTGGTGCAGTATTACCAAGAGACTGAGCAGGATCACCTTTTTGATCTGTAAAGGGTAAGTCTGTGATTACCCCTGCCGGGGCTGCTATGCAGTCATGGCCTTTTGGCATTTGTGGACTACAGGGTGGTCTTTTTATTTGTCTGGCTCTGGTCTCTGTGTTTGAGTCCTCTGCAAGGAGCTGCGCTGTTTGCGTGTCCATCGTGGATGTCACCTTCTCTCTTTGTTTCTTGTAGCTCAGGGCATAGGCACAGAAACTTGAACGAAGCATGAGGGTGAGTGGACGGCGGTGGGGGCCCCGAGTTGGCTGGTGGACTGTGTTCGTCTGCTTCACCTGTTGGGCCGGCTTTGCAAGCACTTTGCAACAGCAGAGTATGTCTCCTGCCACGTTTCTGAGGCCTGCCAGACATCAGCAGTTCCAGTTCTTGAAATGCTGGAGCTGCTTGGAGCACAAGAGGAGCTGGGAGCGCGATGCATCTCCTTGGGATGTTAGGTGAGCGAAGCGGTGGTACTGGGTTGGGGCACGTGGCTCTGGGGCTTCTTGGCTGTTGCAGTAGGGGAGGAAAGAAGAGGAGTGGGTATAGACTGTTTTGTGGATTGTCACATTTGTCTGTTCTTTCTCCTTGGTCTAAGCCCCGTGACTTTGGCTCGGCACACTGAATGGAAGTTCTAAGCCTGGATCGGGAAGGTGAGTGGAGAAAAGTTGGAAAACAGGTATTGTTTTTGGTGTAGTAGTCTCTTGGTGCACCTCTGGGTGACTCCTCTTTTGCAGGGACGAAGAAGGTACTGGGAACATCCTAGCTGGCCTCTGTGGTCGATGTTGATGGTGGATTCTGAGCCCTGAGAATTACGTCGAGGGGGAAATATTGCGTGTCAGGGAGTGGTTGGCATGGGGAGGCGGGGGGTTGTCTAGAGGGTGTCTATCTGATTTCAGCAGCGGAGCAGGTCAGTTGACTACTGTTTTGTTTCTGAGGAGGGTGTTTCACCGGAAGAAATTTGGCTGGTGTGCTGGTGCGTGATGGCACTTTATTTCTGCAGGTGAAGAGGAGCCTTGTGCCTGAAGCAATGTCCTGGCTAGCATTTGTGTTCCGTGGTGAGGATGGAACCTTCCTCCCAGCATTCCCAAGCTAAGTAGGGGGGCAAGTGCTATGTTTGAGTTGGGGCTGTGAATGCACCCATAGGGCGAGGGTCTGTGCTTTTAAGTCATTCTAGCGGATGGGGCCTTTCAGGATTGCTCAGGTCAGGCAGAGAGATTATGTGTGGGGAGTTCTGTCACGTACAGTGTGCGCACATGCCAGGCAGGGCAGTCCCAGCTTGTCATCTGTGTTCTGTGTTGTCTGTGCTGTGCTGTGCTGTTGCTCTTGTTGCTCGGCAGGCCCTAGGGAAGCCATCTTGAGGGTACTGAACACTTGACCTCCTCAGAATAATGCTGATGTTCAACTGGGAGCTGAGCACCTCTCGTCTTGCAGTGGGAGCTTAAAGGAATCACTTATGTGCGTGTAATAGTTTTTTGTATCAAACGTTTCCGGATATGATCAACATGTGTTACGCGCTCCTCAGGTCTTGATATCCTCCTTGCCTTCTTCCGCTGTACAGATTAGACGGGCTACTTGGTAGCCACACCAAAGGTCCTCAGTGCTTCTTTTGTCATCATGGCTCTGATGCGAGCACTTCTTGTCTTGCAGTTGCTGCTTGAAGTGCAGATCTGTTTCAGGTCTTGTGCATCATATTCGGTTTCAGATCGCATCTGTTTCCATCCTCGCTCTTGCAGAAGTCATCTGGGCCGCATCAGGAGGTCTTGCTTGGGAATTGATTTCCTAAGTGTCTTCTTATGGGGTTTTCACTCCCCATCCTTCTGGTCTCTTGTCTTAAAGGCAGGCTTTTTAGGCCTCCCTCATCCCAGTTCTGGCAGTTGCTTCCAGTCACGTGTCGTGACATTTGAGTCTCTCCTTGGGTCTGCTGCAGAGCACCTGTTCTGACCTGCTGTTGCCATAGGGCTTTCCCCTGGGGGTCACTTTTTCTTGTGCCTTGTGTTGTGTGTTTTGTTTGTAATGTTTGTGGCGTGCCTGTGTGTGTGTGTGTTTGGTCTGGAGCTGTCCTGCCTGGCAGTTAGTGATGACAGCTGACGTGGCAGTGCATGGGTGTACTAATACGCTGTCGGGACTGTTTTGGCAAAGACATTCGGTCTGCCTCTGGGCACGTAGTGAAGGGCAGATGGCACAGTCATCTCTGTGGTGTTTGGCAGATGGGGGGGGGGGTAGAGTTGAGCTGCTTGCGAGCAGCTGCTCGCATAGCACTTGAATGGTGTGCTGGAGGAGGTCTGTTGAATCTTGAAAGCTTACAGATATGGGGTTTTGAAATTTTTATTCTTATTTCTTTCCTGTCCCCAGTAGAGTGTAAACGTTTGGAGGAACCTGTCACAGGAAAGAGCTCCTTCTGGAACTGTCCAGCACTCGGTAGGCAGCTCGGTGACTGGCTTGATCTACTTCTGAGGTGCTGAGGCAAGGGGGCTGCTGTTTTGAAAGGGTAATATTTTTAATGGGGTCCTTTTTGTTGTTAAGTAATGGGTGCTACTGCTGGCAGCTGAATGATTATCTTGTGACTGTTTTCATTTGTTAAAGCTGAAACACAGTGTACAACATGGGACTTGACAACCAGAGCTGCTTTTGGCAAGGTGAGCGATGAGCAGATATAGCAGTTACTTTAGGGGTGCAGTTGTCACTGCAGATAGTTAACTACACAAAATACAGTAAAAATCCTGTTTATATTTCAGGGGTGTTGTAGCTGGCCTAAGAGAGCAGATGGAAGCATCTGCCTCGAGGGCAGGTGAGGGGTCAGAGGTAAGGGAGCAGATAAGAGTAACTGTCCTAGCTGTGCTGTGGCTTTGGATGCTGCTTTAGCCTATGCTTTTCTTTTTCTTTCGCAGGTGTTGCGCACAGGCTCAGAGGGGCCAAGTTGCACTCTGAAGAGCAGCACGAGAAGGGCGAGTTGGTACTGAGCTGGATTGGAGCAGAATGGCTAAGTAGCACAAGGTGCAAGGCTTTTTAGGCCTCCCTCATCCCAGTTCTGGCAGTTGCTTCCAGTCACGTGTCGTGACATTTGAGTCTCTCCTTGGGTCTGCTGCAGAGCACCTGTTCTGACTTGCTGTTGCCATAGGGCTTTCCTCTGGGGGTCACTTTTTCTTGCGCCTTGTGTTGTGTGTTTTGTTTGTGGCGTCCCTGTGTGTGTATGTGTTCGGTCTGGAGCTGTCCTGCCTGGCAGTTAACGATGACAGCTGAGATGGCAGTGCATGGGTGTACTAATACATTGTCGGGACTGTTTTGGCCAAGACATCCGGTCTGCCTCTGGGCACGTACTGAAGGGCAGCTGGCACAGTCATCTCTGTGGTGTTTGGCAGATGTGGATTTGGGAGAGTTGAGCTGCTTGTGAGCAGCTGCTCGCATAGCGCTTGAACGGTGTGCTTGAGGAGGTCTGTTGAATCTTGAAAGCTTACAGATATGGGGTTTTGAAATTTTTATTCTTATTTCTTTCCTGTCCCCAATATAGTGTAAACCTTAGGAGGAACCTGTCACGGGAAAGAGCTCCTTCTGGAACTGTCCAGCGCTCGGTGACCGGCTTGATCTACTTCTGAGGTGCTGAGGTAAGGGGGCTGCTGTTTTGAAATGAGAACGTTGTAAACGGGGTCGCTTGAGTTGTTGAGTAATGGGTGCTAATGCTGGCAGCTGAATGATTATCTTGTGACTGTTTTCAGTTGTTAAAGCTGAAACACAGTGTAAAACACGGGACTTGATGACCAGAGCTGCTTTTGGCAAGGTGAGCGATGAACAGATGTAGCAGGTACTTAACACGTGCAGTTGTCACTGCAGTTACTTAACTACAGAAAATACAGTAAAAATCCTGTTTATATTTCAGAAGTGTTGTAGCAGGTCTAAAAGAGCAGATGGAAGCATCTGCCTCGAGGGCAGGTGAGGGGTCAGAGGTAAGGGAGCAGATAAGAGTAACTGTCCTAGCTGTGCTGTGGCTTTGGATGCTGCTTTAGCCTATGCTTTTCTTTTTCTTTCGCAGGTGTTGCGCACAGGCTCAGAGGGGCCAAGTTGCACTCTGAAGAGCAGCACGAGAAGGGCGAGTTGGTACTGAGCTGGATTGGAGCAGAATGGCTAAGTAGCACAAGGTGACTGCTAAGGGTATCCATCTTGCTTTGCAGGTGCCATGGCAGGCTCTCCACAGAAGTGGTTGAGGATTTGAGAAGAGGTTGCAGATCATCAAGGAGCGACACATGCAGGGATGGCTTGAAAATGGTATGGCTGTTTTCTCTTCTGTTTATCAGGTGTTACAGGCAATGTGGGCTGTGAAGTTAGTCTTTAGAATCGGAACAAATCAGGTGCTGATGGTGGTCTTCTTTGGTAGGCAAAGAGGTGCCTGAAGCCCTGTCTTGTGTAGCCTGAGCATGCCTTGCTGAGGAT
This sequence comes from Mergus octosetaceus, assembly GCA_036873955.1. Classification (NCBI taxonomy): domain Eukaryota; kingdom Metazoa; phylum Chordata; class Aves; order Anseriformes; family Anatidae; genus Mergus; species Mergus octosetaceus. Next base: position 279,900 of record CM072284.1, on the reverse strand, counting down.
GAAGCATCCTTTCTAGCAGTTCTGAAAACTGTGTTGAAGCTGCAATGCTGTGTCTGTGTGTGGGTTGGGGTTGCACCTTGGTGAGTGTAGGGATGGGTTTTAATTTGGTGCAGTGGAGGGCCTGGACCCAGGGTCCTGTAGTGTGTTTTGACCCATGAGCATAGCCTTTTGGTTTTCAGATAGCCTACTGAAGTAAGTGTTTTTTCCTGCAAGTGGAATGGAATTGAATTCTTTTTTTGGCGAGTATCCTGTTCTGCTCCTATATTTTTCTTTCTATGTAAATAAAAGTTTGAGCTAATTCCAGCTGAAAAATAAAAATCAGTTACTTGCTTGGTTGTATTGTCATTTTAGTATTCAAAGTTGCAGCAAAAGCATGGGGGTTGTTGCTTCTAGAACCACCCCAGTTCTCCTGTCTGCACTCTGCATGCTGTTGAGCTAAGCCATATAAATAAGTTGATAAAACCACAGCTGCTGCTGCTCCTCTTTTTCTGCTTTTTTTTTTTTTTTTGCTTTCCCCCTGCACTTTCCCAGGTGATTGGCTTCAGGTTCCAGGTGGGACCTAATGGTAACTGAGTTGCAGGTATGCCATCAGAGAGCTCCTTCTGCCTGGGCTGCTCTTTTGGGTATGTGCTTTGTTTTCCCTTCAGTCAGTTGCAGGGTTCTTTAGGTGGGTAAGAGTCTATGGACTGATGCCTTTTCAAGTAGAGACTGGTACTCGTATTTTCTTGAATTGGTAACTGTCATAGTAAAGCAGTCTAGTATTATGTGCCTGTATTGCACGCAGCTCTTCTTGAGGTGAGTAATCATTATAGCATGTTTACAGATAAGATGATGATGTTACTTTATGTATTTGCTTTGTGGTTCTGGGTCCCTTATGATTTTTGCAGAATTACGGGGCTTTTTGTGAGTGTTTGCCTCTATGTCAAACATTATCAAAGTCCCAATGTTGGTGGCAAAGTGGTGAAGCAGGGTTTAGGAGAAATGTATCATCAAATCTCCCTATGTGAGCATGTGTCTGAAAATGGCAGCAGTGAGCATGTAAGGGGTAGTCTGTTTCGGGTTTAGGGACAGTTTGTTATATTTCTGGATCTGTTGCCTGTGGGTTTGCTGTCTGTTGAGTCTTTAGACCTTGCAGCTTTCTAGTCTTTATGCTCTTGAATTAACATATTAGAAGTACGTTTATGAGGGGTTGCCAGGTAGTTCTTTTTTGGAAACCATGGGGTACGGTTTCTTGACTGCATAAGTGCAGTAGTGCCTAGAGAGTGAGTAGGGTCACCTTCTTCAGCTCTAAAGAGAAAGTCTGCCGGGCCCCGTTTCGGCGCGGCGCCGCCCGGGCCCCGTTTCGGCGCGGCGCCGCCCGGGCCCCGTTTCGGCGCGGCGCCGCCCGGGCCCGTTTCGGCGCGGCGCCGCCCGGGCCCGTTTCGGCGCGGCGCCGCCCGGGCCCGTTTCTCCAGTGGAGCTACTGAGCAGCTGAGGTAGAGGAGCTGGGAACTGAGAGGTATTGAACAATAGTATGTTGCATCAGTAGTAGTCAGCGTTGTGGAGGAGGTGGTTGTCAGGGCTGGCATGCCAGTGAATGCTGGTTCTCTGTTTTTGCAAGTTATGGTGAATATTTTGAGCTAATTCCATTTGGAAAAGTTCCAGTTACTTGCCTGGTCGTGTTGTCCTTTCAATATTAAAAGCTGCAGCAAAAGCATGGGGATTGTTGCTTCTAGAAACACCACAGGTCTCTTGTCTGCTCTCTGCATGTTGTTCAGGTAAAGCAGATGTAAAAAATAAATAAATAAATAAATTAAAACCAGCTGCTGCTGCTCCTGTTCTCCTACTTCCTTATGCTTTGTCTCTCGCCTTTTCCAGGTGATTGGGTTTGGGTGCTGGGGGGGGGGAAAAGGTATGTGAGCCCCAGGCGTGGCATCAGAGAGCTCCTTCTGCCTGGGCTGCTCTTTGGGGTAAGTGCTTTGTTTTTCCTTCAGTCAGTTGCAGGGTTCTGTAGGCAGGCTGGAGTCTATGGACTTCTGGATTTCTAAGTGCTTGGAATTCATGTAATAGAGGGATATTTAGTAGAGGTTGCTGGCTCACTGCTTTTTGGGATGGTGGGATACTCTTCTGTTTTTGAGCTATATTTTAATCTCTAGATGTATAAACCCACTTGTGTAACTCTCCAGAGGGCTAAAACCAGCTTCATTACATGCTACGTGTGGCTTGGTAGTGTAGATGCAGCATTACCAAGAGACTGAGCAGGGTTGTATCAGAGTCACGTCTTTCCTCTGCAAAGGGTAAGTCTGTGATTACCCCTGCTGGGGCTGCTGAGTATGCATGTCTTTTTGGCATTTGTGGAGCTCAGTTGTTTTTTTTTTTTTTGTGTGTGTGTTCTAACTTTTTGGTGTTTTTTGAAGGGCAAATAGTGTGTGTGCTGAGCGTGGTTGGCAGGAGGAGGTGGGGAAGCTGCTCAGGACTGGTAGGTTTGGTTTCTAGGAGCGTGCGGCATCCTTCCTGTGCGATGTGAGTGATTGTTGGGCAGGAACATTCCAGCCTGTGTGTCTTAGGCAATGTAGCTTGTGTAGTGTGTGTTGTGTGGCCAGGGCAGAGTTTGCTGTGGTGCTGTGAGTGAAGAGTCTCAGTTAGAGCTGGTGAGCAGGTGAAGTAACGAAGATGGGAAGAGAGAGGTATTGCAGCAGGTACGCTGTGGCTGTGAGGTGCCTCAGAGTGTGCTTTTCTCTTGTCTCTGCAGGTGCTTTGTGCAGTCGTGGAGAGAGAAGGGAAATCCTCATGTCACGGAGCAGTGAGGGAAGATGAGTGTTGTCAGCCTGGTCATCCCTTATCCGAAGCGAAGGGAAGACGCTCAGGTGTTTCCCTCTGAGGGTCCGAGGTGAGGCTGTTTGGGATAGAGGAGCAGTGTGGCAGGTGGTTGCTTGCAAGCACAGTGGTCATTGTGTCCTTTTGTGTTCCCGGGTGGTGTGGATGATGCTGGCCGCTCCTTTCAAGCATGGACCTAATTTGCAGGTACAGGGGCAAGTGGCCTGCTGTTTTGAAAGGATAAAACTAAAGATGGGGCCGCTTATGTTGCTGAGGGATGGGTGCTACTGCTGGCAGCTGAATGATTATATTCTGCCTGTGTATTTTCTTTGTTCAGGCTGAAATGCAGTGTGCAGTGCGCGGTGCAGGACGTCTTGACCTGAGCTGCATGTAGAGTGACTCTGGTGCATGATGAGCACAGGTAGCTGTTATTTTTGGGGTGTGGTTGTCACTGCAGTTATTTTCCTACATCCAATAGAGTAAAATTCCAATTTCTCTTTTAGATGTGCTATAAGTGGGTAAAGAGAACAGATGGAAGCATCTGCCATGTGTGGCAGGCAAGCGGCTGAGGTACAGGAGGGGATGAGAGTATTTGATTTTTCCTGCGAGTCGAATGGAATTGATTTTGTTGGTGTATAATCTGTTTTACTCCTAGATTTTCTTTCAATGTAAATAAAAGGTTGAGCTAATTCCAACTGAAAAAGCTTCAGTTACTTGCTTGGTCATATTGTCCTTTTTAAAAGCTGCAGGAAAAGCGTGGGGATTGTTCCTTTTAGAAACACCCCAGTTCTCGTCTGCACTCTGCATGCTGTTGAGCTAAGCCTTATAAATAAGTTAATAAACCACAGCTGCTGCTCCTCCTCTTCCAACTTTCTTGTGCTTTGCCTCTGCTCTTTACCAGGTGATTTGTTTTGCGTGCTGGGCGGGACGAAAAGGTATATGAACCCCAGGTATGCGATCAGAGAGCTCCTTCTGCCTGGGCTTCTCTTTGGGGCAGGTGCTTTGTTTTTCCTTCAGTCAGTTGCAGGGTTCTGTAGGCAGGCTGGAGTCTAGGGATTTCTAGATTTCTAAGTGCTTGGAATTCACGTAATAGAGGGATATTTAGTAGAGGTTGCTGGCTCACTGTTTTTTTTGGGGTGGTGGCGTACGCTCCTGTTTTTTGAGCTGTATTTTAATCTCTCGATGAATCAACCCACTTGTGTAACTCTCCGAAGGACTAAAACCAGCTTGATTACATGCTACAAGAGGATTGACCACATTGGTGCAGTATTACCAAGAGACTGAGCAGGATCACCTTTTTGATCTGTAAAGGGTAAGTCTGTGATTACCCCTGCCGGGGCTGCTATGCAGTCATGGCCTTTTGGCATTTGTGGACTACAGGGTGGTCTTTTTATTTGTCTGCTCTGAGTCTCTGTGTTTGAGTCCTCTGCAAGGAGCTGCGCTGTTTGCGTGTCCATCGTGGATGTCACCTTCTCTCTTTGTTTCTTGTAGCTCAGGGCATAGGCACAGAAACTTGAACGAAGCATGAGGGTGAGTGGACGGCGGTGGGGGCCCCGAGTTGGCTGGTGGACTGTGTTCGTCTGCTTCACCTGTTGGGCCGGCTTTGCAAGCACTTTGCAACAGCAGAGTATGTCTCCTGCCACGTTTCTGAGGCCTGCCAGACATCAGCAGTTCCAGTTCTTGAAATGCTGGAGCTGCTTGGAGCACAAGAGGAGCTGGGAGCGCGATGCATCTCCTTGGGATGTTAGGTGAGCGAAGCGGTGGTACTGGGTTGGGGCACGTGGCTCTGGGGCTTCTTGGCTGTTGCAGTAGGGGAGGAAAGAAGAGGAGTGGGTATAGACTGTTTTGTGGATTGTCACATTTGTCTGTTCTTTCTCCTTGGTCTAAGCCCCGTGACTTTGGCTCGGCACACTGAATGGAAGTTCTAAGCCTGGATCGGGAAGGTGAGTGGAGAAAAGTTGGAAAACAGGTATTGTTTTTGGTGTAGTAGTCTCTTGGTGCACCTCTGGGTGACTCCTCTTTTGCAGGGACGAAGAAGGTACTGGGAACATCCTAGCTGGCCTCTGTGGTCGATGTTGATGGTGGATTCTGAGCCCTGAGAATTACGTCGAGGGGGAAATATTGCGTGTCAGGGAGTGGTTGGCATGGGGAGGCGGGGGGTTGTCTAGAGGGTGTCTATCTGATTTCAGCAGCGGAGCAGGTCAGTTGACTACTGTTTTGTTTCTGAGGAGGGTGTTTCACCGGAAGAAATTTGGCTGGTGTGCTGGTGCGTGATGGCACTTTATTTCTGCAGGTGAAGAGGAGCCTTGTGCCTGAAGCAATGTCCTGGCTAGCATTTGTGTTCCGTGGTGAGGATGGAACCTTCCTCCCAGCATTCCCAAGCTAAGTAGGGGGGCAAGTGCTATGTTTGAGTTGGGGCTGTGAATGCACCCATAGGGCGAGGGTCTGTGCTTTTAAGTCATTCTAGCGGATGGGGCCTTTCAGGATTGCTCAGGTCAGGCAGAGAGATTATGTGTGGGGAGTTCTGTCACGTACAGTGTGCGCACATGCCAGGCAGGGCAGTCCCAGCTTGTCATCTGTGTTCTGTGTTGTCTGTGCTGTGCTGTGCTGTTGCTCTTGTTGCTCGGCAGGCCCTAGGGAAGCCATCTTGAGGGTACTGAACACTTGACCTCCTCAGAATAATGCTGATGTTCAACTGGGAGCTGAGCACCTCTCGTCTTGCAGTGGGAGCTTAAAGGAATCACTTCTGTGCGTGTAATAGTTTTTTGTATCAAACGTTTCCGGATATGATCAACATGTGTTACGCGCTCCTCAGGTCTTGATATCCTCCTTGCCTTCTTCCGCTGTACAGATTAGACGGGCTACTTGGTAGCCACACCAAAGGTCCTCAGTGCTTCTTTTGTCATCATGGCTCTGATGCGAGCACTTCTTGTCTTGCAGTTGCTGCTTGAAGTGCAGATCTGTTTCAGGTCTTGTGCATCATATTCGGTTTCAGATCGCATCTGTTTCCATCCTCGCTCTTGCAGAAGTCATCTGGGCCGCATCAGGAGGTCTTGCTTGGGAATTGATTTCCTAAGTGTCTTCTTATGGGGTTTTCACTCCCCATCCTTCTGGTCTCTTGTCTTAAAGGCAGGCTTTTTAGGCCTCCCTCATCCCAGTTCTGGCAGTTGCTTCCAGTCACGTGTCGTGACATTTGAGTCTCTCCTTGGGTCTGCTGCAGAGCACCTGTTCTGACCTGCTGTTGCCATAGGGCTTTCCCCTGGGGGTCACTTTTTCTTGTGCCTTGTGTTGTGTGTTTTGTTTGTAATGTTTGTGGCGTGCCTGTGTGTGTGTGTGTTTGGTCTGGAGCTGTCCTGCCTGGCAGTTAGTGATGACAGCTGACGTGGCAGTGCATGGGTGTACTAATACGCTGTCGGGACTGTTTTGGCAAAGACATTCGGTCTGCCTCTGGGCACGTAGTGAAGGGCAGATGGCACAGTCATCTCTGTGGTGTTTGGCAGATGGGGGGGGGGGTAGAGTTGAGCTGCTTGCGAGCAGCTGCTCGCATAGCACTTGAATGGTGTGCTGGAGGAGGTCTGTTGAATCTTGAAAGCTTACAGATATGGGGTTTTGAAATTTTTATTCTTATTTCTTTCCTGTCCCCAGTAGAGTGTAAACGTTTGGAGGAACCTGTCACAGGAAAGAGCTCCTTCTGGAACTGTCCAGCACTCGGTAGGCAGCTCGGTGACTGGCTTGATCTAATTCTGAGGTGCTGAGGCAAGGGGGCTGCTGTTTTGAAAGGGTAATATTTTTAATGGGGTCCTTTTTGTTGTTAAGTAATGGGTGCTACTGCTGGCAGCTGAATGATTATCTTGTGACTGTTTTCATTTGTTAAAGCTGAAACACAGTGTACAACATGGGACTTGACAACCAGAGCTGCTTTTGGCAAGGTGAGCGATGAGCAGATATAGCAGTTACTTTAGGGGTGCAGTTGTCACTGCAGATAGTTAACTACACAAAATACAGTAAAAATCCTGTTTATATTTCAGGGGTGTTGTAGCTGGCCTAAGAGAGCAGATGGAAGCATCTGCCTCGACGGCAGGTGCGGGGGCAGAGGTAAGGGAGCAGATGAGAGTAACTGTCCTAGCTGTGCTGTGGCTTTGGATGCTGCCTTGGCCTATGCTTTTCTTTTTCTTTCACAGGTGTCTCGCACAGGCTCAGAGGGGCCAAGCTGCACTCTGAAGGGGAGCACGAGAAGGGCGGTCTGGTTGTGAGCTGGATTGGAGCAGAACGGCCAAGTAGCACAAGGTGAGTGCGAAGGGTATCCATCTTGCTTTGCAGGTGCCATGGCAGGCTCTCCACAGAAGTGGTTGAGGATTTGAGAAGAGGTTGCAGATCATCAAGGAGCGACACATGCAGGGATGGCTTGAAAGTGGTATGGCTGCTTTCTCTTCTGTTTATCAGGTGTTACAGGCAATGTGGGCTGTGATGTTAGTCTTTAGAATTGGAACAAAGCAGGTGCTGATGGTGGTCTTCTTTGGTAGGCAAAGAGGTGCCCGAAGCCCTGTCCCGTGTAGCCTGAGCATGCCTCGCTGAGGATGAAGCATCCTTTCTAGCAGTTCTGAAAACTGTGTTGAAGAAGCTGAAATGCTGTGTCTCTGTTTGGGTTGGGGTTGCACGTTGGTGAGTGTAGGGATGGGTTTTAAGTTGGTGCAGTGGAGGGCCTGGACCCAGTGTCCTGTAGTGTGTTTTGACCCATGAGGATAGCCTTTTGGTTTTCAGATAGCCTACTGAAGTAAGTGATTTTTCCTGCAAGTGGAATGGAATTGAATTCTTTTTTTGGCGAGTATCCTGTTCTGCTCCTATATTTTTCTTTCTATGTAAATAAAAGTTTGAGCTAATTCCAGCTGAAAAATAAAAATTAGTTACTTGCTTGGTTGTATTGTCCTTTCAGTATTCAAAGCTGCAGCAAAAGCATGGGGATTGTTGCTTCTAGAACCACCCCAGTTCTCCTGTCTGCACTCTGCATCCTGTTGAGCTAAGCCATATAAAGAAGTTAATAAACCACAGCTGCTGCTCCTCCTCTTTCTACTTTTTTTTTGTGCCTTCCCCCTGCACTTTCCCAGGTGATTGGCTTCAGGTTCCAGGTGGGACCTAATGGTAACTGAGTTGCAGGTATGCCATCAGAGAGCTCCTTCTGCCTGGGCTGCTCTTTGGGTATGTGCTTTGTTTTCCCTTCAGTCAGTTGCAGGGTTCTTTAGGTGGGTAAGAGTCTATGGACTGATGCCTTTTCAAGTACAGACCGGTACTCATATTTTCTTGAATTGGTAACTGTCATAGTAAAGCAGTCTAGTATTATGTGCCTGTATTGCACGCAGCTCTTCTTGAGGTGAGTAATCGTTACAGCATGTTTACAGATAAGATGATGATGTTACTTTATGTATTTGCTTTGTGGTTCTGGGTCCTTATGATTTTTGCAGATTTACGGGGCTTTTTGTGAGTGTTTGCCTCTATGTCAAACATTATCAAAGTCCCAGTGCTGGTGGCAAAGTGGTGGAGCAGGGTTTAGGAGAAATGTATCATCAAATCTCCCTATGTGAGCATGTGTCTGAAAATGGCAGCAGTGAGCATGTAAGGTGTAGTCTGTTTCGGGTTTAGGGACAGTTTGTTATATTTCTGGATCTGTTGCCTGTGGGTTTGCTGTCTGTCGAGTCTTTAGACCTTGCAGCCTTCTAGTCTTTATGCTCTTGAATTTACATATTAGAAGTATGTTTATGAGGGGTTGCCAGGTAGTTGGTTTTGGGAAACCTTGGGGTACGGTTTCCTGACTGCATAAGAGCAGTAGTGCCTAGAGAGTGAGCAGGGTCACATTCTTCATCTCCGAAGAATAAGCCCGCCCGGGGCCCTTTTCGGCGCGGCGCCGCCCGGGGCCCTTTTCGGCGCGGCGCCGCCCGGGGCCCTTTTCGGCGCGGCGCCGCCCGGGGCCCTTTTCGGCGCGGCGCCGCCCGGGGCCCTTTTCGGCGCGGCGCCGCCCGGGGCCCTTTTCGGCGCGGCGCCGCCCGGGGCCCTTTTCGGCGCGGCGCCGCCCGGGGCCCTTTTCGGCGCGGCGCCGCCCGGGGCCCTTTTCGGCGCGGCGCCGCCCGGGGCCCTTTTCGGCGCGGCGCCGCCCGGGGCCCTTTTCGGCGCGGCGCCGCCCGGGGCCCTTTTCGGCGCGGCGCCGCCCGGGGCCCTTTTCGGCGCGGCGCCGCCCGGGGCCCTTTTCGGCGCGGCGCCGCCCGGGGCCCTTTTCGGCGCGGCGCCGCCCGGGGCCCTTTTCGGCGCGGCGCCGCCCGGGGCCCTTTTCGGCGCGGCGCCGCCCGGGGCCCTTTTCGGCGCGGCGCCGCCCGGGGCCCTTTTCGGCGCGGCGCCGCCCGGGGCCCTTTTCGGCGCGGCGCCGCCCGGGGCCCTTTTCGGCGCGGCGCCGCCCGGGGCCCTTTTCGGCGCGGCGCCGCCCGGGGCCCTTTTCGGCGCGGCGCCGCCCGGGGCCCTTTTCGGCGCGGCGCCGCCCGGGGCCCTTTTCGGCGCGGCGCCGCCCGGGGCCCTTTCTCAAGTGGAGCTCCTGAGCAGGTGAGGTAATGGAGCTGGGAACTGGGAGGTATTGAACAATAGTATGTTGCATCAGTAGTAGTCAGCATTACAGAGGAGGTGGGTGTCAGGGCTGGTATGCTAGTGAATGCTGGTTCTCTGTTTTTGTAAGTTATGATGAACCTTTTGAGCTAATTCCATTTGTAAATGTTCCAGTTACTTGCCTGGTTGTCTTGTCCTTCCAATATTAAAAGCTGCGGCAAAAGCATGGGGATTGTTGCTTCTAGAACCACCCCACGTCTCTTGTTTGTTCTCTGCATGTTGTTCAGGTAATGCAGATCTTAAAAAAAACAAAAACAAAAAACAGCTGCTGCTGCTCCTGCTTTCTTCCTACTTCCTTGTGCTTTGTCCCTCACCTTTTCCAGGTGATTGGGTTTGGGTGCTGGGCCAGGCCAAAAGGTATATGAGCCCCAGGCATGCCATCAGAGAGCTCCTTCTGCCGGGGCTGCTCTTTGAGGTAAGTGCTTTGTTTTTCCTTCAGTCAGTTGCAGGGTTGTTTAGGCAGGCTGGAGTCTATGGATTTTTGGATTTTAAGTGATTGGAATTCACTTAATAGAGGGATATCTAGTAGAGGTTGCTGGCTCAGTGTTTTTTGGGATGTTGGGATACGCTCCTGTTTTTAACCTATACTTTAATCTCTAGATGTATAAAACCACTTGTTTTAGTCTTCTGGAGAGTTACATCACCTTGATTACATGCTACACGTGGCTTGACAGTGTAGATGCAGTATTACCAAGAGACTGAGCAAGATCGTATCAGAGTCACCTCTTTCATCTGCAAAGGGTAAGTCTGTGATTACCCCTGCCGGGGCTGCTGTGTGTGCACGTCTTTTTGGCATTTGTGGAGCTCAGTTGTTTTTTTTTTTTGTGTGTGTACGTTCTAAGTTTTTGTTTTTCTGAGCGGTAAATAGTGTGTGTGCTGAATGTGGTAGGCAGGAGGAGGTGGGGAGCTGCTCAGCACTGGTAGGTTTGGTTTCTAGGAGTGTGCGGCATCCTTCCTGTGCGATGTGAGTGATTGTTGGGCGGGAACGTTCCAGCTTGTGTGTCTTAAGCAATGTAGCTTTTGTAGTGTGTGTTGCGTGGCCTGGGCGGAGTTTGCTGTGGCGCTGTGAGCAAAGAATCTCAGTTAAAGCTGGTGAGCAGCTGAAGTACCGGATCTGGGAGGAGAGAGGTATTGTAGCAGGTACGCTGTGGCTGTGAGGTGCCTCAGAGTGTGCTTTTCTCCTGTCTTTGCAGGTGCTTAGTGCAGTTGTGGAGAGAGAAGGGAAATCCTCATGTCACGAAGCACTGAGGGAAGGTTAGTGTTGTCAGCCTGGTCATCCCTTATCCGAAGCGAAGGGAAGACGCTCAGGTGTTTCCCTCTGAGGGTCCGAGGTGAGGCTGTTTGGGATAGAGGAGCAGTGTGGCAGGTGGTTGCTTGCAAGCACAGTGGTCATTTTGTCCTTTTGTGCTCCCAGGTGGTATGGGTGGTGCTGGCTGCTCCTTTCAAGCTTGGACCTAATTTGCAGGCATGGGGGCAAGTGGCCTGCTGTTTTGAAAGGATATAACTAAAGATGGGGTCCCTTATGTTGTTGAGGGATGGGTGCTACTGCTGGCAGCTGAATGTTTATGTTCTGCCTGTCTTTCTTCTTTGTTCAGGCTGAAATACAGTGTGCAGTGCACAGTGCAGGACATCTCAACCCGAGCTGCCTCCGGAGTGACTCTGGTGCGTGATGAGCAGAGGTAGCTGTTATTTTTGGGGTGCGGTTGTCACTGCAGTTATTTTCCGACATCCAATAGAGTAAATTTCCAGTTTGCCTTTTAGTGGTGTTATAAGTGGGTAAAGAGAACAGATAGAAGCATCTACCATGTGTGGCAGGGAAGCGGCTGAGGTACAGGAGGGGATGAGAGTATGTGACTTTTCCTGGGGGTGGAATGGAATTGATTGTTTTGGTGTATAATCTGTTCTGCTCCTAGATTTTTCTTTCAATGTAAATAAAAGTTTGAGCCAATTACAGTTAAGAAAGTTCCAGTTACTTGCTGGGTTGTATTGTCCTTTTAATAGTAAAAGCTGCAGCAATAGCATGGGGATTGTTGCTTTTAGAAACACCCCAGTTCTCTTGTCTGCACTCTGTATGCTGTTGAGCTAAAGCACATTTCAAAAAAAAAAAAAGAAACACACACAAACACAAACAACAACAAAAAAGCCACCATTGGGTGACTTGTTGTGAACGCAACGATCATTTAATCCCTTTGTTGTCTCAGGTGATGTAGATGATACTGGCTGCACTGTTGGAGGTTGGACTCGGAGAGGAACAGGTGAGCACAATCATACGTTGCATCAGAAGTAGTCAGCATTGTGGAGAAGGTGGGCATCATGGCGGGTGTGCTAGTGAATGCTGGTACTCTGTTTTTGCAGCTGATGATGAGCCTGGCAGTGGACTAAGATGACAATCAGTGCCTGTGCATTTCTTGAGGCGGAGGGAATTTACCATCCAACAACCTGAGAGCTAAGTTGGGGGGCACCTGGAATTTGCATATCTGGGGTGGCTAGTGGGAGCTGGGAGCCAGAGCAGCATGGAGCCAGCTGGCTGAATATACTTGGTGCCACGGTGAGGGTGGTTCAGGCTGGGTCATGTTCAGGCTGCTTGTGGCTGGGTCACCAGGCTAATAGAAGAAGCGGGATTAATTTGTAGCGTGAGTGCGTGCGCCAGGCAGGACAGTTTCCTTCTGTTCGTCTGTCCTGTAGTGTTGCTTCAGCAGTGTCTGTTCAGTGGTTCTCGTGTCTTGACATCCTCCTAGCTTTTTACACTGGACTGACTAGACAGGCGACTTGGTAGCTGTCCTGAAGGGCCTCAATGCTTGTTTTGTCATCATGGCTCTGATCTGAGCACTTCTTGTCTTGGAGTTGCTGCTTGAAGTGCAGATCTGTTTCAGGTCTTGTGCATCATATTCGGTTTGAGATCGCATCTGTTTCCACCCTCGCTCTTGCAGAAATCATCTGGGCCGCATCAGGAGCTCTTGCTTGGGAATTGATTTCCTAGGTGTTGTCTTATGGGGTTTTCACTCCCCATCCTTCTGGTCTCTTGTCTTGAAGGCAGGCTTTTTAGGCCTCCCTCATCCCAGTTCTGGCAGTTGCTTCCAGTCACGTGTCGTGACATTTGAGTCTCTCCTTGGGTCTGCTGCAGAGCACCTGTTCTGACTTGCTGTTGCCATAGGGCTTTCCTCTGGGGGTCACTTTTTCTTGTGCCTTGTGTTGTGTGTTTTGTTTGTAGTGTGCCTGTGTGTGTGTGTTCGGTCTGGAGCTGTCCTGCCTGGCAGTTAATGATGACAGCTGAGATGGCAGTGCATGGGTGTACTAATACATTGTTAGGACTGTTTTGGCCAAGACATTCGGTCTGCCTCTGGGCACATAGTGAAGGGCAGATGGCACAGTCATCTCTGTGGTGTTTGGCAGATGTGGATTTGGGAGAGTTGAGCTGCTTGCGAGCAGCTGCTCGCATAGCGCTTGAACGGTGTGCTTGAGGAGGTCTGTTGAATCTTGAAAGCTTACAGATATGGGGTTTTGAAATTTTTATTCTTATTTCTTTCCTGTCCCCAGTAGAGTGTAAACCTTAGGAGGAACCTGTCACAGGAAAGAGCTCCTTCTGGTAGTGTCCAGCACTCGGTAGGCAGCTCAGTGACTGGCTTGATCTACTTCTGAGGTGCTGAGGTAAGGGGGCTGCTGTTTTGAAATGAGAACGTTGTAAACGGGGTCGCTTGAGTTGTTGAGTAATGGGTGCTACTGCTGGCAGCTGAATGATTATCTTGTGACTGTTTTCAGTTGTTAAAGCTGAAACACAGTGTAAAACACGGGACTTGATGACCAGAGCTGCTTTTGGCAAGGTGAGCGATGAACAGATATAGCAGGAACTTAAGGGGTGCAGTTGTCACTGCAGTTAGTTAACTACACAAAATACAGTAAAAATCCTGTTTATATTTTCAGAGGTGTTGTAGCTGGTCTAAGAGAGCAGATAGAAGCATCTGCCTCGAGGGGTAGGTGAGGGGTCAGAGGTAAGGGAGCAGATGAGAGTAACTGTCCTAGCTGTGCTGTGGCTTTGGATGCTGCTTCAGCCTATGCTTTTCTTTTCTTTCACAGGTGTCTCGCACAGGCTCAGAGGGGCCAAGCTGCACTCTGAAGAGCAGCACGAGAAGGGCGGTCTGGTTGTGAGCTGGATTGGAGCAGAACGGCCAAGTAGCACAAGGTGAGTGCGAAGGGTATCCATCTTGCTTTGCAGGTGCCATGGCAGGCTCTTCACAGAAGTGGTTGAGGATTTGAGAAGAGGTTGCAGATCATCAAGGAGCGACACGTGCAGGATGGCTTGAAAGTGGTATGGCTGCTTTCTCTTCTGTTTATCAGGTGTTACAGGCAATGTGGGCTGTGATGTTAGTCTTTAGAATTGGAACAAAGCAGGTGCTGATGGTGGTCTTCTTTGGTAGGCAAAGAGGTGCCCAAAACCCCCTCCCATGTAGCCCGAGCATGCCTCGCTGAGGATGAAGCATCCTTTCTAGCAGTTCTGAAAACTGTGTTGAAGCTGAAATGCTGTGTCTGTGTTTGGGTTGGGGTTGCACCTTGGTGAGTGTAGGGATGGGTTTTAAGTTGGTGCAGCGGAGGGCCTGGACCCAGTGTCCTGTAGTGTGTTATGACCCATGAGCATAGCCTTTTGGTTTTCAGATAGCCTGTGGAGGAATGGTAAGCTGAAGTAGGTCATGTGAACCTTGAACAATTCGGAGGTAAAGAGTTACAAAAGTATCGTACTCAGCTCATATGAGTCTGAGCACATACGCATATGGCTGGAAGCCTATCAGGGGACAAAGACATTGCTTCAATGTGAGGATAAGAATGTATCTAGTGAGGATGGGAAAATACCTATGATGTGACTAAGGTTGATAGAAATGGGGGACTAACTGATAAAATAGAAAACTGCAATAACCAATCATGAGCTTAACTTTTGCAATATGTATGAGCTAATTATATTGAATCATATAAAAGACGGCTGAGCTATCCAATAAATCAAAGGTCACTGATCACTCATATTGAGCGACTGTGTCTTCCCTCCGTCGACAACAAATGGCACCCGAACAGGGACCGAGAGGGCAGGAATGCTGCTGGCAGTGAACCTGTGTCGCCATATAGGAAGGAGGGTCAAAATGACAGCCTCGATGGAGTACGTGCCCGGTCCTGTAAAGCAGCTCAGGAGGTGAAAAAGGCTGATTATAGTGCAGCCTCCCTCACCCGGGACGACCAAAAGTGTTCCGCCAGAAGACGTCGCAAGGGGTCTCGCAAAGGCTGCAACGGTACCGACGTAAGTAAAATGGAGAGAAGCGGCGTATGATTTACTCAAATGCTTTTTAGAAAAGCAGAGTACTGTAAATATGGATTGTAAAAAGGAATTACCAGGATTATTAGCATATGGGACAGCTAAGGCTTGTTTTACAAATCCTGATACAGTATTTGAACAAGCGGAGTGGAGGAAAAATCACCAGAAAAGGATGGCAATGACCATGGCTGATTTAATGAAGCAAGGGACTTTGGTTATGTTATCAATGATAATGATGGTGGGACATGGCAATGCCATCCTAGGAAAGATTGACCCTCAACAGAATATATGGGTCACCTGGGCTAATCAAACTGGACAAAGTTCATTTTGTTTGTCTCTTGCCTCTGCCTCTGACCCTTTCAGAACATGTTTGTTTGGAGTCCAGATAGGGGATCCAAAGAAACTGAGTGAAATGCTAGCACCGTATTCTGCTAGTATTACTCTGCTCAATGGATCCTTTTCTGTGAACGTATCGGATGGAGTAGTTGCTGCCCTGCAAACTCTCAATAACTCATTGCCATGGGACCCTCAAGAACCGGATCTTTTGGGGTCTGTGGCTATAGGGAATAGTAGCAACAATTGGACACAAACATGCTTTGTACTCAATGAAGGAAAGCAAAATAAAACACAATGGACCAACATAACATCCAAGACCCGTGGATTTGAGGCAAATGGGTCTTACTGTGGATGGAATATTACTGGCAACACTAGCAAGCCATTTGGAGCATATGGAATGAATGGCTCCAAGTCGGACTGGCCTCGAAGTCAGGCTAAAGCTTTACCACCTGGCATGTTTTTGATTTGCGGGGACCGTGCATGGCAAGGAATACCTGCCAATGCATTTGGGGGTCCATGTTATCTAGGGCAACTCACATTGTTCGCTCCGAACTTGCACGATCTGTGGAACCAGAGCATGTCACGAAGATCCAGACGAGCTCTTAAAACTTTGGGTTCTGACTGTGATGATGGTGTACAATTATGGGGCGATGCTGCAATAATATCTGCTTCAATATTAGCTCCAGGAGTAGGAACTGCGCGTGCTTTGTCTAGCATTAATAAGCTTGCTTGTTGGGCTGTTAAACAATCAAATGTTACAATGCAAATTCTCTCAGAAATGTCACAAGATATGGAGAGTTTAAGACATGCTGTGCTGCAAAATAGAGCTGCAATTGATTTCTTATTATTAGCTCAAGGACATGGGTATGAAGAGGTAGAAGGAATGTGTTGCTTTAATCTCTCTAATCATGGTCAATCAATTAATAATCAATTGAAATGGCTAAGGGATCACACTCAAAAAATACAACAGAATAATTGGTTTGATGATCGGCTTAGATCTATATTTGGAAACATGGGTGGGTAGTTTTTTAATCTAATCAGAGAAGGGCTTCGCCTTTTGCTTTTAATTATATTGATCATAATTGCTGCGTGAGTAATTTTTAGCTGTGTAACTAGAAAGCTGGAACAGCTCACAAAGAAGGTGTTTATAGCCCAAAATAAAAACGGGGGAATTGTGGAGGAATGGTAAGCTGAAGTAGGTCATGTGAACCTTGAACAATTCGGAGGTAAAGAGTTACAAAAGTATCGTACTCAGCTCATATGAGTCTGAGCACATACGCATATGGCTGGAAGCCTATCAGGGGACAAAGACATTGCTTCAATGTGAGGATAAGAATGTATCTAGTGAGGATGGGAAAATACCTATGATGTGACTAAGGTTGATAGAAATGGGGGACTAACTGATAAAATAGAAAACTGCAATAACCAATCATGAGCTTAACTTTTGCAATATGTATGAGCTAATTATATTGAATCATATAAAAGACGGCTGAGCTATCCAATAAATCGAAGTTCACTGATCACTCATATTGAGTGACTGTGTCTTCCCTCCGTCGACAACAATAGCCTACTGAAGTGTTTTTTCCTGCAAGTGGAATGGAATTGAATTCTTTTTTTGGCGAGTATTCTGTTCTGCTCCTAGATTTTTCTTTCTATGTAAATAAAAGTTTGATCTAATTCCAGCTGAAAAATAAAAATCAGTTACTTGCTTGGTTGTATTGTCCTTTTAGTATTCAAAGCTGCAGCAAAAGCATGGGGGTTGTTGCTTCTAGAACCACCCCAGTTCTCCTGTCTGCACTCTGCATCCTGTTGAGCTAAACTATATAAATAAGTTGATAAAACCACAGCTGCTGCTGCTCCTCTTTCTGCTTTTTTTTGTGCTTTCCCCCTGCACTTTCCCAGGTGATTGGCTTCAGGTTCCAGGTGGGACCTAATGGTAACTGAGTTGCAGGTATGCCATCAGAGAGCTCCTTCTGCCTGGGCTGCTCTTTGGGTATGTGCTTTGTTTTCCCTTCAGTCAGTTGCAGGGTTCTTTAGGTGGGTAAGAGTCTATGGACTGATGCCTTTTCAAGTACAGACCGGTACGCATATTTTCTTGAATTGGTAACTGTCATAGTAAAGCAGTCTAGTATTATGTGCCTGTATTGCACGCAGCTCTTCTTGAGGTGAGTAATCATTATAGCATGTTTACAGATAAGATGATGATGTTACTTTATGTATTTGCTTTGTGGTTCTGGGTCCCTTGTGATTTTTGCAGATTTACGGGGCTTTTTGTGAGTGTTTCCCTCTATGTCAAATATTATCAAAGTCCCAATGTTGGTGGCAAGGTGGTGGAGCAGGGTTTAGGAGAAATGTATCATCAAATCTCCCTATGTGAGCATGTGTCTGAAAATGGCAGCAGTGAGCATGTAAGGGGTAGTCTGTTTCGGGTTTAGGGACAGTTTGTTATATTTCTGGATCTGTTGCCTGTGGGTTTGCTGTCTGTCGAGTCTTTAGACCTTGCAGCTTTCTAGTCTTTATGCTCTTGAATTTACATATTAGAAGTACGTTTATGAGGGGTTGCCAGGTAGTTCCTTTTTTGCAAATCGTGGGGTACGGTTTCTTGACCGCATAAGTGCAGTAGTGCCTAGAGAGTGAGTAGGGTCACCTTCTTCAGCTCTAAAGAGAAAGTCTGCCGGGCCCTTTTCGGCGCGGCGCCGCCCGGGCCCTTTTCGGCGCGGCGCCGCCCGGGCCCTTTTCGGCGCGGCGCCGCCCGGGCCCTTTTCGGCGCGGCGCCGCCCGGGCCCTTTTCGGCGCGGCGCCGCCCGGGCCCTTTTCGGCGCGGCGCCGCCCGGGCCCTTTTCGGCGCCGCGCCGCCCGGGCCCTTTTCGGCGCCGCGCCGCCCGGGCCCTTTTCGGCGCCGCGCCGCCCGGGCCCTTTTCGGCGCCGCGCCGCCCGGGCCCTTTTCGGCGCCGCGCCGCCCGGGCCCTTTTCGGCGCCGCGCCGCCCGGGCCCTTTTCGGCGCCGCGCCGCCCGGGCCCTTTTCTCAAGTGGAGCTCCTGAGCAGGTGAGGTAAAGGAGCTGGAAAAAGGGAGGCATTGCACAATAGTACGTTGCATCAGTAGTAGTCAGCATTACAGAGGAGGTGGGTGTCAGGGCTGGTATGCTAGTGAATGCTGGTTCTCTGTTTTTGTAAGTTATGATGAACCTTTTGAGCTAATTCCATTTGGAAAAGTTCCAGTTACTTGCCTGGTCGTGTTGTCCTTTCAATATTAAAAGCTGCAGCAAAAGCACGGGGATTGTTGCTTCTAGAACCACCCCACGTCTCTTGTTTGTTCTCTGCATGTTGTTCAGGTAATGCAGATCTTAAAAAAAACAAAAACAAAAAACAGCTGCTGCTGCTCCTGCTCTCTTCCTACTTCCTTGTGCTTTGTCCGTCACCTTTTCTAGGTGATTGGGTTTGGGTGCTGGGCGGGGCCAAAAGGTATATGAGCCCCAGGCATGCCATCAGAGAGCTCCTTCTGCCGGGGCTGCTCTTTGAGGTAAGTGCTTTGTTTTTCCTTCAGTCAGTTGCAGGGTTGTTTAGGCAGGCTGGAGTCTATGGATTTTTGGATTTTAAGTGATTGGAATTCACTTAATAGAGGGATATTTAGTAGAGGTTGCTGGCTCAGTGTTTTTTGGGATGTTGGAATACGCTCGTGTTTTTAACTTATACTTTAATCTCTAGGTGTATAAAACCACTTGTTTTAGTCTTCTGGAGAGTTACATCACCTTGATTACGTGCTACACGTGGCTTGACAGTGTAGATACAGTATTACCAAGAGACTGAGTAAGATCGTATCAGAGTCACCTCTTTCATCTGCAAAGGGTAAGTCTGTGATTACCCCTGCCGGGGCTGCTGTGTGTGCACGTCTTTTTGGCATTTGTGGAGCTCAGTTGTTTTTTTTTTTTGTGTGTGTACGTTCTAAGTTTTTGTTTTTCTGAGCGGTAAATAGTGTGTGTGCTGAATGTGGTAGGCAGGAGGAGGTGGGGAGCTGCTCAGCACTGGTAGGTTTGGTTTCTAGGAGTATGCGGCATCCTTCCTGCGCGATGTGAGTGATTGTTGGGCGGGAACGTTCCAGCCTGTGTGTCTTAGGCAATGTAGCTTTTGTAGTGTGTGTTGCATGGCCTGGGCAGAGTTTGCTGTGGCGCTGTGAGCAAAGAATCTCAGTTAAAGCTGGTGAGCAGCTGAAGTACCGGATCTGGGAGGAGAGAGGTATTGTAGCAGGTACGCTGTGGCTGTGAGGTGCCTCAGAGTGTGCTTTTCTCCTGTCTTTGCAGGTGCTTAGTGCAGTTGTGGAGAGAGAAGGGAAATCCTCATGTCACGAAGCACTGAGGGAAGGTTAGTGTTGTCAGCCTGGTCATCCCTTATCCGAAGCGAAGGGAAGACGCTCAGGTGTTTCCCTCTGAGGGTCCGAGGTGAGGCTGTTTGGGATAGAGGAGCAGTGTGGCAGGTGGTTGCTTGCAAGCACAGTGGTCATTGTGTCCTTTTGTTTTCCCGGGTGGTATGGGTGGTGCTGGCCGCTCCTTTCAAGCTTGGACCTAATTTGCAGGCATGGGGGCAAGTGGCCTGCTGTTTTGAAAGGATAAAACTAAAGATGAGGTCCCTTATGTTGTTGAGGGATGGGTGCTACTGCTGGCAGCTGAATGTTTATGTTCTGCCTGTGTTTCTTCTTTGTTCAGGCTGAAATGCAGTGTGCAGTGCACAGTGCAGGACATCTCAACCCGAGCTGCCTCCGGAGTGACTCTGGTGCATGATGAGCAGAGGTAGCTGTTATTTTTGGGGTGCGGTTGTAACTACAGTTATTTTCCTAAATCCAATAGAGTAAAATTCCAGTTTGCCTTTTAGATGTGCTATAAGTGGGTAAAGAGAACAGATGGAAGCATCTGCCATGTGGGGCAGGCAAGCGGCTGAGGTACCGGAAGTGATGAGAGTATGTGATATTTTCCTGGGGGTGGAATGGAATTGATTGTTTTGGTGTATAATCTGTTCTGCTCCTAGATTTTTCTTTCAATGTAAAGAAAAGTTTGAGCTATTTCCAGTTAAGAAACTTCCAGTTAAGAAACTTCCAGTTAAGAAACTTCCAGTTAAGAAACTTCCAGTTAAGAAACTTCCAGTTAAGAAACTTCCAGTTAAGAAACTTCCAGTTAAGAAACTTCCAGTTAAGAAACTTCCAGTTAAGAAACTTCCAGTTACTTGCTGGGTTGTATTGTCCTTTTAATATTCAAAGCTGCATGAAAAGCACGGGGATTGTTGCATTGAGAAACACCCCAGGTCTCTTGTCTGCGGTCTGCATTGTGTTGAGCAAAAGCAGATTTCAAAACAAACAAACAAACAAAATAAAACAGGAAACACACACACAAAAAACAACAACAACAACAAAAAAACCACCATTGGGCATTGGGTGACTTATTGTGAATGCAACAATCATTTAATCCCTTTGTTTTCCGAGGTGGTGTGGGTGATACTGGCTGCGGTGTTGGAGCTTGGATTCGGAGAGGAACAGGTGAGCACAATTGTATGTAGCATCAGTAGTAGTCAGCATTGTGGAGAAGGTGGGCATCATGGCCGGCGTGCTAGTGAATGCTGGTACTCTGTTTTTGCAGCTGATGATGAGCCCGCCAATTGACTGAGATGACAGTCAGTGCCTGTACATTTCTTGAGGCGGAGGGAATTTACCATCCAACAACCTGAGAGCTAAGTTGCGGGGCACCTGGTATTTGCATATCTGGGGTGGCTAATGGGAGCTGGGAGCCAGAGCAGCATGGAGCCAGCTGGCTGAATATACTTGGTGCCACGGTGAGGGTGGTTTAGGCTGGGTCACATTCAGGCTGCTTGTGGCTGGGTCACCAGGCTAATAGAAGAAGCGGGATTATTTTGTAGCGTGAGTGCGTGCGCCAGGCAGGACAGTTTCCTTCTGTTCGTCTGTCCTGTAGCGTTGCTTCTGCAATGTCTGTTCTGTGCTTCTCAGGTCTTGATATCCTCCTAGCTTTTTACACTGGACTGACTAGACAGGCGACTTGGTAGCTGTCCTGAAGGGCCTCAATGCTTGTTTTGTCATCATGGCTCTGATCCGAGCACTTCTTGTCTTGCAATCGCTGCTTGAAGTGCAGATCTGCTTCAGGTCTTGTGCATCATATGTGGTTTCAGATCGCATCTGTTTCCATCCTCGCTCTTGCAGAAGTCATCTGGGCCGCATCAGGAGGTCTTGCTTGGGAATTGATTTCCTAAGTGTCTTCTCATGGGGTTTTCACTCCCCATCCTTCTGGTCTCTTGTCTTGAAGGCAGGCTTTTTAGGCCTCCCTCATCCCAGTTCTGGCAGTTGCTTCCAGTCACGTGTCGTGACATTTGAGTCTCTCCTAGGGTCTGCTGCAGAGCACCTGTTCTGACTTGCTGTTGCCATAGGGCTTTCCCCTGGGGGTCACTTTTTCTTGTGCCTTGTGTTGTGTGTTTTGTTTGTAATGTTTGTGGCGTGCCTGTGTGTGTGTGTGTTTGGTCTGGAGCTGTCCTGCCTGGCAGTTAGTGATGACAGCTGACGTGGCAGTGCATGGGTGTACTAATACATTGTCCGGCCTGTTTTGGCAAAGACATCCAGTCTGCCTCTGGGCACGTAGTGAAGGGCAGATGGCACAGTCATCTCTGTGGTGTTTGGCAGATCTGGATGGGGGAGAGTATATCTGGTTGTGAGCAACTGCTCGCTTACGTCTATTCATTTAATAAATTGTAAACTTTAATTGAAATCCAATTTGGGACCCAGTCATGTATGACAACTGGGGGCTCGTCCGGGAGGGCTTTGGTTCCTGAATTCTGAATTGATCTATGAGAGGCGCCCCACCATTTGGCAGCTGCTGTTTGAGTCAGGTCGGGACTAATGCCACCTTGAACCTGAATAAAGTTAAGCAAAGATTTTTTTTTTTTTTTTTTTCCAGCTCCCTTGCCGGCTGCAGCACGATATTTTGCCCGTAATTCTGCATGTGAAGATCCGAATGAAGACAACGGAGTTGTAAGCATTTAAAGCGTATACTGTTTTTTTGGGTGGGATTCCGTTGCCTGTGTGTAAGAGCGTGACTGAGATGGAACTTAGTTCCGAAGCGATTGTGGAGGTCCTCTAACCGCGGTTCCAATCTCCCGCGAGGGACTTGGCCGGTGAAGGACTGAAGCAATTCCTATAGGATTTGTGGGTGGGTGATAGGTCCTAAACCCTCTGCAAGACACCCTTACTAAGGTAACCAAGGGCTGTTGGAATTGCCGTAGTAAAATTCCTAGGTGGGTCAGACAAAATCTAAGACCAGGGACCAGAAGAAAGGGAGCAAATTACCAGACATATCACCAGAATGTCCATTAGGAATAACGGTTAGAAACTGGAACGATAGGGGCCCCAGAAAAGGAAAAAGTAAATAAAAAATGGTCCAGTATTGTGTGATAGAATGGCCAAAGGAGCCTTTAAGACCACATGTCTATCGGCTTGTTTTTGGATCCTCCCGAAGGCTGGATTTGTCATGCCTTAAATACACATGTTAATTCAAAGGAACCTTTTTGCCGGGAAGAAAGTGATTATGGATCAGGAGGACTTCATGTCCTTTTCCAGCCTCAGTATTTACACTAAAAGCAGATAAGAAATTTGAAGATGAAGAAGAATAGGAAAAAGATAATAAACGGGAGCCGTTGGATAACCTACCACCTCCGTATCGTACCAATCCACCCCCGGCGGCTCCCCCTCCGGTGGCTGCGGTATCTCTAGCAGTACCACCGTTGCGCCTGCTTCTACCACCATCAGCACCAGAAGGAGACCGACTTCTGGCTGCATGCACAAGAAGTAGGACTGCCGTATTTGAAAGAGCTTCTTTATATCCCTTAAGGAAGGTAACTGGTGTATAACTGGGTTGGAGTTTTAACAGTTAGGGTTTTAAGGGTTTCAGGGTTAGCGTGTTAGGGTTTTAGAGTTTTTTGGGATGGAGCGTTGCTATGTTTTTTAGCGTTAGGGTCCTAGGGTTTTATTTTTGGTCCGTTATTTAGGGTTAGCGATTTAAGATCCTATTTTTTTTTCAGGTTAAGTTCTCCAGGGTTAGGGTTTTGAGCGTCCTAATTTTTTGGGTTTGGGTTTTGAGCGTCTTAATGTTCTGGGTTAGGGCTTTGCGCATCCTCCTGTTTTGGGTTAGGGCTTTGTGCGTTCTAATTTTTTTGTTTAGGCCTTTGACAAACCTAATGTTTTGGGTTTGGGTTTTGAGTGTCCTAGGTGTTTGGGTTAGGGCTTTTAGGCATAGGACTTTAGGAGTTTAATGTGGTAAATAGTTAGTGTTAGGCCTGTAGGGGTTTCGAAGTTTTTTTAGTGTTAGGGCTTGAGGCTTTTTTGAAAGGGGGGTAAGTGCTTGGGTTCCAGTGAGGGCTGGTAAATGTAATTCTCGAACACTCGGCCTCTGATTGGTCAAGCCAGCTGCCCGGGGAATTCTGGTAGGTGTAGTTTTCCGGCACTGGACTTCTGGGAGGCCATGTTGGGTGCCCAGAGCATACCGGAAAATGTAGTTCTCGGACTCTGGACTTCCGGGAGGCCATATTGAGTGCCCAGAGCATGCCGGGAGCTGTAGTTCTCGGGAACTAGGGTTAGGGTTTAGGGTAAGGGTTGGGGTTAAGGGTTAGGGTTTGGGTTAGGTGTTAGGGGTAGAGGATTAGAGTTAGGGTGGTTAGGGTATAGAGTGGGTTAGGGTTAAGGGTTAGGGGTTGGGGTTAGGGATAGGGTAGGGGTAGGTTTAGGAGTTAGAGTAAGGGTTAAGGGTAGGGCCAGGGGGCTAGGGCTAGGGTATTAGGGTTAGGGGACGGGAATTAGGGGATTGGGGATTAGGATTAGGGGATTGGGGATTAGGGGATTGGGGATTAGGGGATTAGGGGATTAGGGGATTGGGGATTAGGGGATTGGGGATTAGGGGATTAGGGGATTGGGATTAAGGGATTAGGGGATTGGGATTAAGGGATTAGGGGATTGGGATTAGGGGATTAGGGGATAGGGATTAGGGTTAGGGTTAGGGTTAGTTCCGCCATTAGGGTTGGGGTTAGGGGTTGGGGTTGGGGTTAGGGTTAGGGTTGGGTTAGGGTTAGGGTTAGGGTTAGTTAGGGTTAGGGTTAGGGTATTAGGGTTAGGGTATTAGGGTTAGGGTATTAGGGTTAGGGATAGGGTTAGGGTTAGGGGTTAGGGTTAGGGTTAGTTAGTTAGGGTTAGGGTTAGGGTTAGTTGGTTAGGGTTAGGGTTAGGGTGTACCTCCCCAGAGGACTGAAACCAGCTTGATTATATGCTACAAGAGGCTTGACCACGTAGGTGCAGTATTACCAAGAGACTGAGCGGGATCACCTTCTTCATCTGCAAAGGGTAAGTCTGTGACTACCTCTGTTGGGCCCATTTTGGCGCGGCACCGCCCGAGCCCATTTTGGCGCGGCACCGACGGGCCCATTTTGGCGCGGCACCGCCCGGGCCCATTTTGGCGCGGCACCGACGGGCCCATTTAGGCGCGGCACCGCCCGGGCCCATTTAGGCGCGACACTGCCCGGGCCCATTTAGGCGCGGCAACGCCCGGGCCCATTTAGGCGCGACACCAGCCCGGGCCCATTTAGGCGCGACACCAGCCCGGGCCCATTTAGGCATGACACCGCCCGGGCCCATTTAGGCATGACACCGCCCGGGCCCATTTAGGCGCGACACCGCCCGGGCCCATTTAGGCGCGACACCGCCCGGCCCCATTTAGGCGCGACACCGCCCGGCCCCATTTAGGCGCGACACCGCCAGGGCCCATTTAGGCGCGACAATGCCCGGGCCCATTTAGGCGCAGCACGGCCCGGGCCCATTTAGGCGCGACACCGCCCGGCCCCATTTAGGCGCGACACCGCCCGGGCCCATTTAGGCGCGACACCGCCCGGTCCCATTTTGGCGCAGCACCGCCCGGGCCCATTTCGGGTTAGGGTTAGGGTTAGGGTTAGGGTGTACCTCCCCAGAGGACTGAAACCAGCTTGATTATATGCTACAAGAGGCTTGACCACGTAGCTGCAGTATTACCAAGAGACTGAGCGGGATCACCTTGTTCATCTGCAAAGGGTAAGTCTGTGACTACCTCTGTTGGGCCCATTTTGACGCGGCACCGCCCGGGCCCATTTTGGCGCAACACCGCCCGGGCCCATTTAGGCGCGGCACCGCCCGGGCCCATTTAGGCGCGGCACCGCCCGGGCCCATTTAGGCGCGGCACTGCCCGGGCCCATTTAGGCGCGGCACTGCCCGGGCCCATTTAGGCGCGGCACTGCCCGGGCCCATTTAGGCGCGACACCAGCCCGGGCCCATTTAGGCGCGACAACGCCCGAGCCCATTTTGGCGCGGCACCGCCAGGGCTCATTTTGGCGCGGCACCGCCCGGGCCCATTTAGGCGCGACACCGCCCGGCCCCATTTAGGCGCGACACCGCCCGGCCCCATTTAGGCGTGACACCGCCCGGCCCCATTTAGGCGCGGCACTGCCCGGGCCTATTTAGGCGCGGCAACGCCCGGGCCCATTTAGGCGCCGCAACGCCCGGGCCCATTTAGGCGCGACACCAGCCCGGGCCCATTTAGGCGCGACAACGCCCGAGCCCATTTTGGCGCGGCACCGCCCGGGCCCATTTAGGCGCGGCACCGCCCGGGCCCATTTAGGCGCGACACCGCCCGGGCCCATTTAGGCGCGACACCGCCCGGGCCCATTTAGGCGCGACACCGCCAGGGCCCATTTTGGCGCAGCACCGCCCGGGCCCATTTTGGGTTAGGGTTAGGGTTAGGGTTAGGGTTAGGGTTAGGGTTAGGGTGTACCTCCCCAGAGGACTGAAACTAGCTTGATTATATGCTACAAGAGGCTTGACCACGTAGGTGCAGTATTACCAAGAGACTGAGCGGGATCACCTTGGTCATCTGCAAAGGGTAAGTCTGTGACTACCTCTGTTGGGCCCATTTAGGCGCGGCACCGCCCGGGCCCATTTTGGCGTGACACCGCCCTTGCCCATTTTGGCGCGGCACCGCCCGGGCCCATTTTGGCGCGGCACCGCCCGGGCCCATTTTGGGTTAGGGTTAGGGTTAGGGTTAGGGTGTACCTCCCCAGAGGACTGAAACAAGTTTGATTATATGCTACAAAAGGCTTGACCACGTAGGTGCAGTATTACCAAGAGACTGAGCGGGATCACCTTCTTCATCTGCAAAGGGTAAGTCTGTGACTACCTCTGTTGGGCCCATTTAGGCGCGACACCGCCCGGCCCCATTTAGGCGCGACACCGCCCGGGCCCATTTAGGCGCGACACCGCCAGGGCCCATTTTGGCGCGGCACCGCCCGGGCCCATTTTGGCGCGGCACCGCCCGGGCCCATTTTGGCGCGGCACCGACGGGCCCATTTTGGCGCGGCACCGCCCGGGCCCATTTTGGCGCGGCACCGACGGTCCCATTTTGGCGCGGCACCGCCCGGGCCCATTTTGGCGCGGCACCGACGGGCCCATTTTGGCGCGGCGCCGCCCGGGCCCATTTAGGCGCGGGGCCCCCGGGCCCATTTAGGCGCGGCACTGCTCGGGCCTATTTAGGCGCGGCAATGTCCGGGCCCATTTAGGCGCGGCAACGCCCGGGCCCATTTAGGCGCGGCACCGCCCGGGCTCATTTTGGCGCGGCACCGCCTGGGCCCATTTAGGCGCGACACCGCCTGGGCCCATTTAGGCGCGACACCGCCCGGCCCCATTTAGGCGCGACACCGCCCGGGCCCATTTAGGCGCGGCACCGCCCGGGCCCATTTAGGCGCGGCACCGCCCGGGCCCATTTAGGCGCGACACCGCCTGGGCCCATTTAGGCGCGGCACCGCCCGGGCCCATTTTGGCGCGGCACCGACGGGCCCATTTTGGCGCGGCACCGCCCGGGCCCATTTTGGCGCGGCGCCGCCCGGGCCCATTTAGGCGCGGGGCCCCTGGGCCCATTTAGGCGCGGCACTGCTCGGGCCTATTTAGGCGCGGCAACGCCCGGGCCCATTTAGGCGCGGCAACGCCCGGGCCCATTTTGGCGCGGCACCGCCAGGGCTCATTTTGGCGCGGCACCGCCTGGGCCCATTTAGGCGCGACACCGCCTGGGCCCATTTAGGCGCGACACCGCCCGGGCCCATTTAGGCGCGACACCGCCAGGGCCCATTTTGGCGCAGCAACGCCCGGGCCCATTTTGGGTTAGGGTTAGGGTTAGGGTTAGGGTTAGGGTGTACCTCCCCAGAGGACTGAAACCAGCTTGATTTTATGCTACAAGAGGCTTGACCACGTAGGTGCAGTATTACCAAGAGACTGAGCGGGATCAACTTGTTCATCTGCAAAGGGTAAGTCTGTGACTACCTCTGTTGGGCCCATTTAGGCGCGGCACCGCCCGGGCCCATTTTGGCGCGGCACCGCCCGGGCCCATTTTGGCGCGGCACCGCCCGGGCCCATTTTGGCGTGACACCGCCCTTGCCCATTTTGGCGCGGCACCGCCCGGGCCCATTTTGGCGCGGCACCGCCCGGGCCCATTTTGGCGCGGCACCGCCCGGGCCCATTTTGGGTTAGGGGTAGGGTTAGGGTTAGGGTTAGGGTGTACCTCCCCAGAGGACTGAAACAAGCTTGATTATATGCTACAAAAGGCTTGACCACGTAGGTGCAGTATTACCAAGAGACTGAGCGGGATCACCTTCTTCATCTGCAAAGGGTAAGTCTGTGACTACCTCTGTTGGGCCCATTTAGGCGCGGCACCGCCCGGGCCCATTTTGGCGCGGCACTGCCCGTGCCCATTTTGGCGTGGCACCTCCGGGGCCCATTTAGGCGCGACACCGCCCGGGCCCATTTAGGCGCGACACCGCCTGGGCCCATTTAGGCGCGGCACCGCCAGGGCCCATTTAGGCGCGACACCGCCCGGTCCCATTTAGGCGCGGCACCGCCCGGGCCCATTTAGGCGCGGCTCCGCCCGGTCCCATTTTGGCGCGACACCGCCCGGGCACATTTTGGCGCGACACCGCCCGGGCCCATTTAGGCGCGGCACCGCCCGGGCCCATTTTGGGTTAGGGTTAGGGTTAGGGTTAGGGTTAGGGTGTACCTCCCCAGAGGACTGAAACCAGCTTGATTATATGCTACAAGAGGCTTGACCACGTAGGTGCAGTATTACCAAGAGACTGAGCGGGATCACCTTCTTCATCTGCAAAGGGTAAGTCTGTGACTACCTCTGTTGGGCCCACTTAGGCGCGGCACCGCCCGGGCCCATTTTGGCGCGACACCGCCCGGGCCCATTTTGGCGCGGCACCGCCCGGGCCCATTTTGGCGCGGCACCGGCGGGCCCATTTTGGCGCGGCACCGCCTGGGCCCATTTTGGCGCGGCACCGCCCGGGCTGATTTTGGCGCGGCACCGCCCGGGCCCGTTTTAGCGCGGCACCGCCCGGGCCCGTTTTGGCGCGTCACCGCCCGGGCCCATTTTGGCGCGTCACCGCCCGGGCCCATTTTGGCGCGGCACCGCCCGGGCCCATTTTGGCGCGGCACCGCCCGGGCCCATTTTGGGTTAGGGTTAGGGTTAGGGTTAGGGTTAGGGTTAGGGTTAGGGTGTACACCCCAGAGGACTGAAACCAGCTTGATTATATGCTACAAGAGGCTTGACCACGTAGGTGCAGTATTACCAAGAGACTGAGTGGGATCACCTTCTTCATCTGCAAAGGGTAAGTCTGTGACTACCTCTGTTGGGCCCATTTAGGCGCGGCACCGCCCGGGCCCATTTTGGCGCGGCACCGCCCGGGCCCATTTTGGCGCGGCACCGCCCGGGCCCATTTTGGCGCGGCACCGCCCGGGCCCATTTTGGCGCGGCACCGCCCGGGCCCATTTTGGCGCGGCACCGATGGGCCCATTTAGGCGCGGCACCGCCCGGGCCCATTTAGGCGCGGCACCGCCCGGGCCCATTTAGGCGCGGCACCGCCCGGGCCCATTTTGGCGCGGCACCGCCCGGGCCCATTTTGGCGCGGCACCGCCCGGGCCCATTTTGGGTTAGGGTTAGGGTTAGGGTTAGGGTGTACCTCCCCAGAGGACTGAAACAAGCTTGATTATATGCTACAAGAGGCTTGACCACGTAGGTGCAGTATTACCAAGAGACTGAGCGGGATCACCTTCTTCATCTGCAAAGGGTAAGTCTGTGACTACCTCTGTTGGGCCCATTTTGGCGCGGCACCGCCCGGGACCATTTAGGCGCGACACCGCCCGGGCCCATTTTGGCGCGGCACCTCCGGGGCCCATTTAGGCGCAACACCGCCCGGGCCCATTTTGGCGCGGCACCTCCGGGGCCCATTTAGGCGCGACACCGCCCGGTCCCATTTAGGCGCGGCACCGCCCGGGCCCATTTAGGCGCGGCACCGCCCGGGCCCATTTAGGCGCGGCTCCGCCCGGTCCCATTTTGGCGCGACACCGCCCGGGCACATTTTGGCGCGACACCGCCCGGGCCCATTTAGGCGCGGCACCGCCCGGGCCCATTTAGGCGCGGCACCGCCCGGGCCCATTTTGGGTTAGGGTTAGGGTTAGGGTTAGGGTTAGGGTGTACTTCCCCAGAGGACTGAAACCAGCTTGATTATATGCTACAAGAGGCTTGACCACGTAGGTGCAGTATTACCAAGAGACTGAGCGGGATCACCTTCTTCATCTGCAAAGGGTAAGTCTGTGACTACCTCTGTTGGGCCCATTTAGGCGCGGCACCGCCCGGGACCATTTTGGCGCGACACCGCCCGGGCCCATTTTGGCGCGGCACCGCCCGGGCCCATTTTGGCGCGGCACCGACGGGCCCATTTTGGCGCGGCACCGACGGGCCCATTTTGGCGCGGCACCGCCCGGGCCCATTTTGGCGCGGCACCGCCCGGGCCCATTTAGGCGCGGCACCGCCCGGGCCCATTTAGGCGCGACACCGCCCGGGCCCGTTTTGGCGCGGCACCGCCCGGGCCCGTTTTGGCGCGGCACCGCCCGGGCCCATTTTGGCGCGTCACCGCCCGGGTCCATTTTGGCGCGTCACCGCCCGGGCCCATTTAGGCGCGGCACCGCCCGGGCCCATTTTGGTTTAGGGTTAGGGTTAGGGTTAGGGTTAGGGTTAGGGTGTACACCCCAGAGGACTGAAACCAGCTTGATTATATGCTACAAGAGGCTTGACCACGTAGGTGCAGTATTACCAAGAGACTGAGTGGGATCACCTTCTTCATCTGCAAAGGGTAAGTCTGTGACTACCTCTGTTGGGCCCATTTAGGCGCGGCACCGCCCGGGCCCATTTTGGCGTGACACCGCCCGGGCCCATTTTGGCGCGGCACCGCCCGGGCCCATTTTGGCGCGGCACCGCCCGGGACCATTTTGGCGCGACACTGCCCGGGCCCATTTAGGCGCGGCACCTCCGGGGCCCATTTAGGCGCGACACCGCCCGGGCCCATTTAGGCGCGGCACCTCCGGGGCCCATTTAGGCGCGACACCGCCTGGGCCCATTTAGGCGCGGCACCGCCAGGGCCCATTTAGGCACGACACCGCCCGGGCCCATTTAGGTGCGAAACCGCCCGGGCCCATTTAGGCGCGGCACCGCTCGGGCCCATTTTGGCGCGATACCGCCCGGGCCCATTTAGGCGCGGCACCGCCCGGGCCCATTTAGGCGCGGCTCCGCACGGTCCCATTTAGGCACGGCTCCGCCCAGTCCCATTTTGGCGCGACACCGCCCGGGCCCATTTTGGCGCGACACCGCCTGGGCCCATTTTGGCGCGGCACCGCCCGGGCCCATTTTGGGTTAGGGTTAGGGTTAGGGTTAGGGTTAGGGTTAGGGTTAGGGTTTGGGTGTACCTCCCCAGAGGACTGAAACCAGCTTGATTATATGCTACAAGAGGCTTGACCACGTAGGTGCAGTATTACCAAGAGACTGAGCGGGATCACCTTCTTCATCTGCAAAGGGTAAGTCTGTGACTACCTCTGTTGGGCCCATTTTGGCGCGGCACCGCCCGGGCCCATTTTGGCGCGGCACCGCCCGGGACCATTTTGGCGCGGCACCGCCCAGGACCATTTAGGCGCGACACCGCCCGGGCCCATTTTGGCGCGGCACCTCCGGGGCCCATTTAGGCGCGACACCGCCCGGGCCCATTTAGGCGCGGCACCGCCCGGGCCCATTTAGGCGCGACACCGCCCGGGCCCATTTAGGCGCGACACCGCCCGGGCCCATTTTGGCGCGGCACCGCCCGGGCCCATTTAGGCGCGGCTCCGCCCGGTCCCATTTTGGCGCGGCACCGCCCGGGCCCATTTAGGCGCGGCACCGCCCGGGCCCATTTTGGGTTAGGGTTAGGGTTAGAGTTAGGGTTAGGGTTAGGGTTAGGGTGTACCTCCCCAGAGGACTGAAACCAGCTTGATTATATGCTACAAGAGGCTTGACCACGTAGGTGCAGTATTACCAAGAAACTGAGTGGGATCACCTTCTTCATCGGCAAAGGGTAAGTCTGTGACTACCTCTGTTGGGCCCATTTTGGCGTGACACCGCCCGGGCCCATTTTGGCGCGGCACCGCCCGGGCCCATTTTGGCGCGGCATCGACGGGCCCATTTTGGCGCGGCAACGCCCGGGCCCATTTTGGCGCGACACCGCCCTGGCCCATTTTGGCGCGGCACCGCCCGGGCCCATTTTGGCGCGGCACCGACGGCCCCATTTTGGCGCGGTACCGCCCGGGCCCATTTTGGCGCGACACCGCCCGGGCCCATTTAGGCGCGGCACCGCCCGGGCCCATTTAGGCGCGACACCGCCCGGGCCCATTTAGGCGCGGCAACGCCCGGGCCCATTTAGGCGCGACACCAGCCCGGGCCCATTTAGGCACGACAACGCCCGGGCCCATTTAGGCGCGGCACCGCCCGGGCCCATTTTGGCGCGGCACCGCCCGGGCCCATTTAGGCGCGGCTCCGCCCGGTCCCATTTTGGCGCGACACCGCCCGGGCCCATTTTGGGTTAGGGTTAGGGTTAGGGTTAGGGTTAGGGTGTACCTCCCCAGAGGACTGAAACCAGCTTGATTATATGCTACAAGAGGCTTGACCACGTAGGTGCAGTATTACCAAGACACTGAGCGGGATCACCTTCTTCATCTGCAAAGGGTAAGTCTGTGACTACCTCTGTTGGGCCGATTTAGGCGCGGCACCGCCCGGGCCCATTTTGGCGCGACACCGCCCGGGCCCATTTTGGCGCGGCACCGCCTTGGCCCAATTAGGCGCGGCACCGCCCGTGCCCATTTTGGGTTAGGGTTAGGGTTAGGGTTAGGGTTAGGGTGTACCTCCCCAGAGGACTGAAACCAGCTTGATTATATGCTACAAGAGGCTTGACCACGTAGGTGCAGTATTACCAAGAGACTGAGCGGGATCACCTTCTTCATCTGCAAAGGGTAAGTCTGTGACTACCTCTGTTGGGCCCATTTAGGCGCGGCACCGCCCGGGCCCATTTTGGCGCGACACCGCCCGGGCCCATTTTGGCGCGGCACTGCCCGGGCCCATTTTGGCGCGGCACCGACGGGCCCATTTTGGCGCGGCACCGAAGGGCCAATTTTGGCGCGGCACCGCCTGGGCCCATTTTGGCGCGGCACCGCCCGGGCCCATTTTGGCGCGGCACCGCCCGGGCCCATTTAGGCGCGGCACCGCCCGGGCCCATTTAGGCGCGGCACCGCCCGGGCCCGTTTTGGCGCGGCACCGCCCGGGCCCGTTTTGGCGCGGCACCGCCCGGGCCCATTTAGGCGCGTCACCGCCCGGGCCCATTTAGGCGCGTCACCGCCCGGGCCCATTTTGGCGCGTCACCGCCCGGGCCCATTTAGGCGCGGCACCGCCCGGGCCCATTTTGGGTTAGGGTTAGGGTTAGGGTTAGGGTTAGGGTGTACACCCCAGAGGACTGAAACCAGCTTGATTATATGCTACAAGAGGCTTGACCACGTAGGTGCAGTATTACCAAGAGACTGAGTGGGATCACCTTCTTCATCTGCAAAGGGTAAGTCTGTGACTACCTCTGTTGGGCCCATTTTGGCGCGGCACCGCCCGGGCCCATTTTGGCACGGCACCGCCCGGGACCATTTAGGCGCGACACCGCCCGGGCCCATTTTGGCGCGGCACCTCCGGGGCCCATTTTGGCGCGACACCGCCCGGGCCCATTTTGGCGCGACACCGCCCGGGCCCATTTAGACGCGGCACCGCCAGGGCCCATTTAGGCGCGACACCGCCCGGTACCATTTAGGCGCGGCACCGCCCGGGCCCATTTAGGCGCGGCACCGCCAGGGCCCATTTAGGCGTGGCACCGCCCGGGCCCATTTAGGCGCGGCACCGCCCGGGTCCATTTAGGCGCGACACCGCCCGGGCCCATTTAGGCGCGGCAACGCCCGGGCCCATTTAGGCGCGACACCAGCCCGGGCCCATTTAGGCGCGACAACGCCCGGGCCCATTTTGGCGCGGCACCGCCAGGGCCCATTTTGGCGCGGCACCGCCCGGGCTCATTTAGGCGCGACACCGCCCAGGCCCTTTTTGGCGCGACACCGCCCGGGCCCATTTAGGCGCGACACCGCCCGGCCCCATTTAGGCGCGATACTGCCCCGGCCCATTTTGGCGCGGCACCGCCAGGGCCCATTTAGGCGCGACACCGACCGGGCCCATTTTGGCGCGGCACCGCCCGGGCCCATTTTGGGTTAGGGTTAGGGTTAGGGTTAGGGTTAGGGTTAGGGTGTACCTCCCCAGAGGACTGAAACCAGCTTGATTATATGCTACAAGAGGCTTGACCACGTAGGTGCAGTATTACCAAGAGACTGAGCGGGATCACCTTGTTCATCTGCAAAGGGTAAGTCTGTGACTACCTCTGTTGGGCCCATTTAGGCGCGGCACCGCCCGGGCCCATTTAGGCGCGGCACCGCCCGGGCCCATTTTGGCGTGACACCGCCCTTGCCCATTTTGGCGCGGCAACGCCCGGGCCCATTTTGGCGCGGCACCGCCCGGGCCCATTTTGGCGCGGCACCGCCCGGGTCCATTTTGGCGCGGCACCGCCAGGGCCCATTTAGGCGCGACAGCGCCCGGGCCCATTTTGGCGCGGCACCGCCCGGGCCTATTTTGGGTTAGGGTTAGGGTTAGGGTTAGGGTTAGGGTGTAGCTCCCCAGAGGACTGAAACAAGCTTGATTATATGCTACAAAAGGCTTGACCACGTAGGTGCATTATTACCAAGAGACTGAGCGGGATCACCTTCTTCATCTGCAAAGGGTAAGTCTGTGACTACCTCTGTTGGGCCCATTTTGGCGCGGCACCGCCCGGGCCCATTTTGGCACGGCACCGCCCGGGACCATTTAGGCGCGACACCGCCCGGGCCCATTTTGGCGCGGCACCTCCGGGGCCCATTTAGGCGCGACACCGCCCGGGCCCATTTGGGCGCGACACCGCCCGGGCCCATTTAGGCGCGGCACCGCCAGGGCCAATTTAGGCGCGGCACCGCCAGGGCCAATTTAGGCGCGACACCGCCCGGTCCCATTTAGGCGCGGCACCGCCCGGGCCTATTTAGGCGCGGCTCCGCCCGGGCCCATTTTGGCGCGGCTCCGCCCGGTCCCATTTTGGCGCGACACCGCCCGGGCCCATTTTGGCGCGACACCGCCTGGGCCCATTTTGGCGCGGCACCGCCCGGGCCCATTTAGGCGCGGCACCGCCCGGGCCCATTTTGGGTTAGGGTTAGGGTTAGGGTTAGGGTTAGGGTTAGGGTGTACCTCCCCAGAGGACTGAAACCAGCTTGATTATATGCTACAAGAGGCTTGACCACGTAGGTGCAGTATTACCAAGAGACTGAGCGGGATCACCTTCTTCATCTGCAAAGGGTAAGTCTGTGACTACCTCTGTTGGGCCCATTTTGGCGCGGCACCGCCCGGGCCCATTTAGGCGCGGCACCGCCCGGGCCCATTTTGGCGCGACACCGCCCGGGCCCATTTTGGCGCGGCACCGCCCGGGCCCATTTTGGCGCGGCACCGACGGGCCCATTTTGGCGCGGCACCGACGGGCCCATTTTGGCGCGGCACCGCCCGGGCCCATTTAGGCGCTACACCGCCCGGGCCCATTTTGGCGCGACACCGCCCGGGCCCATTTAGGCGCGACACCGCCCGGGCCCGTTTTGGCGCGGCACCGCCCGGGCCCATTTAGGCGCGACACCGCCCGGGCCCATTTAGGCGCAGCTCCGCCCGGGCCCATTTTGGCGCGGCACCGCCCGGGCCCATTTTGGCGCGTCACCGCCCGGGTCCATTTAGGCGCGGCACCGCCCGGGCCTATTTTGGGTTAGGGTTAGGGTTAGGGTTAGGGTTAGGGTTAGGGTGTACACCCCAGAGGAATGAAACCAGCTTGATTATATGCTACAAGAGGCTTGACCACGTAGGTGCAGTATTACCAAGAGACTGAGTGGGATCACCTTCTTCATCTGCAAAGGGTAAGTCTGTGACTACTTCTGTTGGGCCCATTTAGGCGCGGCACCGCCCGGGCCCATTTTGGCGTGACACCGCCCTTGCTCATTTTGGCGCGGCACCGCCCGGGCCCATTTTGGCGCGGCACCGCCCGGGCCCATTTTGGCGCGGCACCGCCCGGGTCCCTTTTGGCGCGGCACCGCCAGGGCCCATTTTGGCGCGGCACCGCCCGGGCCCATTTTGGTGCGGCACCGCCCGAGCCCATTTTGGCGCGGCACCGCCCGGGCCCGTTTTGGCGCGACACTGCCCGGGCCCATTTTGGCGCGGCACCTCCGGGGCCCATTTAGGCGCGACACCGCCCGGGCCCATTTAGGTGCGACACCACCCGGGCCCATTTATGCGCGGCACCGCCAGGGCCCATTTAGGCGCGGCACCGCCCGGGCCCATTTAGGCGCGGCTCCGCCCGGGCCCATTTTGGCGCGACACCTCCCGGGCCCATTTTGGCGCGACACCGCCCGGGCCCATTTTGGCGCGGCACCGCCCGGGCCCATTTAAGCGCGGTACCGCCCGGGCTCATTTTGGCGCGGCACCGCCCGGGACCATTTTGGCGCGGTACCGCCTGGGCCCATTTTGGCGCGGCACCTCCGGGGCCCATTTAGGCGCGGCACCGCCCGGTCCCATTTAGGCGCGGCACCGCCCGGGCCCATTTAGGCGCGGCACCGCCCGGGCCCATTTAGGCGCGGCACCGCTCGGGCCCATTTTGGCGCGACACCGCCCGGGCCCATTTAGGCGCGGCACCGCCCGGGCCCATTTTGGCGGGACACCGCCCGGGCCCATTTTGGCGCGGCACCGCCCGGGCCCATTTTGGGTTAGGGTTAGGGTTAGGGTTAGGGTTAGGGTTAGGGTGTACCTCCCCAGAGGACTGAAACAAGCTTGATTATATGCTACAAAAGGCTTGACCACGTAGGTGCAGTATTACCAAGAGACTGAGCGGGATCACCTTGTTCATCTGCAAAGGGTAAGTCTGTGACTACCTCTGTTGGGCCCATTTTGGCGCGGCACCGCCCGGGCCCATTTTGGCGCGGCACCGCCCGGGCCCATTTTGGCGTGGCACCGCCCGGGACCATTTAGGCGCGACACCGCCCGGGCCCATTTTGGCGCGGCACCTCCAGGGCCCATTTAGGCGCGACACCGCCCGGGCCCATTTAGGCGCGGCACTGCCCGGGCCCATTTAGGCGCGATACTGCCCGGGCCCATTTAGGCGCGGCACCGCCCGGTCCCATTTAGGCGCGGCACCGCCCGGTCCCATTTAGGCGCGGCACCGCCCGGGCCCATTTAGGCGTGACACCGCCCGGGCCCATTTTGGCGCGGCACCGCCCGGGCCCATTTTGGGTTAGGGTTAGGGTTAGGGTTAGGGTTAGGGTGTACCTCCCCAGAGGACTGAAACGTGCTTGATTATATGCTACAAGAGGCTTGACCACGTAGGTGCAGTATTACCAAGAGACTGAGCGGAATCACCTTCTTCATCTGCAAAGGGTAAGTCTGTGACTACCTCTGTTGGGCCCATTTAGGCGCGGCACCGCCCGGGCCCATTTAGGCGCGGCACCGCCCGGGCCCATTTTGGCGTGACACCGCCCTGGCCCATTTTGGCGCGGCACCGCCCGGGCCCATTTTGGCGCGGCACCGACGGGCCCATTTTGGCGAGGCACCGCCCGGGCCCATTTAGGCACGACACCGCCCGGGCCCATTTTGGCGCGACACCGCCCGGGCCTATTTTGGCGCGGCACCGCCCGGGCCCATTTAGGCGCGGCACCGCCCGGGCCAATTTTGGCGCGACACCGCCCGGGCCCATTTAGGCGCGGCACCGCCCGGGCCCATTTAGGCGCGACACCGCCCGGGCCCGTTTTGGCGCGGCACCGCCCGGGCCCATTTAGGCGCGACACCGCCCGCGCCCATTTTGGCGCGGCACCGCCCGGGCCCATTTTGGCGCGACACCGCCCGGACCCATTTAGTCGCGGCACAGCCCTGGCCCATTTTGGGTTAGGGTTAGGGTTAGGGTTAGGGTTAGGGTTAGGGTGTACCTCCCCAGAGGACTGAAACCAGCTTGATTATATGCTACAAGAGGCTTGACCACGTAGGTGCAGTATTACCAAGAGACTGAGCGGGATCACCTTCTTCATCTGCAAAGGGTAAGTCTGTGACTACCTCTGTTGGGCCCATTTAGGCGCGGCACCGCCCGGGCCCATTTAGGCGCGGCACCGCCCGGGCCCATTTTGGCATGACAACGCCCTTGCCCATTTTGGCGCGACACCGCCCGGGCCCATTTTGGCGCGGCACCGCCCGGGCCCATTTTGGCGCGACACCGCCCGGGCCCATTTTGGCGCGGCACCGCCCGGGCCCATTTTGGCACGACACCGCCCGGGCCCATCTTGGCGCGGCACCGCCCGGGCCCATTTAGGCGCGGCACCGCCCGGGCCCATTTTGGGTTAGGGTTAGTGTTAGGGTTAGGGTTAGGGTTAGGGTTAGGGTTAGGGTTAGTGTGTACCTCCCCAGAGGACTGAAACCAGCTTGATTATATGCTACAAGAGGCTTGACCACGTAGGTGCAGTATTACCAAGAGACTGAGCTGGATCACCTTCTTCATCTGCAAAGGGTAAGTCTGTGACTACCTCTGTTGGGCCCATTTAGGAGCGGCACCGCCCGGGCCCATTTAGGCGCGACACCGCCCGGGCCCATTTAGGCACGGCACTGCCCGGGCCCATTTAGGCGCGACACTGCCCGGGCCCATTTAGGCGCGGCACCGCCCGGGCCCATTTAGGCGCGGCACCGCCCGGGCCCATTTAGGCGCGACACCGCCCGGGCCCGTTTTGGCGCGGCACCGCCCGGGCCCATTTAGGCGCGACACCGCCCGGGCCCGTTTTGGCTCGGCACCGCCCGGGCCCGTTTTGGCGCGACACCGCCCGGGCCCATTTTGGCGCGGCACCGCCCGGGCCCATTTTGGGTTAGGGTTAGGGTTAGGGTTAGGGTTAGGGTTAGGGTTAGAGTGAACCTCCCCAGAGGACTGAAACCAGCTTGATTATATGCTACAAGAGGCTTGACCACGTAGGTGCAGTATTACCTAGAGACTGAGCGGGATCACCTTCTTCATCTGCAAAGGGTAAGTCTGTGACTACCTCTGTTGGGCCTATTTTGGCGCGGCACCGCCCGGGCCCATTTTGGCGCGGCACCGCCCGGGCCCATTTTGGCGCGGCACCGCCCGGGCCTATTTTGGCGCGGCACCGCCCGGGCCCATTTTGGCGCGGCACCGCCCGGGCCCATTTTGGCGCGGCACCGCCCGGGCCCATTTTGGTGCGGCACCGCCCGGGCCCATTTAGGCGCGACACCGACCGGGCCCATTTTGGTGCGGCACTGCCCGGGCCCATTTAGGCGCGACACCGCCCGGGCCCATTTAGGCGCGGCACCGCCAGGGCCCATTTTGGCGCGACACCGCCCGGGCCCATTTTGGCGCGGCACCGCCCGGGCCCATTTTGGCGCGGCACCGCCCGGGGCCATTTAGGCGCGGCACCGCCCGGGCCCATTTTGGCGCGGCACCGCCCGGGCCCATTTTGGCGCGACACCGCCCGGGCCCATTGAGGCGCGGCACCGCCCGGGCCCATTTTGGGTTAGGGTTAGGGTTAGGGTTAGGTTTAGGGTTACGGTTAGGGTTAGGGTGTACCTCCCCAGAGGACTGAAACCAGCTTGATTATATGCTACAAGAGGCTTGACCACGTAGGTGCAGTATTACCAAGAGACTGAGCGGGATCACCTTCTTCATCTGCAAAGGGTAAGTCTGTGACTACCTCTGTTGGGCCCATTTAGGCGCGGCACCGCCCGGGCCCATTTAGGCGCGGCACCGCCCGGGCCCATTTTGGCGTGACACCGCCCTGTCCCATTTTGGCGCGACACCGCCCGGGCCCATTTTGGCGCGGCACCGCCCGGGCCCATTTTGGCGCGACACCGCCCCGGGCCCATTTTGGCGCGGCACCGCCCGGGCCCCTTTTTGGCGCGGCACCGCCCGGGCCCATTTAGGCGCGACACCGCCCGGGCCTATTTTGGCGCGGCACCGCCCGGGCCCATTTTGGCGTGACAACGCCCTTGCCAATTTTGGCGCGACACCGCCCGGGCCCATTTTGGCGCGGCACCGCCCGGGCCCATTTTGGCGCGACACCGCCCGGGCCCATTTTGGCGCGGCACCGCCCGGGCCCATTTTGGCAGGACACCGCCCGGGCCCATTTTGGCGCGGCACCGCCCGGGCCCCTTTTTGGCGCGGCACCGCCCGGGCCCATTTAGGCGCGACCCCGCCCGGGCCCATTTAGGCGCGACACCGCCCGGGCCTATTTTGGCGCGGCACCGCCAGGGCCCATTTAGGCGCGACACCGCCCTGGCCCATTTAGGCGCGGCACCGCCCGGGCCCATTTTGGCGCGGCACCGCCCGGGCCCATTTAGGCGCGGCACCGCCCGGTCCCATTTTGGCGCGGCACCGCCCGGGC
Organism: Mergus octosetaceus; assembly: GCA_036873955.1. Lineage (NCBI taxonomy): Eukaryota > Metazoa > Chordata > Aves > Anseriformes > Anatidae > Mergus > Mergus octosetaceus. Next base: position 239,862 of record CM072284.1, on the reverse strand, counting down.
CCATTTTGGCGCGACACCGCCCGGGCCCATTTAGGCGCGGCACCGCCCGGGCCCATTTTGGGTTAGGGTTAGGGTTAGGGTTAGGTTTAGGGTTAGGGTTAGGGTTAGGGTGTACCTCCCCAGAGGACTGAAACCAGCTTGTTTATATGCTACAAGAGGCTTGACCACGTAGGTGCAGTATTACCAAGAGACTGAGCGGGATCACCTTCTTCATCTGCAAAGGGTAAGTCTGTGACTACCTCTGTTGGGCCCATTTAGGCGCGGCACCGCCCGGGCCCATTTTGGCGTGGCACCGCTCGGGCCCATTTAGGCGCGACACCGCCCTGGCCCATTTTGGCGCGGCACCGCCCGGGCCCATTAAGGCGCGACACCGCCCGGGCCCATTATGCGCGGCACCGCCCGGGCCCATTTTGGGTTAGGGTTAGGGTTAGGGTTAGGGTTAGGGTTAGGGTTAGGGTTAGGGTTACGGTTAGGGTTAGGGTGTACCTCCCCAGAGGACTGAAACCAGCTTGATTATATGCTACAAGAGGCTTGACCACGTAGGTGCAGTATTACCAAGAGACTGAGTGGGATCACCTTCTTCATCTGCAAAGGGTAAGTCTGTGACTACCTCTGTTGGGCCCATTTAGGCGCGGCACCGCCCGGGCCCATTTAGGCGCGGCACCGCCCGGGCCCATTTTTGCGCGGCACCGCCCGGGCCCATTTTGGCGCGGCACCGCCCGGGTCCATTTTGGCGCGGCACCGCCAGGGCCCATTTAGGCGCGACACCGCCCGGGCCCATTTTGGCGCGGCACCGCCCGGGCCCATTTTGAGTTAGGGTTAGGGTTAGGGTTAGGGTTAGGGTTAGGGTTAGGGTTAGGGTGTACCTCCCCAGAGGACTGAAACGTGCTTGATTATATGCTACAAGAGGCTTGACCACGTAGGTGCAGTATTACCAAGAGACTGAGCGGGATCACCTTCTTCATCTGCAAAGGGTAAGTCTGTGACTACCTCTGTTGGGCCCATTTAGGCGCGGCACCGCCCGGGCCCATTTAGGCGCAGCACCGCCCGGGCCCATTTTGGCGTGACACCGCCCTGGCCCATTTTGGCGCGACACCGCCCGGGCCCATTTTGGCGCGGCACCGCCCGGGCCCATTTAGGCGCGACACCGCCCCGGGCCCATTTTGGCGCGGCACCGCCCGGGCCCCTTTTTGGCGCGGCACCGCCCGGGCCCATTTAGGCGCGACACCGCCCGGGCCTATTTTGGCGCGGCACCGCCCGGGCCCATTTTGGCGTGACAACGCCCTTGCCAATTTTGGCGCGACACCGCCCGGGCCCATTTTGGCGCGGCACCGCCCGGGCCCATTTTGGCGCGACACCGCCCGGGCCCATTTTGGCGCGGCACCGCCCGGGCCCATTTTGGCAGGACACCGCCCGGGCCCATTTTGGCGCGGCACCGCCCGGGCCCCTTTTTGGCGCGGCACCGCCCGGGCCCATTTAGGCGCGACACCGCCCGGGCCCATTTAGGCGCGACACCGCCCGGGCCTATTTTGGCGCGGCACCGCCAGGGCCCATTTAGGCGCGACACCGCCCTGGCCCATTTAGGCGCGGCACCGCCCGGGCCCCTTTTTGGCGCGGCACCGCCCGGGCCCATTTTGGCGCGACACCGCCCGGGCCCATTTTGGCGCGGCACCGCCCGGGCCCATTTAGGCGCGGCACCGCCCGGGCCCATTTTGGCGCGGCACCGCCCGGGCCCATTTTGGCGCGACACCGCCCGGGCCCATTTTGGCGCGGCACCGCCCGTGCCCATTTAGGCGCGGCACCGCCCGGGCACATTTTGGCGCGGCACCGCCCGGGCCCATTTTGGCGCGGAACCGCCCGGGCCAATTTAGGCGCTACACCGCCCTGGCCCATTTTGGCGCGGCACCGTCTGGGCCCATTTAGGCGCGGCACCGCCCGGGCCCATTTTGGGTTAGGGTTAGGGTTAGGGTTAGGGTTAGGGTTAGGGTTAGGGTTAGGGTGTACCTCCCCAGAGGACTGAAACCAGCTTGATTATATGCTACAAGAGGCTTGACCACGTAGGTGCAGTATTACCAAGAGACTGAGCGGGATCACCTTCTTCATCTGCAAAGGGTAAGTCTGTGACTACCTCTGTTGGGCCCATTTAGGCGCGGCACCGCCCGGGCCCATTTAGGCGCGGCACCGCCCGGGCCCATTTTGGCGTGACAACTCCCTTGCCCATTTTGGCGCGACACCGCCCGGGCCCATTTTGGCGCGGCACCGCCCGGGCCCATTTTGGCGCGACACCGCCCGGGCCCATTTAGGCGCGGCACCGCCCGGGCCCATTTTGGCGTGACAACTCCCTTGCCCATTTTGGCGCGGCACCGCCCGGGCCCATTTTGGCGCGACACCGCCCGGGCCCATTTTGGCGCGGCACCGCCCGGGCCCATTTTGGCAGGACACCGCCCGGGCCCATTTTGGCGCGGCACCGCCCGGGCCCCTTTTTGGCGCGGCACCGCCCGGGCCCATTTAGGCGCCACACCGCCCGGGCCCATTTAGGCGCGACACCGCCCGGGCCTATTTTGGCGCGGCACCGCCAGGGCCCATTTAGGCGCGACACCGCCCTGGCCCATTTAGGCGCGGCACCGCCCGGGCCCCTTTTTGGCGCGACACCGCCCGGGCCCATTTTGGCGCGGCACCGCCCGGGCCCATTTTGGCGCGGCACCGCCCGTGCCCATTTAGGCGCGGCACCGCCCGGGCCCATTTTGGCGCGGCACCGCCCGGGCCCATTTTGGCGCGGAACCGCCCGGGCCCATTTAGGAGCTATACCGCCCTGGCCCATTTTGGCGCGGCACCGCCAGGGCCCATTTTGGGTTAGGGTTAGGTTTAGGGTTAGGGTTAGGGTTAGGGTTAGGGTTAGGGTTAGGGTTAGGGTTAGGGTGTACCTCCCCAGAGGACTGAAACCAGCTTGATTATATGCTACAAGAGGCTTGACCACGTAGGTGCAGTATTACCAAGAGACTGAGCGGGATCACCTTCTTCATCTGCAAAGGGTAAGTCTGTGACTACCTCTGTTGGGCCCACTTAGGCGCGGCACCGCCCGGGCCCATTTAGGCGCGGCACCGCCCGGGCCCATTTTGGCGCGGCACCGCCCGGGCCCATTTTGGCGTGACAACTCCCTTGCCCATTTTGGCGCGACACCGCCCGGGCCCATTTTGGCGCGGCACCGCCCGGGCCCATTTTGGCGCGACACCGCCCGGGCCCATTTAGGCGCGGCACCGCCCGGGCCCATTTTGGCGTGACAACTCCCTTGCACATTTTGGCGCGACACCGCCCGGGCCCATTTTGGCGCGGCACCGCCCGGGCCCATTTTGGCGCGACACCGCCCGGGCCCATTTTGGCGCGGCACCGCCCGGGCCCGTTTTGGCACGACACCGCCCGGGCCCATTTTGGCGCGGCACCGCCCGGGCCCATTTAGGCGCGACACCGCCCGGGCCCATTTAGGCGCGGCACCGCCCGGGCCAATTTTGGCGCGACACCGCCCAGGCCCATTTTGGCGCGGCACCGCCCGGGCCCATTTAGGCGCGACACCGCCCGGGCCCGTTTTGGCGCGGCACCGCCCGGGCCCATTTAGGCGCGACACCGCCCGCGCCCATTTTGGCGCGGCACCGCCCGGGCCCATTTTGGCGCGACACCGCCCGGACCCATTTAGGCGCGGCATAGCCCTGGCCCATTTTGGGTTAGGGTTAGGGTTAGGGTTAGGGTGTACCTCCCCAGAGGACTGAAACCAGCTTGATTATATGCTACAAGAGGCTTGACCACGTAGGTGCAGTATTACCAAGAGACTGAGCGGGATCACCTTCTTCATCTGCAAAGGGTAAGTCTGTGACTACCTCTGTTGGGCCCATTTAGGCGCGGCACCGCCCGGGCCCATTTAGGCGTGGCACCGCCCGGGCCCATTTTGGCGTGACAACGCCCTTGCCCATTTTGGCGCGACACCGCCCGGGCCCATTTTGGCGCGGCACCGCCCGGGCCCATTTTGGCGCGACACCGCCCGGGCCCATTTTGGCGCGGCACCGCCCGGGCCCATTTTGGCAGGACACCGCCCGGGCCCATTTTGGCGCGGCACCGCCCGGGCCCCTTTTTGGCGCGGCACCGCCCGGGCCCATTTAGGCGCGACACCGCCCGGGCCCATTTAGGCGCGACACCGCCCGGGCCTATTTTGGCGCGGCACCGCCAGGGCCCATTTAGGCGCGACACCGCCCTGGCCCATTTAGGCGCGGCACCGCCCGGGCCCCATTTTGGCGCGGCACCACCCGGGCCCATTTTGGCGCGACACCGCCCGGGCCCATTTTGGCGCGGCACCGCCCGGGCCCATTTAGGCGCGGCACCGCCCGGGCCCATTTTGGCGCGACACCGCCCGGGCCCATTTTGGCGCGGCACCGCCCGTGCCCATTTAGGCGCGGCACCGCCCGGGCACATTTTGGCGCGGCACCGCCCGGGCCCATTTTGGCGCGGAACCGCCCGGGCCCATTTAGGCGCTACACCGCCCTGGCCCATTTTGGCGCGGCACCGCCCGGGCCCATTTAGGCGCGGCACCGCCCGGGCCCATTTTGGGTTAGGGTTAGGGTTAGGGTTAGGGTTAGGGTTAGAGTTAGGGTTAGGGTTAGGGTTAGGGTTAGGGTTAGGGTGTACCTCCCCAGAGGACTGAAACCAGCTTGATTATATGCTACAAGAGGCTTGACCACGTAGGTGCAGTATTACCAAGAGACTGAGCGGGATCACCTTCTTCATCTGCAAAGGGTAAGTCTGTGACTACCTCTGTTGGGCCCATTTAGGCGCGGCACCGCCCGGGCCCATTTTGGCGTGACAACTCCCTTGCCCATTTTGGCGCGACACCGCCCGGGCCCATTTTGGCGCGGCACCGCCCGGGCCCATTTTGGCGCGGCACCGCCCGGGCCCATTTTGGCGCGACACCGCCCGGGCCCATTTAGGCGCGGCACCGCCCGGGCCCATTTTGGCGTGACAACTCCCTTGCCCATTTAGGCGCGGCACCGCCCGGGCCCATTTTGGCGCGGCACCGCCCGGGCCCATTTTGGCGCGGCACCGCCCGGGCCCATTTAGGCGCGACACCGCCTGGGCCCATTTTGGCGCGACACCGCCCGGGCCTATTTTGGCGCGGCACCGCCCGGGCCCATTTAGGCGCGGCACCGCCCGGGCCAATTTTGGCGCGACACCGCCCAGGCCCATTTTGGCGCGGCACCGCCCGGGCCCATTTAGGCGCGACACCGCCCGCGCCCATTTTGGCGCGGCACCGCCCGGGCCCATTTTGGCGCGACACCGCCCGGACCCATTTAGGCGCGGCATAGCCCTGGCCCATTTTGGGTTAGGGTTAGGGTTAGGGTTAGGGTTAGGGTGTACCTCCCCAGAGGACTGAAACCAGCTTGATTATATGCTACAAGAGGCTTGACCACGTAGGTGCAGTATTACCAAGAGACTGAGCGGGATCACCTTCTTCATCTGCAAAGGGTAAGTCTGTGACTACCTCTGTTGGGCCCATTTAGGCGCGGCACCGCCCGGGCCCATTTAGGCGCGGCACCGCCCGGGCCCATTTTGGCGTGACACCGCCCTTGCCCATTTTGGCGCGACACCGCCCGGGCCCATTTTGGCGCGGCACCGCCCGGGCCCATTTTGGCGCGACACCGCCCGGGCCCATTTAGGCGCGGCACCGCCCGGGCCCATTTTGGCGTGACAACTCCCTTGCCCATTTTGGCGCGGCACCGCCCGGGCCCATTTTGGCGCGACACCGCCCGGGCCCATTTTGGCGCGGCACCGCCCGGGCCCATTTTGGCAGGACACCGCCCGGGCCCATTTTGGCGCGGCACCGCCCGGGCCCCTTTTTGGCGCGGCACCGCCCGGGCCCATTTAGGCGCGACACCGCCCGGGCCCATTTAGGCGCGACACCGCCCGGGCCTATTTTGGCGCGGCACCGCCAGGGCCCAGTTAGGCGCGACACCGCCCTGGCCCATTTAGGCGCGGCACCGCCCGGGCCCCTTTTTGGCGCGGCACCGCCCGGGCCCATTTTGGCGCGACACCGCCCGGGCCCATTTTGGCGCAGCACCGCCCGGGCCCATTTTGGCGCGGCACCGCCCGTGCCCATTTAGGTGCGGCACCGCCCGGGCCCATTTTGGCGCGGCACCGCCCGGGCCCATTTTGGCGCGGAACCGCCCGGGCCCATTTAGGAGCTATACCGCCCTGGCCCATTTTGGCGCGGCACCGCCAGGGCCCATTTTGGCGCGGAACCGCCCGGGCCCATTTAGGAGCTATACCGCCCGGGCCCATTTAGGCGCGACACCGCCCGCTCCCATTTTGGCGCGGCACCGCCCGGGCCCATTTTGGCGCGGCAGCGCCCGGGCCCATTTAGGCGCGGCACCGCCCGGGCCCATTTTGGCGTGACAACGCCCTTGCCCATTTTGGCGCGACACAACCCGGGCCCTTTTTGGCGCGGCACCGCCCGGGCCCATTTTGGCGCGACACCGCCCGGGCCCATTTTGGCGCGGCACCGCCCGGGCCCATTTTGGCAGGACACCGCCCGGGCCCATTTTGGCGCGGCACCGCCCGGGCCCCTTTTTGGCGCGGCACCGCCCGGGCCCATTTAGGCACGACACCACCCGGGCCCATTTAGGCGCGACACCGCCCGGGCCTATTTTGGCGCGGCACCGCCAGGGCCCATTTAGGCGCGACACCGCCCTGGCCCATTTAGGCGCGGCACCGCCCGGGCCCCTTTTTGGCGCGGCACCGCCCGGGCCCATTTTGGCGCGACACCACCCGGGCCCATTTTGGCGCGGCACCGCCCGGGCCCATTTAGGCGCGGCACCGCCCGGGCCGATTTTGGCGCGGCACCGCCCGGGCCCATTTTGGCGCGACACCGCCCGGGCCCATTTTGGCGCGGCACCGCCCGTGCCCATTTAGGCGCGGCACCGCCCGGGCCCATTTTGGCGCGGCACCGCCCGGGCCCATTTTGGCGCGGAACCGCCCGGGCCCATTTAGGCGCTATACCGCCCTGGCCCATTTTGGCGCGGCACCGCCAGGGCCCATTTAGGCGCGGCACCGCCCGGGCCCATTTTGGGTTAGGGTTAGGGTTAGGGTTAGGGTTAGGGTTAGGGTTAGGGTTAGGGTTAGGGTTAGGGTGTACCTCCCCAGAGGACTGAAACCAGCTTGATTATATGCTACAAGAGGCTTGACCACGTAGGTGCAGTATTACCAAGAGACTGAGCGGGATCACCTTCTTCATCTGCAAAGGGTAAGTCTGTGACTACCTCTGTTGGGCCCATTTAGGCGCGGCACCGCCCGGGCCCATTTAGGCGCGGCACCGCCCGGGCCCATTTTGGCGTGACAACTCCCTTGCCCATTTTGGCGCGACACCGCCCGGGCCCATTTTGGCGCGGCACCGCCCGGGCCCATTTTGGCGCGACACCGCCCGGGCCCATTTAGGCGCGGCACCGCCCGGGCCCATTTTGGCGTGACAACTCCCTTGCCCATTTTGGCGCGGCACCGCCCGGGCCCATTTTGGCGCGGCACCGCCCGGGCCCATTTAGGCGCGGCACCGCCCGGGCCCATTTTGGCGCGGCACCGCCCGGGCCCATTTTGGCGCGGAACCGCCCGGGCCCATTTAGGAGCTATACCGCCCTGGCCCATTTTGGCGCGGCACCGCCAGGGCCCATTTAGGCGCGGCACCGCCCGGGCCCATTTTGGGTTAGGGTTAGGGTTAGGGTTAGGGTTAGGGTTAGGGTTAGGGTTAGGGTTAGGGTGTACCTCCCCAGAGGACTGAAACCAGCTTGATTATATGCTACAAGAGGCTTGACCACGTAGGTGCAGTATTACCAAGAGACTGAGCGGGATCACCTTCTTCATCTGCAAAGGGTAAGTCTGTGACTACCTCTGTTGGGCCCACTTAGGCGCGGTACCGCCCGGGCCCATTTAGGCGCGGCACCGCCCGGGCCCATTTTTGCGTGACAACTCCCTTGCCCATTTTGGCGCGACACCGCCCGGGCCCATTTTGGCGCGGCACCGCCCGGGCCCATTTTGGCGCGACACCGCCCGGGCCCATTTAGGCGCGGCACCGCCCGGGCCCATTTTGGCGTGACAACTCCCTTGCCCATTTTGGCGCGACACCGCCCGGGCCCATTTTGGCGCGGCACCGCCCGGGCCCATTTTGGCGCGGCACCGCCCGGGCCCAGTTTGGCACGACAACGACCAGGCCCATTTTGGCGCGGCACCGCCCGGGCCCATTTAGGCGCGACACCGCCCGGGCCCATTTAGGCGCGACACCGCCCGGGCCAATTTTGGCGCGACACCGCCCAGGCCCATTTTGGCGCGGCACCGCCCGGGCCCATTTAGGCGCGACACCGCCCGGGCCCGTTTTGGCGCGGCACCGCCCGGGCCCATTTAGGCGCGACACCGCCCGCGCCCATTTTGGCGCGGCACCGCCCGGGCCCATTTTGGCGCGACACCGCCCGGACCCATTTAGGCGCGGCATAGCCCTGGCCCATTTTGGGTTAGGGTTAGGGTTAGGGTTAGGTTTAGGGTTAGGGTGTACCTCCCCAGAGGACTGAAACCAGCTTGATTATATGCTACAAGAGGCTTGACCACGTAGGTGCAGTATTACCAAGAGACTGAGCGGGATCACCTTCTTCATCTGCAAAGGGTAAGTCTGTGACTACCTCTGTTGGGCCCATTTAGGCGCGGCACCGCCCGGGCCCATTTAGGCGCGGCACCGCCCGGGCCCATTTTGGCGTGACACCGCCCTGGCCCATTTTGGCGCGACACCGCCCGGGCCCATTTTGGCGCGGCACCGCCCGGGCCCATTTTGGCGCGACACCGCCCGGGCCCATTTTGGCGCGGCACCGCCCGGGCCCATTTTGGCAGGACACCGCCCGGGCCCATTTTGGCGCGGCACCGCCCGGGCCCCTTTTTGGCGCGGCACCGCCCGGGCCCATTTAGGCGCGACACCGCCCGGGCCCATTTAGGCGCGACACCGCCCGGGCCTATTTTGGCGCGGCACCGCCAGGGCCCATTTAGGCGCGACACCGCCCTGGCCCATTTAGGCGCGGCACCGCCCGGGCCCCATTTTGGCGCGGCACCACCCGGGCCCATTTTGGCGCGACACCGCCCGGGCCCATTTTGGCGCGGCACCGCCCGGGCCCATTTAGGCGCGGCACCGCCCGGGCCCATTTTGGCGCGGCACCGCCCGGGCCCATTTTGGCGCGACACCGCCCGGGCCCATTTTGGCGCGGCACCGCCCGTGCCCATTTAGGCGCGGCACCGCCCGGGCACATTTTGGCGCGGCACCGCCCGGGCCCATTTTGGCGCGGAACCGCCCAGGCCAATTTAGGCGCTACACCGCCCTGGCCCATTTTGGCGCGGCACCGCCCGGGCCCATTTAGGCGCGGCACCGCCCGGGCCCATTTTGGGTTAGGGTTAGGGTTAGGGTTAGGGTTAGGGTTAGGGTTAGGGTTAGGGTTAGGGTGTACCTCCCCAGAGGACTGAAACCAGCTTGATTATATGCTAGAAGAGGCTTGACCACGTAGGTGCAGTATTACCAAGAGACTGAGCGGGATCACCTTCTTCATCTGCAAAGGGTAAGTCTGTGACTACCTCTGTTGGGCCCATTTAGGCGCGGCACCGCCCGGGCCCATTTTGGCGTGACAACTCCCTTGCCCATTTTGGCGCGACACCGCCCGGGCCCATTTTGGCGCGGCACCGCCCGGGCCCATTTTGGCGCGGCACCGCCCGGGCCCATTTTGGCGCGAAACCGCCCGGGCCCATTTAGGCGCGGCACCGCCCGGGCCCATTTTGGCGTGACAACTCCCTTGCCCATTTTGGCGCGGCACCGCCCGGGCCCATTTTGGCGCGGCACCGACGGGCCCATTTTGGCGCGGCACCGCCCGGGCCCATTTAGGCGCGGCACCGCCCGGGCCAATTTTGGCGCGACACCGCCCAGGCCCATTTTGGCGCGGCACCGCCCGGGCCCATTTAGGCGCGACACCGCCCGCGCCCATTTTGGCGCGGCACCGCCCGGGCCCATTTTGGCGCGACACCGCCCGGACCCATTTAGGCGCGGCATAGCCCTGGCCCATTTTGGGTTAGGGTTAGGGTTAGGGTTAGGGTTAGGGTGTACCTCCCCAGAGGACTGAAACCAGCTTGATTATATGCTACAAGAGGCTTGACCACGTAGGTGCAGTATTACCAAGAGACTGAGCGGGATCACCTTCTTCATCTGCAAAGGGTAAGTCTGTGACTACCTCTGTTGGGCCCATTTAGGCGCGGCACCGCCCGGGCCCATTTAGGCGCGGCACCGCCCGGGCCCATTTTGGCGTGACAACGCCCTTGCCCATTTTGGCGCGACACCGCCCGGTCCCATTTTGGCGCGGCACCGCCCGGGCCCATTTTGGCGCGACACCGCCCGGGCCCATTTTGGCGCGGCACCGCCCGGGCCCATTTTGGCAGGACACCGCCCGGGCCCATTTTGGCGCGGCACCGCCCGGGCCCCTTTTTGGCGCGGCACCGCCCGGGCCCATTTAGGCGCGACACCACCCGGGCCCATTTAGGCGCGACACTGCCCGGGCCTATTTTGGCGCGGCACCGCCAGGGCCCATTTAGGCGCGACACCGCCCTGGCCCATTTAGGCGCGGCACCGCCCGGGCCCCTTTTTGGCGCGGCACCGCCCGGGCCCATTTTGGCGCGACACCACCCGGGCCCATTTTGGCGCGGCACCGCCCGGGCCCATTTAGGCGCGGCACCGCCCGGGCCCATTTTGGCGCGGCACCGCCCGGGCCCATTTTGGCGCGACACCGCCCGGGCCCATTTTGGCGCGGCACCGCCCGTGCCCATTTAGGCGCGGCACCGCCCGGGCTCATTTTGGCGCGGCACCGCCCGGGCCCATTTTGGCGCGGAACCGCCCGGGCCCATTTAGGCGCTATACCGCCCTGGCCCATTTTGGCGCGGCAACACCAGGGCCCATTTAGGCGCGGCACCGCCCGGGCCCATTTTGGGTTAGGGTTAGGGTTAGGGTTAGGGTTAGGGTTAGGGTTAGGGTTAGGGTTAGGGTGTACCTCCCCAGAGGACTGAAACCAGCTTGATTATATGCTAGAAGAGGCTTGACCACGTAGGTGCAGTATTACCAAGAGACTGAGCGGGATCACCTTCTTCATCTGCAAAGGGTAAGTCTGTGACTACCTCTGTTGGGCCCATTTAGGCGCGGCACCGCCCGGGCCCATTTAGGCGCGGCACCGCCCGGGCCCATTTTGGCGTGACAACTCCCTTGCCCATTTTGGCGCGACACCGCCCGGGCCCATTTTGGCGCGGCACCGCCCGGGCCCATTTTGGCGCGACACCGCCCGGGCCCATTTAGGCGCGGCACCGCCCGGGCCCATTTTGGCGTGACAACTCCCTTGCCCATTTTGGCGCGACACCGCCCGGGCCCATTTTGGCGCGACACCGCCCGGGCCCATTTTGGCGCGGCACCGCCCGGGCCCATTTTGGCACGACACCGCCCGGGCCCATTTTGGCGCGGCACCGCCCGGGCCCATTTAGGCGCGACACCGCCCGGGCCCCTTTTTGGCGCGACACTGCCCGGGCCTATTTTGGCGCGGCACCGCCCGGGCCCATTTAGGCGCGACACCGCCCGGGCCCATTTAGGCGCGGCACCGCCCGGGCCCATTTTGGCGCGACACCGCCCGGGCCCATTTTGGCGCGGCACCGCCCGGGCCGATTTTGGCGCGACATCGCCCGGTCCCATTTTGGCGCGGCACCACCCGGGCCCATTTTGGCGCGGCACCGCCCGGGCCCATCTTGGCGCGGCACCGCCCGGGCCCATTTAGGCACGGCACTGCCCGGGCCCATTTTGGGTTAGGGTTATGGTTAGGGTTAGGGTTAAGGTTAGGGTTAGGGTTAGGGTTAGGGTTAGGGTGTACCTCCCCAGAGGACTGAAACCAGCTTGATTATATGCTACAAGAGGCTTGACCACGTAGGTGCAGTATTACCAAGAGACTGAGCGTGATCACCTTCTTCATCTGCAAAGGGTAAGTCTGTGATTACCTCTGTTGGGCCCATTTAGGCGCGGCACCGCCCGAGCCCATTTAGGCGCGGCACCGCCCAGGCCCATTTTGGCGTGATACCGCCCTGGCCCATTTTGGCGCGACAACGCCCCGGCCAATTTTGGCACGGCACCGCCCGGGCCCATTTTGGCGCGGCACCGACGGGCTCATTTTGGCGCGGCACCGCCCGGGCCCATTTAGGCGCGACACCGCCCGGGCCCATTTTGGCGCGACACCGCCCGGGCCTATTTTGGCGCGGAACCGCCCGGGCCCATTTAGGCGCGGCACCGCCCGGGCCCATTTTGGCGCGGCATCGCCCGGGCCCATTTTGGCGCGACACTGCCCGGGCCCATTTTGGCGCGGCACCGCCCGGGCCCATTTAGGCGCTACACCGCCCGGGCCCATTTTGGCGCGGCACCGCCCGGGCCCATTTAGGCGCGACACCGCCCGGGCCCATTTAGGCGCGGCACCGCCAGGGCCCATTTAGGCGCGACACCGCCCGGGCCCATTTTGGCGCGGCACCGCCCGGTCCCATTTATGCGCGGCACCGCCCGGGCCCATTTTGGCGCGGCACCGCCCGGGCCCATTTAGGCGCGGCACCGCCCGGTCCCATTTTGGCGCAGCACCGCCCGGTCCCATTTTGGCGCGGCACCGCCCGGGCCCATTTAGGCGCGACACCGCCCGGGCCCATTTTGGCGCGGCACCGCCCGGGCCCATTTTGGCGCGATACTGCTAGGGCCCATTTTGGCGTGGCACCGCCCGGGCCCATTTAGGCGCGACACTGCCCGGGCCCATTTTGGCGCGGCACCGCTAGGGCCCATTTTGGCGCGGCACCGCCCGGTCCCATTTAGGCGCGACAACGCCCGGGCCTATTTTGGCGCGGCACCGCCCGGGCCCATTTAGGCGCGGCACCGCCCGGTCCAATTTTGGCGCGACACCGCCCGGGCCCATTTAGGCGCGACACCGCCCGGGCCCGTTTTGGCGTGGCACCGCTCGGGCCCATTTAGGCGCGACACCGCCCGGGCCCATTTTGGCGCGTCACCGCCCGGGCCCATTTTGGCGCGTCACCGCCCGGGCCCATTTAGGCGCGGCACCGCCCGGGCCCATTTTGGGTTAGGGTTAGGGTTAGGGTTAGGGTTAGGGTTAGGGTTAGGGTTAGGGTTAGGGTTAGGGTTAGGGTGTACCTCCCCAGAGGACTGAAACCAGCTTGATTATATGCTACAAGAGGCTTGACCACGTAGGTGCAGTATTACCAAGAGACTGAGCGGGATCACCTTCTTCATCTGCAAAGGGTAAGTCTGTGACTACCTCTGTTGGGCCCATTTAGGCGCGGCACCGCCCGGGCCCATTTAGGCGCGGTACCGCCCGGGCCCATTTTGGCGTGACAACGCCCTTGCCCAATTTGGCGCGGCACCGCCCGTGCCCATTTTGGCGCGGCAACGCCCGGGCCCATTTTGGCGCGACACCGCCCGGGCCCATTTTGGCGCGGCACCGCCCGGGCCCATTTTGGCGCGACACCACCCGGGCCCATTTTGGAGCGGCACCGCCCGGGCCCATTTTGGCGCGGCACCGCCAGGGCCCATTTAGGCGCGGCACCGCCCGGGCCCATTTTGGGTTAGGGTTAGGGTTAGGGTTAGGGTTAGGGTTAGGGTTAGGTTTAGGGTGTACCTCCCTTGAGGACTGAAACCAGCTTGATTATATGCTACAAGAGGCTTGACCACGTAGGTGCAGTATTACCAAGAGACTGAGCGGGATCACCTTCTTCATCTGCAAAGGGTAAGTCTGTGACTACCTCTGTTGGGCCCATTTAGGCGCGGCACCGCCCGGGCCCATTTAGGCGCGGCACCGCCCGGGCCCATTTTGGCGTGATACCGCCCTGGCCCATTTTGGCGCGGTACCTCCCGGGCCCATTTTGGCGCGGCACCGACGGGCCCATTTTGGCGCGGCACCGCCCGGGCCCATTTTGGCGCGACACCGCCCGGGCCCATTTTGGCGCGGCACCGCCAGGGCCCATTTAGGTGTGACACCGCCCTGGCCCATTTAGGCGCGGCACCGCCCGGGCCCATTTTGGCGCGGCACCGCCCGGGCTCATTTAGGCGCGGTACCGCCCGGGCCCATTTAGGCGCGACACCGCCCGGTCCCATTTTGGCGCGGCACCGCCCGGGCCCATTTTGGCGCGGCACCGCCCGGGCCCATTTTGGCGCGGCACCGCCAGGGCCCATTTAGGCGCGGCACCGCCCGGGCCCATTTTGGGTTAGGGTTAGGGTTAGGGTTAGGGTTAGGGTTAGGGTTAGGGTTAGGTTTAGGGTGTACCTCCCTTGAGGACTGAAACCAGCTTGATTATATGCTACAAGAGGCTTGACCACGTAGGTGCAGTATTACCAAGAGACTGAGCGGGATCACCTTCTTCATCTGCAAAGGGTAAGTCTGTGACTACCTCTGTTGGGCCCATTTAGGCGCGGCACCGCCCAGGCCCATTTAGGCGCGGCACCGCCCGGGCCCATTTTGGCGCGACACCGCCCGGGCCCATTTTGGCGCGGCACCGCCCGGGCCCATTTAGACGCGACACCGCCCGGGCCCATTTTGGCGCGGCACCGCCCGGGTCCATTTTGGCGCGGCACCGCCCGGGCCCATTTAGGCGCGGCACCGCCCGGGCCCATTTAGGCGCGACACCGCCCTGGCCTATTTTGGCGCGGCACCGCCCGGGCCCATTTAGGCGCGACACCGCCCGGGCCCATTTAGGCGCGACACCGCCCAGGCCCATTTTGGCGCGGCACCGCCCGGGCCCATTTAGGCGCGGCACCGCCCGGGCCCATTTTGGCGCGGCACCGCCCGGTCCCATTTAGGCGCGGCACCGCCCGGGCCCATTTTGGCGTGGCGCCGCCCGGGCCCACTTAGGCGAGGCACCGTCCAGGCCCATTTAGGCGTGGCACCGCCCGGGTCCATTTTGGCCCGGCACCGCCCGGTCCCATTTAGGCGCGGTACCGCCCGGGCCCATTTAGGCGCGGCACCGCCCGGGCCCATTTTGGCGCGGCACCGCCCGGGCCCATTTAGGCGCGACACAGCCCGGGCCCATTTAGGCGCGGCACCGCCCGGGCCCATTTTGGCGCGGCACCGCCTGGGCCCATTTAGGCGCGACACCGCCCGGGCCTATTTAGGCGCGGCACCGCCCGGGCCCATTTAGGCGCGACACCGCCCGGGCCCATTTTGGCACGACACCGCCCGGGCCCATTTTGGCGCGGCAGCGCCCGGGCCCATTTAGGCGCGAAACCGCCCGGGCCCATTGTGGCGCGGCACCGCCCGGGCCCATTTAGGCGTGAAACCGCCCGGGCCCATTTTGGCGCGGCACCGCCCGGGCCCATTTAGGCGCGGCACCGCCCGGGCCCATTTTGGCGCGACACCGCCCGGTCCCATTTTGGCGCGACACCGCCCGGTCCCATTTTGGCGCGGCACCGCCCGGGCCCATTTAGGCGCGGCACCGCCCGGGCCCATTTTGGCGCGACACCGCCTGGGCCTATTTTGGAGCGGCACCGCCCGGGCCCATTTTGGCGCGGCACCGCCTGGGCCCATTTAGGCGCGACACCGCCCGGGCCCATTTTGGCGCGGCACCGCCCGGGCCCATTTAGGCGCGACACCGCCCGGGCCCATTTTGGCGCGGCACCGCCCGGGTCCATTTTGGCGCGGCACCGCCCGGGCCCATTTTGGCGCGGCACCGCCCGGGCCCATTTAGGCGCGACACCTGCTTGGCCCATTTTGGCGCGGCACCGCCCAGGCCCATTTAGGCGCGACACCGCCCGGGCCCATTTAGGCGCGACACCGCCCGGGCCCATTTAGGCGCGGCACCGCCAGGGCCCATTTAGGCGCGACACCGCCCAGGCCCATTTTGGCGCGGCACCGCCCGGGCCCATTTTGGCGCGAAACCGCCCGGGCCCATTTTGGCGCGACACCTCCCGGGCCCATTTTGGCGCGGCACCGCCCGGGCCCATTTAGGCGCGGCACCGCCCGGGCCCATTTTGGCGCGACACCGCCCGGGCCCATTTTGGCGCGGCACCGCCCGGGCCCATTTTGGCGCGACACCGCCGGGGCCCATTTTGGCGCGGCACCGCCCGGGCCCATTTAGGCGCGGCACCGCCCGGGCCCATTTTGGCGCGGCACCGCCCGGGCCCATTTAGGCGCGACACCGCCCGGGCCCATTTTGGCGCGACACCGCCCGGGCCTATTTTGGCGCGGTACCGCCCGGGCACATTTTGGCGCGGCACCGCCCGGGCCCATTTTGGCGCGACACCGCCCGGGCCCATTTTGGCGCGGCACCGCCCGGGCCCATTTTGGCGCGGCACCGCCCGGTCCCATTTATGCGCGGCACCGCCTGGGCCCGTTTTGGCGCGGCACCGCCCGGGCCCTTTTAGGCGCGGCACCGCCCGGGCCCATTTTGGCGCGGCACCGCCCGGGCCCATTTTGGCGCGGCACCGCCAGGGCCCATTTAGGCGCGGCACCGCCCGGGCCCATTTTAGGTTAGGGTTAGGGTTAGGGTTAGGGTTAGGGTTAGGGTTAGGGTTAGGGTTAGGTTTAGAGTGTACCTCCCTTGAGGACTGAAACCAGCTTGATTATATGCTACAAGAGGCTTGACCACGTAGGTGCAGTATTACCAAGAGACTGAGCGGGATCACCTTCTTCATCTGCAAAGGGTAAGTCTGTGACTACCTCTGTTGGGCCCATTTAGGCGCGGCACCGCCCGGGCCCATTTAGGCACGGCTCCGCCCGGGCCCATTTTGGCGTGATACCGCCCTGGCCCATTTTGGTGCGGTACCACCCGGGCCCATTTTGGCGCGGCACCGACGGGCCCATTTTGGCGCGGCACCGCCCGGGCCCATTTTGGCGCGACACCGCCCGGTCCCATTTAGGCGCGGCACCGCCCGGGCCCATTTTGGCGCGGTACCGCCCGGGCCCATTTTGGCGCGGCACCGACGGGCCCATTTTGGCGCGGCACCGCCCGGGCCCATTTTGGCGCGGCACCGACGGCCCCATTTTGGCGCGGTACCGCCCGGGCCCATTTTGGCGTGATACCGCCCTGGCCCATTTTGGCGCGGTACCGCCCGGGCCCATTTTGGCGCGGCACCGACGGGCCCATTTTGGCGCGGCACCGCCCGGGCCCATTTTGGCGCGACACCGCCCGGTCCCATTTTGGCGCGACACTGCCCGGGCCCATTTAGGCGCGGCACCGCCCGGGCCCATTTTGGCGCGGTACCGCCCCGGCCCATTTTGGCGCGGCACCGCCTGGGCCCATTTTGGCGCGACACCGCCCGGACCCATTTTGGGGCGGCACCGCCCGGGCCCATTTTGGCGCGGCACCGACGGGCCCATTTTGGCGCGGCACCGCCCGGGCCCATTTTGGCGCGACACCGCCTGGGCCCATTTTGGCGCAGCACCGCCAGGGCCCATTTAGGCGCGGCACCGCCCGGGCCCATTTTGGGTTAGGGTTAGGGTTAGGGTTAGGGTTAGGGTTAGGGTTAGGGTTAGGGTTAGGGTTAGGTTTAGGGTGTACCTCCCCAGAGGACTGAAACCAGCTTGATTATATGCTACAAGAGGCTTGACCACGTAGGTGCAGTATTACCAAGAGACTGAGCGGGATCACCTTCTTCATCTGCAAAGGGTAAGTCTGTGACTACCTCTGTTGGGCCCATTTAGGCGCGGCACCGCCCGGGCCCATTTAGGCGCGGCACCGCCCGGGCCCATTTTGGCGTGATACCGCCCTGGCCCATTTTGGCGCGGTACCGCCCGGGCCCATTTTGGCGCGGCACCGACGGGCCCATTTTGGCGCGGCACCGCCCGGGCCCATATAGGCGCGACACCGCCCGGGCCCATTTTGGCGCGGCACCGCCCGGGTCCATTTTGGCGCGGCACCGCCCGGGCCCATTTGGGCGCGGAACCGCCCGGGCCCATTTAGGCGCGACACCTGCTTGGCCCATTTTGGCGCGGCACCGCCCGGGCCCATTTAGGCGTGACACCGCCCGGGCCCATTTAGGCGCGACACCGCCCAGGGTCATTTAGGCGCGGCACCGCCAGGGCCCATTTAGGCGCGACACCGCCCAGGCCCATTTTGACGCGGCACTGCCCGGTCCCATTTAGGCGCGGCACCGCCCGGGCCCATTTTGGCGCGGCACCGCCCGGGCCCATTTAGGCGCGGCACCGCCCGGGCCCATTTTGGCGCGGCACCTCCCGGGCCCACTTAGGCGAGGCACCGTCCAGGCCCATTTAGGCGCGGCACCGCCCGGGCCCATTTTGGCGCGGCACCGCCCGCTCCCATTTTGGCGCGGCACCGCCCGGGCCCATTTAGGCGCGACACCGCCCGGGCCCATTTAGGCGCGGCACCGCCCGGGCCCATTTAGGTGCGACACCGCCCGGGCCCATTTTGGCGCGGCACCGCCCGGGCCCATTTAGGCGCGACACCGCCCGGGCCCATTTTGGCGCGGTACCGCCAGGGCCCATTTAGGCGCGACACCGCCCGGACCATTTTGGCGCGGCACCGCCAGGGCCCATTTTGGCGCGGCACCGCCAGGGCCCATTTAGGCGCGGCACCGCTCGGGGCCCATTTTGGGTTAGGGTTAGGGTTAGGGTTTGGGTTAGGGTTAGGGTTAGGGTTAGGTTTAGGGTGTACCTCCCTTGAGGACTGAAACCAGCTTGATTATATGCTACAAGAGGCTTGACCACGTAGGTGCAGTATTACCAAGAGACTGAGCGGGATCACCTTCTTCATCTGCAAAGGGTAAGTCTGTGACTACCTCTGTTGGGCCCATTTAGGCGCGGCACCGCCCGGGCCCATTTAGGCGCGGCACCGCCCGGGCCCATTTTGGCGTGATACCGCCCTGGCCCATTTTGGCGCGGTACCGCCCGGGCCCATTTTGGCGCGGCACCGACGGGCCCATTTTGGCGCGGCACCGCCCGGGCCAATTTAGGCGCGACACCGCCCGGGCCCATTTTGGCGCGGCACCGCCCGGGCCCATTTAGGCGCGACACTGCCCTGGCCCATTTAGGCGCGGCACCGCCCTGGCCCATTTAGGCGCGGCACCGCCCGGGCCCATTTTGGCGCGGCACCGCCCGGGCCCATTTAGGCGCGACACCGCCCGGGCCCATTTTGGCGCGGTACCGCCAGGGTCCATTTAGGCGTGACACCGCCCGGGCCCATTTTGGCGCGGCACCGCCCGGGCCAATTTAGGCGCGACACCGCCCAGGCCCATTTAGGCGCGGCACCGCCCGGGCCCATTTAGGCGCGACACCGCCCAGGCCCATTTTGGCGCGGCACCGCCCGGGTCCATTTAGGCGCGAAACCACCCGGGCCCATTTTGGCGCGGCACCGCCCGGGCCCATTTAGGCGCGGCACCGCCCGGGCCCATTTTGGCGCGACACCGCCCTGGCCCATTTTGGCGCGGCACCGCCCAGGCCCATTTTGGCGCGACATCGCCCGGGCCCATTTTGGCGCGGCACCGCCCGGTCCCATTTATGCGCGGCACCGCCCGGGCCCATTTTGGCGCGGCACCGCCCGGGCCCTTTTAGGCGCGGCACCGCCCGGGCCCATTTTGGCGCGGCACCGCCAGGGCCCATTTTGGCGCGGCACCGCCAGGGCCCATTTAGGCGCGGCACCGCCCGGGCCCATTTTGGGTTAGGGTTAGGGTTAGGGTTAGGGTTAGGGTTAGGGTTAGGGTTAGGTTTAGGGTGTACCTCCCTTGAGGACTGAAACCAGCTTGATTATATGCTACAAGAGGCTTGACCACGTAGGTGCAATATTACCAAGAGACTGAGCGGGATCACCTTCTTCATCTGCAAAGGGTAAGTCTGTGACTACCTCTGTTGGGCCCATTTAGGCGCGGCACCGCCCGGGCCCATTTAGGCGCGGCACCGCCCGGGCCCATTTTGGCGTGATACCGCCCTGGCCCATTTTGGCGCGGTACCGCCCGGGCCCATTTTGGCGCGGCACCGACGGGCCCATTTTGGCGCGGCACCGCCCGGGCCCATTTTGGCGCGGCACCGCCCGGGCCCATTTAGGCGCGACACCTGCTCGGCCCATTTCGGCGCGGCACCGCCAGGGCCCATTTAGGCGCGACACCGCGCAGGCCCATTTTGGCGCGGCACCGCCCGGTCCCATTTAGGCGCGGCACCGCCCGGGCCCATTTTGGGTTAGGGTTAGGGTTAGGGTTAGGGTTAGGGTTAGGGTTAGGGTTAGGTTTAGGGTGTACCTCCCTTGAGGACTGAAACCAGCTTGATTATATGCTACAAGAGGCTTGACCACGTAGGTGCAGTATTACCAAGAGACTGAGCGGGATCACCTTCTTCATCTGCAAAGGGTAAGTCTGTGACTACCTCTGTTGGGCCCATTTAGGCGCGGCACCGCCCGGGCCCATTTAGGCGCGGCACCGCCCGGGCCCATTTTGGCGTGATACCGCCCTGGCCCATTTTGGCGCGGTACCACCCGGGCCCATTTTGGTGCGGCACCGACGGGCCCATTTTGGCGCGGCACCGCCCAGGCCCATTTTGGCGCGACACCGCCCGGGCCCATTTTGGCGCGGCACCGCCCGGGCCCATTTAGGCGCGACACCGCCCTGGCCCATTTAGGCGCGGCACCGCCCGGGCCCATTTTGGCGCGGCACCGCCCGGGCCCATTTAGGCGCGACACCGCCCGGGCCCATTTTGGCGCGGTACCGCCAGGGCCCATTTAGGCGCGACACCGCCCGGGCCCATTTTGGCGCGTCACGGCCCGGGCCCATTTAGGCGCGACACCGCCCGGGCCCATTTTGGAGCGACACCGCCCGGGCCCATTTTGGCGCGGCACCGCCCGGGCCCATTTAGGCGCGATACCGCCCGGGCCCATTTTGGCGCGACACCTCCCGGGCCCATTTTGGCGCGGCACCGCCCGGGCCCATTTAGGCGCGGCACCGCCCGGGCCCATTTTGGCGCGACACCGCCCGGGCCCATTTTGGCGCGGCACCGCCCGGGCCCATTTTGGCGCGACACCGCCCGGGCCCATTTTGGCGCGGCACCGCCCGGGCCCATTTTGGCGCGGCACCGCCCGGGCCCATTTAGGCGCGACACCGCATGGGCCCATTTTGGCGCGACACCGCCCGGGCCTATTTTGGCGCCGCACCGCCCGGGCCCATTTTGGCGCGGCACCGCCCGGGCCCATTTTGGCGCGACACCGCCCGGGCCCATTTTGGCGCGGCACCGCCCGGGCCCATTTTGGCGCGGCACTGCCCGGTCCCATTTATACGCGGCACCGCCCGGGCCCATTTTGGCGCGGCACCGCACGGGCCCTTTTAGGCGCGGCACCGCCCGGGCCCATTTTGGCGCGGCACCGCCCGGGCCCATTTTGGCGCGGCACCGCCAGGGCCCATTTAGGCTCGGCACCGCCCGGGCCCATTTTGGGTTAGGGTTAGGGTTAGGGTTAGGGTTAGGGTTAGGGTTAGGGTTAGGTTTAGGGTGTACCTCCCTTGAGGACTGAAACCAGCTTGATTATATGCTACAAGAGGCTTGACCACGTAGGTGCAGTATTACCAAGAGACTGAGCGGGATCACCTTCTTCATCTGCAAAGGGTAAGTCTGTGACTACCTCTGTTGGGCCCATTTAGGCGCGGCACCGCCCGCGCCCATTTAGGCGCGGCACCGCCCGGGCCCATTTTGGCGTGATACCGCCCTGGCCCATTTTGGCGCGGTACCGCCCGGGCCCATTTTGGCGCGGCACCGACGGGCCCATTTTGGCGCGGCACCGCCCGGGCCAATTTAGGCGCGACACCGCCCGGGCCCATTTTGGCGCGGCACCGCCCGGGCCCATTTAGGCGCGACACTGCCCTGGCCCATTTAGGCGCGGCACCGCCCTGGCCCATTTAGGCGCGGCACCGCCCGGGCCCATTTTGGCGCGGCACCGCCCGGGCCCATTTAGGCGCGACACCGCCCGGGCCCATTTTGGCGCGGTACCGCCAGGGTCCATTTAGGCGTGACACCGCCCGGGCCCATTTTGGCGCGGCACCGCCCGGGCCAATTTAGGCGCGACACCGCCCAGGCCCATTTTGGCGCGGCACCGCCCGGGCCCATTTAGGCGCGACACCGCCCGGGCCCATTTTGGCGCGGCACCGCCCGGGCCCATTTAGGCGCGACACCGCCCGGGCCCATTTTGGCGCGGTACCGCCAGGGTCCATTTAGGCGTGACACCGCCCGGGCCCATTTTGGCGCGGCACCGCCCGGGCCAATTTAGGCGCGACACCGCCCAGGCCCATTTTGGCGCGGCACCGCCCGGGCCCATTTAGGCGCGACACCGCCCGGGCCCATTTTGGCGTGATACCGCCCTGGCCCATTTTGGCGCGGTACCGCCCGGGCCCATTTTGGCGCGGCACCGACGGGCCCATTTTGGCGCGGCACCGCCCGGGCCCATTTTGGCGCGGCACCGCCCGGGCCCATTTAGGCGCGACACCTGCTCGGCCCATTTCGGCGCGGCGCCGCCCGGGCCCATTTAGGCGCGACACCGCCCGGGCCCATTTAGGCGCGACACCGCCCGGGCCCATTTAGGCGCGGCACCGCCAGGGCCCATTTAGGCGCGACACCGCCCAGGCCCATTTTGGCGCGGCACCGCCCGGTCCCATTTAGGCGCGGCACCGCCCGGGCCCATTTTGGCGCGGCACCGCCCGGGCCCATTTTGGCGCGGCACCGCCAGGGCCCATTTAGGCGCGACACCGCCCAGGCCCATTTTGGCGCGGCACCGCCCGGTCCCATTTAGGCGCGGCACCGCCCGGGCCCATTTTGGGTTAGGGTTAGGGTTAGGGTTAGGGTTAGGGTTAGGGTTAGGGTTAGGTTTAGGGTGTACCTCCCTTGAGGACTGAAACCAGCTTGATTATATGCTACAAGAGGCTTGACCATGTAGGTGCAGTATTACCAAGAGACTGAGCGGGATCACCTTCTTCATCTGCAAAGGGTAAGTCTGTGACTACCTCTGTTGGGCCCATTTAGGCGCGGCACCGCCCGGGCCCATTTAGGCGCGGCACCGCCCGGGCCCATTTTGGCGTGATACCGCCCTGGCCCATTTTGGCGCGGTACCGCCCGGGCCCATTTTGGCGCGGCACCGACGGGCCCATTTTGGCGCGGCACCGCCCGGGCCCATTTTGGCGCGGCACCGCCCGGGCCCATTTAGGCGCGACACCTGCTCGGCCCATTTCGGCGCGGCGCCGCCCGGGCCCATTTAGGCGCGACACCGCCCGGGCCCATTTAGGCGCGACACCGCCCGGGCCCATTTAGGCGCGGCACCGCCAGGGCCCATTTAGGCGCGACACCGCCCAGGCCCATTTTGGCGCGGCACCGCCCGGTCCCATTTAGGCGCGGCACCGCCCGGGCCCATTTTGGCGCGGCACCGCCCGGGCCCATTTTGGCGCGGCACCGCCAGGGCCCATTTAGGCGCGACACCGCCCAGGCCCATTTTGGCGCGGCACCGCCCGGTCCCATTTAGGCGCGGCACCGCCCGGGCCCATTTTGGGTTAGGGTTAGTGTTAGGGTTAGGGTTAGGGTTAGGGTTAGGGTTAGGTTTAGGGTGTACCTCCCTTGAGGACTGAAACCAGCTTGATTATATGCTACAAGAGGCTTGACCATGTAGGTGCAGTATTACCAAGAGACTGAGCGGGATCACCTTCTTCATCTGCAAAGGGTAAGTCTGTGACTACCTCTGTTGGGCCCATTTAGGCGCGGCACCGCCCGGGCCCATTTAGGCGCGGCACCGCCCGGGCCCATTTTGGCGTGATACCGCCCTGGCCCATTTTGGCGCGGTACCACCCGGGCCCATTTTGGTGCGGCACCGACGGGCCCATTTTGGCGCGGCACCGCCCGGGCCCATTTTGGCGCGGCACCGCCCGGGCCCATTTTGGCGCGGCACCGCCAGGGCCCATTTAGGCTCGGCACCGCCCGGGCCCATTTTGGGTTAGGGTTAGGGTTAGGGTTAGGGTTAGGGTTAGGGTTAGGGTTAGGTTTAGGGTGTACCTCCCTTGAGGACTGAAACCAGCTTGATTATATGCTACAAGAGGCTTGACCACGTAGGTGCAGTATTACCAAGAGACTGAGCGGGATCACCTTCTTCATCTGCAAAGGGTAAGTCTGTGACTACCTCTGTTGGGCCCATTTAGGCGCGGCACCGCCCGCGCCCATTTAGGCGCGGCACCGCCCGGGCCCATTTTGGCGTGATACCGCCCTGGCCCATTTTGGCGCGGTACCGCCCGGGCCCATTTTGGCGCGGCACCGACGGGCCCATTTTGGCGCGGCACCGCCCGGGCCAATTTAGGCGCGACACCGCCCGGGCCCATTTTGGCGCGGCACCGCCCGGGCCCATTTAGGCGCGACACTGCCCTGGCCCATTTAGGCGCGGCACCGCCCTGGCCCATTTAGGCGCGGCACCGCCCGGGCCCATTTTGGCGCGGCACCGCCCGGGCCCATTTAGGCGCGACACCGCCCGGGCCCATTTTGGCGCGGTACCGCCAGGGTCCATTTAGGCGTGACACCGCCCGGGCCCATTTTGGCGCGGCACCGCCCGGGCCAATTTAGGCGCGACACCGCCCAGGCCCATTTTGGCGCGGCACCGCCCGGGCCCATTTAGGCGCGACACCGCCCGGGCCCATTTTGGCGCGGCACCGCCCGGGCCCATTTAGGCGCGACACCGCCCGGGCCCATTTTGGCGCGGTACCGCCAGGGTCCATTTAGGCGTGACACCGCCCGGGCCCATTTTGGCGCGGCACCGCCCGGGCCAATTTAGGCGCGACACCGCCCAGGCCCATTTTGGCGCGGCACCGCCCGGGCCCATTTAGGCGCGACACTGCCCAGGCCCATTTTGGCGCGGCACCGCCCGGTCCCATTTATGCGCGGCACCGCCCAGGCCCATTTTGGGTTAGGGTTAGGGTTAGGGTTAGGGTTAGGGTTAGGGTTAGGGTTAGGTTTAGGGTGTACCTCCCTTGAGGACTGAAACCAGCTTGATTATATGCTACAAGAGGCTTGACCACGTAGGTGCAATATTACCAAGAGACTGAGCGGGATCACCTTCTTCATCTGCAAAGGGTAAGTCTGTGACTACCTCTGTTGGGCCCATTTAGGCGCGGCACCGCCCGGGCCCATTTAGGCGCGGCACCGCCCGGGCCCATTTTGGCGTGATACCGCCCTGGCCCATTTTGGCGCGGTACCGCCCGGGCCCATTTTGGCGCGGCACCGACGGGCCCATTTTGGCGCGGCACCGCCCGGGCCCATTTTGGCGCGGCACCGCCCGGGCCCATTTAGGCGCGACACCTGCTCGGCCCATTTCGGCGCGGCGCCGCCCGGGCCCATTTAGGCGCGACACCGCCCGGGCCCATTTAGGCGCGACACCGCCCGGGCCCATTTAGGCGCGGCACCGCCAGGGCCCATTTAGGCGCGACACCGCCCAGGCCCATTTTGGCGCGGCACCGCCCGGTCCCATTTAGGCGCGGCACCGCCCGGGCCCATTTTGGCGCGGCACCGCCCGGGCCCATTTTGGCGCGGCACCGCCAGGGCCCATTTAGGCGCGACACCGCCCAGGCCCATTTTGGCGCGGCACCGCCCGGTCCCATTTAGGCGCGGCACCGCCCGGGCCCATTTTGGGTTAGGGTTAGTGTTAGGGTTAGGGTTAGGGTTAGGGTTAGGGTTAGGTTTAGGGTGTACCTCCCTTGAGGACTGAAACCAGCTTGATTATATGCTACAAGAGGCTTGACCATGTAGGTGCAGTATTACCAAGAGACTGAGCGGGATCACCTTCTTCATCTGCAAAGGGTAAGTCTGTGACTACCTCTGTTGGGCCCATTTAGGCGCGGCACCGCCCGGGCCCATTTAGGCGCGGCACCGCCCGGGCCCATTTTGGCGTGATACCGCCCTGGCCCATTTTGGCGCGGTACCACCCGGGCCCATTTTGGTGCGGCACCGACGGGCCCATTTTGGCGCGGCACCGCCCGGGCCCATTTTGGTGCGACACTGCCCGGGCCCATTTTGGCGCGGCACCGCCCGGGCCCATTTAGGCGCGACACCGCCCTGGCCCATTTAGGCGCGGCACCGCCCGGGCCCATTTTGGCGCGGCACCGCCCGGGCCCATTTAGGCGCGACACCGCCCGGGCCCATTTTGGCGCGGTACCGCCAGGGCCCATTTAGGCGCGACACCGCCCGGGCCCATTTTGGCGCGTCACGGCCCGGGCTCATTTAGGCGCGACACCGCCCGGGCCCATTTTGGAGCGACACCGCCCGGGCCCATTTTGGCGCGGCACCGCCCGGGCCCATTTAGGCGCGATACCGCCCGGGCCCATTTTGGCGCGACACCTCCCGGGCCCATTTTGGCGCGGCACCGCCCGGGCCCATTTAGGCGCGGCACCGCCCGGGCCCATTTTGGCGCGACACCGCCCGGGCCCATTTTGGCGCGGCACCGCCCGGGCCCATTTTGGCGCGACACCGCCCGGGCCCATTTTGGCGCGGCACCGCCCGGGCCCATTTAGGCGCGGCACCGCCCGGGCCCATTTTGGCGCGGTACCGCCCGGTCCCATTTATGCGCGACACCGCCCGGGCCCATTTTGGCGCGACACCGCCCGGGCCTATTTTGGCGCGGCACCGCCCGGGCCCATTTTGGCGCGGCACCGCCCGGGCCCATTTTGGCGCGACACCGCCCGGGCCCATTTTGGCGCGGCACCGCCCGGGCCCATTTTGGCGCGGCACTGCCCGGTCCCATTTATGCGCGGCACCGCCCGGGCCCATTTTGGCGCGGCACCGCCCGGGCCCATTTAGGCGCGGCACCGCCCGGGCCCATTTTGGCGCGGCACCGCCCGGGCCCATTTTGGCGCGGCACCGCCAGGGCCCATTTAGGCTCGGCACCGCCCGGGCCCATTTTGGGTTAGGGTTAGGGTTAGGGTTAGGGTTAGGGTTAGGGTTAGGTTTAGGGTGTACCTCCCTTGAGGACTGAAACCAGCTTGATTATATGCTACAAGAGGCTTGACCACGTAGGTGCAGTATTACCAAGAGACTGAGCGGGATCACCTTCTTCATCTGCAAAGGGTAAGTCTGTGACTACCTCTGTTGGGCCCATTTAGGCGCGGCACCGCCCGGGCCCATTTAGGCGCGGCTCCGCCCGGGCCCATTTTGGCGTGATACCGCCCTGGCCAATTTTGGCGCGGTACCGCCCGGGCACATTTTGGCGCGGCACCGACGGGCCCATTTTGGCGCGGCACCGCCCGGGCCCATTTTGGCGCGACACCGCCCGGGCCCATTTAGGCGCGGCACCGCCCGGGCCCATTTTGGCGCGGCACCGCCCGGGCCCATTTTGGCGCGGCACCGCCCGGGCCTATTTTGGCGCGGCACCGCCCGGGCCCATTTTGGCGCGGCACCGCCCGGGCCTATTTTGGCGCGACACCGCCCGGTCCCATTTTGGCGCGGCACCGCCCGGGCCCATTTTGGCGCGGCATCGCCCGGGCCCTTTTAGGCGCGGCACCGCCCGGGCCCATTTTGGCGCGGCACCGCCCGGGTCCATTTTGGCGCGGCACCGCCAGGGCCCTTTTAGGCGCGGCACCGCCCGGGCCCATTTTGGGTTAGGGTTAGGGTTAGGGTTAGGGTTAGGGTTAGGGTTAGGGTTAGGTTTAGGGTGTACCTCCCTTGAGGACTGAAACCAGCTTGATTATATGCTACAAGAGGCTTGACCACGTAGGTGCAGTATTACCAAGAGACTGAGCGGGATCACCTTCTTCATCTGCAAAGGGTAAGTCTGTGACTACCTCTGTTGGGCCCATTTAGGCGCGGCACCGCCCGGGCCCATTTAGGCGCGGCACCGCCCGGGCCCATTTTGGCGTGATACCGCCCTGGCCCATTTTGGCGCGGTACCGCCCGGGCCCATTTTGGCGCGGCACCGCCCGGGCCCATTTTGGCGTGGCACCGCCTGGGCCCATTTTGGCGCGACACCGCCCGGGCCCATTTTGGCGCGGCACCGCCCGGGCCCATTTTGGCGCGGTACCGCCCGGGCCCATTTAGGCGCGACACCGCCCGGGCCCATTTTGGCGCGACACCGCCCGGGCCCATTTTGGCGCGGCACCGCCCGGGCCCATTTTGGCGCGAAACCGCCGGGGCCCATTTTGGCGCGGCACCGCCCGGGCCCATTTAGGCGCGACACCGCCCGGGCCCATTTTGGCGCGACACCGCCCGGGCCCATTTAGGCGCGGCACCGCCCGGGCCCATTTTGGCGCGGCACCGCCCGGGCCCATTTAGGCGCGACACCGCCCGGGCCCATTTTGGCGCGACATTGCCCGGGCCTATTTTGGCGCGGCACCGCCCGGGCCCATTTTGGCGTGGCACCGCCCCGGCCCATTTTGGCGCGACACCGCCCGGGCCCATTTTGGCGCTGCACCGCCCGGGCCCATTTTGGCGCGGCACTGCCCGGTCCCATTTATGCGCGGCACCGCCCGGGCCCATTTTGGCGCGGCACCGCCCGGGCCCTTTAAGGCGCGGCACCGCCCGGGCCCATTTAGGCGCGGCACCGCCCGGGCCCATTTTGGGTTAGGGTTAGGGTTAGGGTTAGGGTTAGGGTTAGGGTTAGGGTTAGGGTTAGGGTTAGGTTTAGGGTGTACCTCCCTTGAGGACTGAAACCAGCTTGATTATATGCTACAAGAGGCTTGACCACGTAGGTGCAGTATTACCAAGAGACTGAGCGGGATCACCTTCTTCATCTGCAAAGGGTAAGTCTGTGACTACCTCTGTTGGGCCCATTTAGGCGCGGCACCGCCCGGGCCCATTTAGGCGCGGCACCGCCCGGGCCCATTTTGGCGTGATACCGCCCTGGCCCATTTTGGCGCGGTACCGCCCGGGCCCATTTTGGCGCGGCACCGCCCGGGCCCATTTTGGCGCGGCACCGCCCGGGCCCATTTTGGCGCGGCACCGCCTGGGCCCATTTTGGCGCGACACCGCCCGGGCCCATTTTGGCGCGGCACCGCCCGGGCCCAGTTAGGCGCGACACCGCCCGGGCCCATTTTGGCGCGACACCGCCCGGGCCCATTTTGGCGCGGCACCGCCCGGGCCCATTTTGGCGCGGCACCGCCCGGGCCCATTTAGGCGCGACACCTGCTTGGCCCATTTTGGCGCGGCACCGCCCGGGCCCATTTAGGCGTGACACCGCCCGGGACCATTTAGGCGCGACACCGCCCGGGCCCATTTAGGCGCGGCACCGCCAGGGCCCATTTAGGCGCGACACCGCCCAGGCCCATTTTGGCGCGGCACCGCCCGGTCCCATTTAGGCGCGGCACCGCCCGGGCCCATTTAGGCGCGGCACCGCCCGGTCCCATTTAGGCGCGGCACCGCCCGGGCCCATTTTGGGTTAGGGTTAGGGTTAGGGTTAGGGTTAGGGTTAGGGTTAGGTTTAGGGTGTACCTCCCTTAAGGACTGAAACCAGCTTGATTATATGCTACAAGAGGCTTGACAACGTAGGTGCAGTATTACCAAGAGACTGAGCGGGATCACCTTCTTCATCTGCAAAGGGTAAGTCTGTGACTACCTCTGTTGGGCCCATTTAGGCGCGGCACCGCCCGGGCCCATTTAGGCGCGGCACCGCCCGGGCCCATTTTGGAGTGATACCGCCCTGGCCCATTTTGGCGCGGCACCGCCCGGGCCCATTTAGGCGCGGCACCGCCCGGGCCCATTTTGGCGCGGCACCGCCCGGGCCCATTTTGGCGCGGCACCGCCAGGGCCCATTTAGGCGCGACACCGCCCAGGCCCATTTTGGCGCGGCACCGCCCGGTCCCATTTAGGCGCGGCACCGCCCGGGCCCATTGTGGCGCGGCACCGCCAGGGCCCATTTAGGCGCGACACCGCCCAGGCCCATTTTGGCGCGACACCGCCCGGGCCCATTTTGGCACGACACCGCCCGGTCCCATTTTGGCGCGGCACCGCCCGGACCCATTTAGGCGCGGCACCGCCCGGACCCATTTAGGCGCGGCACCGCCCAGACCCATTTAGGCGCGACACCGCCCGGACCCATTTTGGATCGGCACCGCCCGGACCCATTTAGGCGCGGCACCGCCCGGACCCATTTTGGAGCGGCACCGCCCGGACCCATTTTGGAGCGGCACCGCCCGGACCCATTTAGGCGCGGCACCGCCCGGACCCATTTAGGCGCGGCACCGCCCGGACCCATTTTGGAGCGGCACCGCCCGGACCCATTTATGCGCGGCACCGCCCGGACCCATTTAGGAGCGGCACCGCCAGGACCCATTTAGGAGCGGCACCGCCCGGACCCATTTAGGCGCGGCACCGCCCGGACCCATTTTGGAGCGGCACCGCCCGGACCCATTTAGGCGCGGCACCGCCCGGACCCATTTAGGCGCGGCACCGCCCGGACCCATTTAGGAGCGGCACCGCCCGGACCCATTTAGGGGCGGCACCGCCCGGACCCATTTAGGCGCGGCACCGCCCGGAATTATTTTGGAGCGGCACCGCCCGGACCCATTTATGCGCGGCACCGCCCGGACCCATTTAGGAGCGGCACCGCCCGGACCCATTTAGGCGCGGCACCGCCCGGACCCATTTATGCGCGGCACCGCCCGGACCCATTTAGGCGCGGCACCGCCCGGACCCATTTAGGCGCGGCACCGCCCGGAATTATTTTGGAGCGGCACCGCCCGGACCCATTTATGCGCGGCACCGCCCGGACCCATTTAGGCGCGGCACCGCCCGGACCCATTTAGGCGCGGCACCGCCCGGACCCATTTAGGAGCGGCACCGCCTGGACCCATTTAGGCGCGGCACCGCCCGGACCCATTTTGGCGCGGCACCGCCCGGACCCATTTTGGAGCGGCACCGCCCGGACCCATTTAGGCGCGGCACCGCCCGGAATTATTTTGGAGCGGCACCGCCCGGACCCATTTAGGCGCGTCACCGCCCGGACCCATTTAGGCGCGGCACCGCCCGGACCCATTTAGGCGTGGCACCGCCCGGAATTATTTTGGAGCGGCACCGCCCGGACCCATTTAGGCGCGGCACCGCCCGGACCCATTTAGGCGCTGCACCGTCCGGACCCATTTAGGCGCGGCACCGCCCGGACCCATTTAGGCGCGGCACCGCCCGGACCCATTTAGGAGCGGCACCGCCCGGACCCATTTAGGCGCGGCACCGCCCGGACCCATTTTGGAGCGGTACCGCCCGGACCCATTTAGGCGCGGCACCGCCCGGACCCATTTAGGCGCGGCACCGCCCGGAATTATTTTGGACCGGCACCGCCCGGACCCATTTAGGCGCGGCACCGCCCGGACCCATTTTGGAGCGGCACCGCCCGGACCCATTTAGGCGCGGCACCGCCCGGACCCATTTAGGCGCGGCACTGCCCGGACCCATTTAGGCGCGGCACCGCCCGGACCCATTTAGGCGCGGCACCGCCCGGACCCATTTTGGAGCGGCACCGCCCGGACCCATTTAGGCGCGGCACCGCCCGGACCCATTTAGGCGCGGCACCGCCCGGAATTATTTTGGAGCGGCACCGCCCGGACCCATTTAGGCGCGGCACCGCCCGGACCCATTTTGGAGCGGCACCGCCCGGACCCATTTAGGCGCGGCACCGCCCGGACCCATTTAGGAGCGGCACCGCCCGGACCCATTTAGGCGCGGCACCGCCCGGACCCATTTAGGCGCGGCACCGCTCGGACCCATTTAGGCGCGGCACCGCCCGGACCCATTTAGGAGCGGCACCGCCCGGACCCATTTAGGCGCGGCACCGCCCGGACCCATTTAGGCGCGGCACCGCTCGGACCCATGTAGGCGCGGCACCGCCCGGACCCATTTAGGAGCGGCACCGCCCGGACCCATTTAGGCGCGGCACCGCCCGGAATTATTTTGGAGCGGCACCGCCCGGACCCATTTAGGCGCGGCACCGCCCGGAATTATTTTGGAGCGGCACCGCCCGGACCCATTTAGGCGCGGCACCGCCCGGACCCATTTAGGCGCTGCACCGCCCGGACCCATTTAGGCGTCGCACCGCCCGGACCCATTTTGGATCGGCACCGCCCGGACCCATTTAGGCGCGGCACCGCCCGGACCTATTTAGGAGCGGCACCGCCCGGACCCATTTAGGCGCGGCACCGCTCGGACCCATTTAGGAGCGGCACCGCCCGGACCCATTTAGGCGCGGCACCGCCCGGACCCAGTTAGGCGCTGCACCGCCCGGACCCATTTAGGCGCGGCACCGCCCGGACCCATTTAGGCGCGGCACCGCCCGGACCCATCTAGGCGCGGCACCGCCCGGACCCATTTAGGAGCGGCACCGCCCGGACCCATTTAGGCGCGGCACCGCCCGGACCCATTTTGGAGCGGCACCGCCCGGACCCATTTAGGCGCGGCACCGCCCGGACCCATTTAGGCGCGGCACCGCCCAGAATTATTTTGGAGCGGCACCGCCCGGACCCATTTAGGCGCGGCACCGCCCGGACCCATTTTGGAGCGGCACCGCCCGGACCCATTTAGGCGCGGCACCGCCCGGACCCATTTAGGCGCTGCACCGCCCGGACCCATTTAGGCGCGGCACCGCCCGGACCCATTTAGGCGCGGCACCGCCCGGAACCATTTAGGCGCGGCACCGCCCGGACCCATTTTGGAGCGGCACCGCCCGGACCCATTTAGGCGCGGCACCGCCCGGACCCATTTAGGAGCGGCACCGCCCGGACCCATTTAGGCGCGGCACCGCCCGGAATTATTTTGGAGCGGCACCGCCCGGACCCATTTATGCGCGGCACCGCCCGGACCCATTTAGGCGCGGCACCGCCCGGACCCATTTAGGCGCGGCACCTCCCGGACCCATTTAGGCGCGGCACCGCCCGGACCCATTTAGGCGCGGCACCGCCCGGAATTATTTTGGAGCGGCACCGCCCGGACCCATTTAGGCGCGGCACCGCCCGGAATTATTTTTTAGCGGCACCGCCCGGACCCATTTAGGCGCGGCACCGCCCGGACCCATTTAGGCGCTGCACCGCCCGGACCCATTTAGGCGCGGCACCGCCCGGACCCATTTAGGCGCGGCACCGCCCAGACCCATTTAGGCGCGACACCGCCCGGACCCATTTTGGATCGGCACCGCCCGGACCCATTTAGGCGCGGCACCGCCCGGACCCATTTAGGAGCGGCACCGCCCGGACCCATTTAGGCGCGGCACCGCCCGGACCCATTTTGGAACGGCACCGCCCGGACCCATTTAGGCGCGGCACCGCCCGGACCCATTTAGGCGCGGCACCGCCCGGAATTATTTTGGAGCGGCACCGCCCGGACCCATTTATGGGCGGCACCGCCCGGACCCATTTAGGCGCGGCACCGCCCGGACCCATTTAGGCGCGGCACCGCCCGGACCCATTTAGGAGCGGCACCGCCCGGACCCATTTAGGCGCGGCACTGCCCGGACCCATTTTGGAGCGGCACCGCCCGGACCCATTTAGGCGCGGCACCGCCCGGACCCATTTAGGCGCGGCACCGCCCGGAATTATTTTGGAGCGGCACCGCCCGGACCCATTTATGCGCGGCACCGCCCGGACCCATTTAGGCGCGGCACCGCCCGGACCCATTTAGGAGCGGCACCGCCCGGACCCATTTAGGCGCGGCACCGCCCGGACCCATTTTGGAGCGGCACCGCCCGGACCCATTTAGGCGCGGCACCGCCCGGACCCATTTAGGCGCGGCACCGCCCGGAATTATTTTGGAGCGGCACCGCCCGGACCCATTTATGCGCGGCACCGCCCGGACCCATTTAGGCGCGGCACCGCCCGGACCCATTTAGGCGCTGCACCGCCCGGACCCATTTAGGCGCGGCACCGCCCGGACCCATTTAGGCGCGGCACCGCCCGGAATTATTTTGGAGCGGCACCGCCCGGACCCATTTAGGCGCGGCACCGCCCGGACCCACTTAGGCGCTGCACCGCCCGGACCCATTTAGGCGCGGCACCGCCCGGACCCATTTAGGCGCGGTACCGCCCGGAATTATTTTGGCGCGACACCGCCCGGACCCATTTAGGTGCGGCACCGCCCGGAATTATTTTGGAGCGGCACCGCCCGGACCCATTTAGGCGCGGCACCGCCCGGACCCATTTAGGCGCTGCACCGCCCGGACCCATTTAGGCGCGGCACCGCCCGGACCCATTTTGGCGCGGCACCGCCCGGGCCCATTTAGGCGCGACACCGCCCTGGCCCACTTTGGCGCGACACCTCCCGGGCCCATTTTGGCGCGGCACCGCCCGGGCCCATTTAGGCGCGGCACCGCCCGGGCCCATTTTGGCGCGACACCGCCCGGGCCCATTTTGGCGCGGCACCGCGTGGGCCCATTTTGGCGCGACACCGCCGGGGCCCATTTTGGCGCGGCACCGCCCGGGCCCATTTAGGCGCGACACCGCCCGGGCCCATTTTGGCGCGACACCGCCCGGGCCCATTTAGGCGCGGCACCGCCCGGGCCCATTTTGGCGCGGCACCGCCCGGGCCCATTTAGGCGCGACACCGCCCGGGCCCATTTTGGCGCGACACCGCCCGGGCCTATTTTGGCGCGGCACCGCCCGGGCCCATTTTGGCGCGGCACCGCCCCGGCCCATTTTGGCGCGACACCGCCCGGGCCCATTTTGGCGCGGCACCGCCCGGGCCCATTTTGGAGCGGCACTGCCCGGTCCCATTTATGCGCGGCACCGCCCGGGCCCATTTTGGCGCGGCACCGCCCGGGCCCTTTTAGGCGCGGCACCGCCCGGGCCCATTTTGGCGCGGCACCGCCCGGGCCCATTTTGGCGCGGCACCACCCGGTCCCATTTAGGCGCGGCACCGCCCGGGCCCATTTTGGGTTAGGGTTAGGGTTAGGGTTAGGGTTAGGGTTAGGGTTAGGGTTAGGGTTAGGTTTAGGGTGTACCTCCCTTGAGGACTGAAACCAGATTGATTATATGCTACAAGAGGCTTGACCACGTAGGTGCAGTATTACCAAGAGACTGAGCGGGATCACCTTCTTCATCTGCAAAGGGTAAGTCTGTGACTACCTCTGTTGGGCCCATTTAGGCGCGGCACCGCCCGGGCCCATTTAGGCGCGGCACCGCCCGGGCCCATTTTGGCGTGATACCGCCCTGGCCCATTTTGGCGCGGTACCGCCCGGGCCCATTTTGGCGCGGCACCGCCCGGGCCCATTTTGGCGCGGCACCGCCTGGGCCCATTTTGGCGCGACACCGCCCGGGCCCATTTTGGCGCGGCACCGCCCGGGCCCAGTTAGGCGCGACACCGCCCGGGCCCATTTTGGCGCGACACCGCCCGGGCCCATTTTGGCGCGGCACCGCCCGGGCCCATTTTGGCGCGGCACCGCCCGGGCCCATTTAGGCGCGACACCTGCTTGGCCCATTTTGGCGCGGCACCGCCCGGGCCCATTTAGGCGTGACACCGCCCGGGACCATTTAGGCGCGACACCGCCCGGGCCCATTTAGGCGCGGCACCGCCAGGGCCCATTTAGGCGCGACACCGCCCAGGCCCATTTTGGCGCGGCACCGCCCGGTCCCATTTAGGCGCGGCACCGCCCGGGCCCATTTAGGCGCGGCACCGCCCGGTCCCATTTAGGCGCGGCACCGCCCGGGCCCATTTTGGGTTAGGGTTAGGGTTAGGGTTAGGGTTAGGGTTAGGGTTAGGTTTAGGGTGTACCTCCCTTAAGGACTGAAACCAGCTTGATTATATGCTACAAGAGGCTTGACAACGTAGGTGCAGTATTACCAAGAGACTGAGCGGGATCACCTTCTTCATCTGCAAAGGGTAAGTCTGTGACTACCTCTGTTGGGCCCATTTAGGCGCGGCACCGCCCGGGCCCATTTAGGCGCGGCACCGCCCGGGCCCATTTTGGAGTGATACCGCCCTGGCCCATTTTGGCGCGGCACCGCCCGGGCCCATTTAGGCGCGGCACCGCCCGGGCCCATTTTGGCGCGGCACCGCCCGGGCCCATTTTGGCGCGGCACCGCCAGGGCCCATTTAGGCGCGACACCGCCCAGGCCCATTTTGGCGCGGCACCGCCCGGTCCCATTTAGGCGCGGCACCGCCCGGGCCCATTGTGGCGCGGCACCGCCAGGGCCCATTTAGGCGCGACACCGCCCAGGCCCATTTTGGCGCGACACCGCCCGGGCCCATTTTGGCACGACACCGCCCGGGCCCATTTTGGCGCGGCACCGCCCGGACCCATTTAGGCGCGGCACCGCCCGGACCCATTTAGGCGCGGCACCGCCCAGACCCATTTAGGCGCGACACCGCCCGGACCCATTTTGGATCGGCACCGCCCGGACCCATTTAGGCGCGGCACCGCCCGGACCCATTTTGGAGCGGCACCGCCCGGACCCATTTTGGAGCGGCACCGCCCGGACCCATTTAGGCGCGGCACCGCCCGGACCCATTTTGGAGCGGCACCGCCCGGACCCATTTATGCGCGGCACCGCCCGGACCCATTTAGGAGCGGCACCGCCAGGACCCATTTAGGAGCGGCACCGCCCGGACCCATTTAGGCGCGGCACCGCCCGGACCCATTTTGGAGCGGCACCGCCCGGACCCATTTAGGCGCGGCACCGCCCGGACCCATTTAGGCGCGGCACCGCCCGGACCCATTTAGGAGCGGCACCGCCCGGACCCATTTAGGGGCGGCACCGCCCGGACCCATTTAGGCGCGGCACCGCCCGGAATTATTTTGGAGCGGCACCGCCCGGACCCATTTATGCGCGGCACCGCCCGGACCCATTTAGGAGCGGCACCGCCCGGACCCATTTAGGCGCGGCACCGCCCGGACCCATTTAGGCGCGGCACCGCCCGGACCCATTTAGGCGCGGCACCGCCCGGAATTATTTTGGAGCGGCACCGCCCGGACCCATTTATGCGCGGCACCGCCCGGACCCATTTAGGCGCGGCACCGCCCGGACCCATTTAGGCGCGGCACCGCCCGGACCCATTTAGGAGCGGCACCGCCTGGACCCATTTAGGCGCGGCACCGCCCGGACCCATTTTGGCGCGGCACCGCCCGGACCCATTTTGGAGCGGCACCGCCCGGACCCATTTAGGCGCGGCACCGCCCGGAATTATTTTGGAGCGGCACCGCCCGGACCCATTTAGGCGCGTCACCGCCCGGACCCATTTAGGCGCGGCACCGCCCGGACCCATTTAGGCGTGGCACCGCCCGGAATTATTTTGGAGCGGCACCGCCCGGACCCATTTAGGCGCGGCACCGCCCGGACCCATTTAGGCGCTGCACCGTCCGGACCCATTTAGGCGCGGCACCGCCCGGACCCATTTAGGCGCGGCACCGCCCGGACCCATTTAGGAGCGGCACCGCCCGGACCCATTTAGGCGCGGCACCGCCCGGACCCATTTTGGAGCGGTACCGCCCGGACCCATTTAGGCGCGGCACCGCCCGGACCCATTTAGGCGCGGCACCGCCCGGAATTATTTTGGACCGGCACCGCCCGGACCCATTTAGGCGCGGCACCGCCCGGACCCATTTTGGAGCGGCACCGCCCGGACCCATTTAGGCGCGGCACCGCCCGGACCCATTTAGGCGCGGCACTGCCCGGACCCATTTAGGCGCGGCACCGCCCGGACCCATTTAGGCGCGGCACCGCCCGGACCCATTTTGGAGCGGCACCGCCCGGACCCATTTAGGCGCGGCACCGCCCGGACCCATTTAGGCGCGGCACCGCCCGGAATTATTTTGGAGCGGCACCGCCCGGACCCATTTAGGCGCGGCACCGCCCGGACCCATTTTGGAGCGGCACCGCCCGGACCCATTTAGGCGCGGCACCGCCCGGACCCATTTAGGCGCGGCACCGCCCGGACCCATTTAGGCGCGGCACCGCTCGGACCCATTTAGGCGCGGCACCGCCCGGACCCATTTAGGAGCGGCACCGCCCGGACCCATTTAGGCGCGGCACCGCCCGGACCCATTTAGGCGCGGCACCGCTCGGACCCATGTAGGCGCGGCACCGCCCGGACCCATTTAGGAGCGGCACCGCCCGGACCCATTTAGGCGCGGCACCGCCCGGAATTATTTTGGAGCGGCACCGCCCGGACCCATTTAGGCGCGGCACCGCCCGGAATTATTTTGGAGCGGCACCGCCCGGACCCATTTAGGCGCGGCACCGCCCGGACCCATTTAGGCGCTGCACCGCCCGGACCCATTTAGGCGTCGCACCGCCCGGACCCATTTTGGATCGGCACCGCCCGGACCCATTTAGGCGCGGCACCGCCCGGACCTATTTAGGAGCGGCACCGCCCGGACCCA
This sequence comes from Mergus octosetaceus, assembly GCA_036873955.1. Taxonomy (NCBI): domain Eukaryota; kingdom Metazoa; phylum Chordata; class Aves; order Anseriformes; family Anatidae; genus Mergus; species Mergus octosetaceus. The sequence goes on along the minus strand of CM072284.1, from coordinate 201,507 downwards.
TTTAGGCGCGGCACCGCTCGGACCCATTTAGGAGCGGCACCGCCCGGACCCATTTAGGCGCGGCACCGCCCGGACCCAGTTAGGCGCTGCACCGCCCGGACCCATTTAGGCGCGGCACCGCCCGGACCCATTTAGGCGCGGCACCGCCCGGACCCATCTAGGCGCGGCACCGCCCGGACCCATTTAGGAGCGGCACCGCCCGGACCCATTTAGGCGCGGCACCGCCCGGACCCATTTTGGAGCGGCACCGCCCGGACCCATTTAGGCGCGGCACCGCCCGGACCCATTTAGGCGCGGCACCGCCCGGAATTATTTTGGAGCGGCACCGCCCGGACCCATTTAGGCGCGGCACCGCCCGGACCCATTTTGGAGCGGCACCGCCCGGACCCATTTAGGCGCGGCACCGCCCGGACCCATTTAGGCGCTGCACCGCCCGGACCCATTTAGGCGCGGCACCGCCCGGACCCATTTAGGCGCGGCACCGCCCGGAACCATTTAGGCGCGGCACCGCCCGGACCCATTTTGGAGCGGCACCGCCCGGACCCATTTAGGCGCGGCACCGCCCGGACCCATTTAGGAGCGGCACCGCCCGGACCCATTTAGGCGCGGCACCGCCCGGAATTATTTTGGAGCGGCACCGCCCGGACCCATTTATGCGCGGCACCGCCCGGACCCATTTAGGCGCGGCACCGCCCGGACCCATTTAGGCGCGGCACCTCCCGGACCCATTTAGGCGCGGCACCGCCCGGACCCATTTAGGCGCGGCACCGCCCGGAATTATTTTGGAGCGGCACCGCCCGGACCCATTTAGGCGCGGCACCGCCCGGAATTATTTTTTAGCGGCACCGCCCGGACCCATTTAGGCGCGGCACCGCCCGGACCCATTTAGGCGCTGCACCGCCCGGACCCATTTAGGCGCGGCACCGCCCGGACCCATTTAGGCGCGGCACCGCCCAGACCCATTTAGGCGCGACACCGCCCGGACCCATTTTGGATCGGCACCGCCCGGACCCATTTAGGCGCGGCACCGCCCGGACCCATTTAGGAGCGGCACCGCCCGGACCCATTTAGGCGCGGCACCGCCCGGACCCATTTTGGAACGGCACCGCCCGGACCCATTTAGGCGCGGCACCGCCCGGACCCATTTAGGCGCGGCACCGCCCGGAATTATTTTGGAGCGGCACCGCCCGGACCCATTTATGGGCGGCACCGCCCGGACCCATTTAGGCGCGGCACCGCCCGGACCCATTTAGGCGCGGCACCGCCCGGACCCATTTAGGAGCGGCACCGCCCGGACCCATTTAGGCGCGGCACTGCCCGGACCCATTTTGGAGCGGCACCGCCCGGACCCATTTAGGCGCGGCACCGCCCGGACCCATTTAGGCGCGGCACCGCCCGGAATTATTTTGGAGCGGCACCGCCCGGACCCATTTATGCGCGGCACCGCCCGGACCCATTTAGGCGCGGCACCGCCCGGACCCATTTAGGAGCGGCACCGCCCGGACCCATTTAGGCGCGGCACCGCCCGGACCCATTTTGGAGCGGCACCGCCCGGACCCATTTAGGCGCGGCACCGCCCGGACCCATTTAGGCGCGGCACCGCCCGGAATTATTTTGGAGCGGCACCGCCCGGACCCATTTATGCGCGGCACCGCCCGGACCCATTTAGGCGCGGCACCGCCCGGACCCATTTAGGCGCTGCACCGCCCGGACCCATTTAGGCGCGGCACCGCCCGGACCCATTTAGGCGCGGCACCGCCCGGAATTATTTTGGAGCGGCACCGCCCGGACCCATTTAGGCGCGGCACCGCCCGGACCCACTTAGGCGCTGCACCGCCCGGACCCATTTAGGCGCGGCACCGCCCGGACCCATTTAGGCGCGGTACCGCCCGGAATTATTTTGGCGCGACACCGCCCGGACCCATTTAGGTGCGGCACCGCCCGGAATTATTTTGGAGCGGCACCGCCCGGACCCATTTAGACGCGGCACCGCCCGGACCCATTTAGGCGCTGCACCGCCCGGACCCATTTAGGCGCGGCACCGCCCGGACCCATTTTGGCGCGGCACCGCCCGGGCCCATTTAGGCGCGACACCGCCCTGGCCCACTTTGGCGCGACACCTCCCGGGCCCATTTTGGCGCGGCACCGCCCGGGCCCATTTAGGCGCGGCACCGCCCGGGCCCATTTTGGCGCGACACCGCCCGGGCCCATTTTGGCGCGGCACCGCGTGGGCCCATTTTGGCGCGACACCGCCGGGGCCCATTTTGGCGCGGCACCGCCCGGGCCCATTTAGGCGCGACACCGCCCGGGCCCATTTTGGCGCGACACCGCCCGGGCCCATTTAGGCGCGGCACCGCCCGGGCCCATTTTGGCGCGGCACCGCCCGGGCCCATTTAGGCGCGACACCGCCCGGGCCCATTTTGGCGCGACACCGCCCGGGCCTATTTTGGCGCGGCACCGCCCGGGCCCATTTTGGCGCGGCACCGCCCCGGCCCATTTTGGCGCGACACCGCCCGGGCCCATTTTGGCGCGGCACCGCCCGGGCCCATTTTGGAGCGGCACTGCCCGGTCCCATTTATGCGCGGCACCGCCCGGGCCCATTTTGGCGCGGCACCGCCCGGGCCCTTTTAGGCGCGGCACCGCCCGGGCCCATTTTGGCGCGGCACCGCCCGGGCCCATTTTGGCGCGGCACCACCCGGTCCCATTTAGGCGCGGCACCGCCCGGGCCCATTTTGGGTTAGGGTTAGGGTTAGGGTTAGGGTTAGGGTTAGGGTTAGGGTTAGGGTTAGGTTTAGGGTGTACCTCCCTTGAGGACTGAAACCAGATTGATTATATGCTACAAGAGGCTTGACCACGTAGGTGCAGTATTACCAAGAGACTGAGCGGGATCACCTTCTTCATCTGCAAAGGGTAAGTCTGTGACTACCTCTGTTGGGCCCATTTAGGCGCGGCACCGCCCGGGCCCATTTAGGCGCGGCACCGCCCGGGCCCATTTTGGCGTGATACCGCCCTGGCCCATTTTGGCGCGGTACCGCCCGGGCCCATTTTGGCGCGGCACCGCCCGGGCCCATTTTGGCGCGGCACCGCCCGGGCCCATTTTGGCGTGGCACCGCCTGGGCCCATTTTGGCGCGACACCGCCCGGGCCCATTTTGGCGCGGCACCGCCCGGGCCCATTTTGGCGCGGTACCGCCCGGGCCCATTTAGGCGCGACACCGCCCGGGCCCATTTTGGCGCGACACCGCCCGGGCCCATTTTGGCGCGGCACCGCCCGGGCCCATTTTGGCGCGAAACCGCCGGGGCCCATTTTGGCGCGGCACCGCCCGGGCCCATTTAGGCGCGACACCGCCCGGGCCCATTTAGGCGCGACACCGCCCGGGCCCATTTAGGCGCGGCACCGCCCGGGCCCATTTTGGCGCGGCACCGCCCGGGCCCATTTTGGCGCGGCACCGCCCGGGCCCTTTAAGGCGCGGCACCGCCCGGGCCCATTTTGGCGCGGCACCGCCCGGGCCCATTTTGGCGCGGCACCGCCAGGGCCCATTTAGGCGCGGCACCGCCCGGGCCCATTTTGGGTTAGGGTTAGGGTTAGGGTTAGGGTTAGGGTTAGGGTTAGGGTTAGGGTTAGGTTTAGGGTGTACCTCCCTTGAGGACTGAAACCAGCTTGATTATATGCTACAAGAGGCTTGACCACGTAGGTGCAGTATTACCAAGAGACTGAGCGGGATCACCTTCTTCATCTGCAAAGGGTAAGTCTGTGACTACCTCTGTTGGGCCCATTTAGGCGCGGCACCGCCCGGGCCCATTTAGGCGCGGCACCGCCCGGGCCCATTTTGGCGTGATACCGCCCTGGCCCATTTTGGCGCGGTACCGCCCGGGCCCATTTTGGCGCGGCACCGCCCGGGCCCATTTTGGCGCGGCACCGCCCGGGCCCATTTTGGCGCGGCACCGCCTGGGCCCATTTTGGCGCGACACCGCCCGGGCCCATTTTGGCGCGGCACCGCCCGGGCCCATTTAGGCGCGACACCGCCCGGGCCCATTTTGGAGCGACACCGCCCGGGCCCATTTTGGCGCGGCACCGCCCGGGCCCATTTTGGCGCGGCACCGCCCGGGCCCATTTAGGCGCGACACCTGCTTGGCCCATTTTGGCGCGGCACCGCCCGGGCCCATTTAGGCGTGACACCGCCCGGGCCCATTTAGGCGCGACACCGCCCGGGCCCATTTAGGCGCGGCACCGCCAGGGCCCATTTAGGCGCGACACCGCCCAGGCCCATTTTGGCGCGGCACCGCCCGGTCCCATTTAGGCGCGGCACCGCCCGGGCCCATTTAGGCGCGGCACCGCCCGGTCCCATTTAGGCGCGGCACCGCCCGGGCCCATTTTGGGTTAGGGTTAGGGTTAGGGTTAGGGTTAGGGTTAGGGTTAGGTTTAGGGTGTACCTCCCTTAAGGACTGAAACCAGCTTGATTATATGCTACAAGAGGCTTGACCACGTAGGTGCAGTATTACCAAGAGACTGAGCGGGATCACCTTCTTCATCTGCAAAGGGTAAGTCTGTGACTACCTCTGTTGGGCCCATTTAGGCGCGGCACCGCCCGGGCCCAGTTAGGCGCGGCACCGCCCGGGCCCATTTTGGAGTGATACCGCCCTGGCCCATTTTGGCGCGGCACCGCCCGGGCCCATTTAGGCGCGGCACCGCCCGGGCCCATTTTGGCGCGGCACCGCCCGGGCCCATTTTGGCGCGGCACCGCCAGGGCCCATTTAGGCGCGACACCGCCCAGGCCCATTTTGGCGCGGCACCGCCCGGTCCCATTTAGGCGCGGCACCGCCCGGGCCCATTGTGGCGCGGCACCGCCAGGGCCCATTTAGGCGCGACACCGCCCAGGCCCATTTTGGCGCGACACCGCCCGGGCCCATTTTGGCACGACACCGCCCGGGCCCATTTTGGCGCGGCACCGCCCGGACCCATTTAGGCGCGGCACCGCCCGGACCCATTTAGGCGCGGCACCGCCCAGACCCATTTAGGCGCGACACCGCCCGGACCCATTTTGGATCGGCACCGCCCGGACCCATTTAGGCGCGGCACCGCCCGGACCCATTTAGGCGCGGCACCGCCCGGACCCATTTAGGAGCGGCACCGCCCGGACCCATTTAGGCGCGGCACCGCCCGGACCCATTTTGGAGCGGCACCGCCCGGACCCATTTAGGCGCGGCACCGCCCGGACCCATTTAGGCGCGGCACCGCCCGGAATTATTTTGGAGCGGCACCGCCCGGACCCATTTATGCGCGGCACCGCCCGGACCCATTTAGGAGCGGCACCGCCAGGACCCATTTAGGAGCGGCACCGCCCGGACCCATTTAGGCGCGGCACCGCCCGGACCCATTTTGGAGCGGCACCGCCCGGACCCATTTAGGCGCGGCACCGCCCGGACCCATTTAGGCGCGGCACCGCCCAGACCCATTTAGGCGCGACACCGCCCGGACCCATTTTGGATCGGCACCGCCCGGACCCATTTAGGCGCGGCACCGCCCGGACCCATTTAGGCGCGGCACCGCCCGGACCCATTTAGGAGCGGCACCGCCCGGACCCATTTAGGCGCGGCACCGCCCGGACCCATTTTGGAGCGGCACCGCCCGGACCCATTTAGGCGCGGCACCGCCCGGACCCATTTAGGCGCGGCACCGCCCGGAATTATTTTGGAGCGGCACCGCCCGGACCCATTTATGCGCGGCACCGCCCGGACCCATTTAGGAGCGGCACCGCCAGGACCCATTTAGGAGCGGCACCGCCCGGACCCATTTATGCGCGGCACCGCCCGGACCCATTTTGGAGCGGCACCGCCCGGACCCATTTAGGCGCGGCACCGCCCGGACCCATTTAGGCGCGGCACCGCCCGGACCCATTTAGGAGCGGCACCGCCCGGACCCATTTAGGGGCGGCACCGCCCGGACCCATTTAGGCGCGGCACCGCCCGGAATTATTTTGGAGCGGCACCGCCCGGACCCATTTATGCGCGGCACCGCCCGGACCCATTTAGGAGCGGCACCGCCCGGACCCATTTAGGCGCGGCACCGCCCGGACCCATTTATGCGCGGCACCGCCCGGACCCATTTAGGCGCGGCACCGCCCGGAATTATTTTGGAGCGGCACCGCCCGGACCCATTTATGCGCGGCACCGCCCGGACCCATTTAGGCGCGGCACCGCCCGGACCCATTTAGGCGCGGCACCGCCCGGACCCATTTTGGAGCGGCACCGCCCGGACCCATTTAGGCGCGGCACCGCCCGGACCCATTTAGGCGCGGCACCGCCCGGACCCATTTAGGAGCGGCACCGCCCGGACCCATTTAGGGGCGGCACCGCCCGGACCCATTTAGGCGCGGCACCGCCCGGAATTATTTTGGAGCGGCACCGCCCGGACCCATTTATGCGCGGCACCGCCCGGACCCATTTAGGAGCGGCACCGCCCGGACCCATTTAGGCGCGGCACCGCCCGGACCCATTTATGCGCGGCACCGCCCGGACCCATTTAGGCGCGGCACCGCCCGGAATTATTTTGGAGCGGCACCGCCCGGACCCATTTATGCGCGGCACCGCCCGGACCCATTTAGGCGCGGCACCGCCCGGACCCATTTAGGCGCGGCACCGCCCGGACCCATTTTGGAGCGGCACCGCCCGGACCCATTTAGGCGCGGCACCGCCCGGACCCATTTAGGAGCGGCACCGCCCGGACCCATTTAGGCGCGGCACCGCCCGGAATTATTTTGGAGCGGCACCGCCCGGACCCATTTATGCGCGGCACCGCCCGGACCCATTTAGGCGCGGCACCGCCCGGACCCATTTAGGCGTGGCACCGCCCGGAATTATTTTGGAGCGGCACCGCCCGGACCCATTTAGGCGCGGCACCGCCCGGACCCATTTAGGCGCTGCACCGTCCGGACCCATTTAGGCGCGGCACCGCCCGGACCCATTTAGGCGCGGCACCGCCCGGACCCATTTAGGAGCGGCACCGCCCGGACCCATTTAGGCGCGGCACCGCCCGGACCCATTTTGGAGCGGTACCGCCCGGACCCATTTAGGCGCGGCACCGCCCGGACCCATTTAGGCGCGGCACCGCCCGGAATTATTTTGGACCGGCACCGCCCGGACCCATTTAGGCGCGGCACCGCCCGGACCCATTTTGGAGCGGCACCGCCCGGACCCATTTAGGCGCGGCACCGCCCGGACCCATTTAGGCGCGGCACTGCCCGGACCCATTTAGGCGCGGCACCGCCCGGACCCATTTAGGCGCGGCACCGCCCGGACCCATTTTGGAGCGGCACCGCCCGGACCCATTTAGGCGCGGCACCGCCCGGACCCATTTAGGCGCGGCACCGCCCGGAATTATTTTGGAGCGGCACCGCCCGGACCCATTTAGGCGCGGCACCGCCCGGACCCATTTTGGAGCGGCACCGCCCGGACCCATTTAGGCGCGGCACCGCCCGGACCCATTTAGGCGCGGCACCGCCCGGACCCATTTAGGAGCGGCACCGCCCGGACCCATTTAGGCGCGGCACCGCCCGGACCCATTTAGGCGCGGCACCGCTCGGACCCATTTAGGCGCGGCACCGCCCGGACCCATTTAGGAGCGGCACCGCCCGGACCCATTTAGGCGCGGCACCGCTCGGACCCATTTAGGCGCGGCACCGCCCGGACCCATTTAGGAGCGGCACCGCCCGGACCCATTTAGGCGCGGCACCGCCCGGAATTATTTTGGAGCGGCACCGCCCGGACCCATTTAGGCGCGGCACCGCCCGGAATTATTTTGGAGCGGCACCGCCCGGACCCATTTAGGCGCGGCACCGCCCGGACCCATTTAGGCGCTGCACCGCCCGGACCCATTTAGGCGTCGCACCGCCCGGACCCATTTTGGATCGGCACCGCCCGGACCCATTTAGGCGCGGCACCGCCCGGACCCATTTAGGAGCGGCACCGCCCGGACCCATTTAGGCGCGGCACCGCTCGGACCCATTTAGGAGCGGCACCGCCCGGACCCATTTAGGCGCGGCACCGCCCGGACCCATTTAGGCGCTGCACCGCCCGGACCCATTTAGGCGCGGCACCGCCCGGACCCATTTAGGAGCGGCACCGCCCGGACCCATTTAGGCGCGGCACCGCCCGGACCCATTTAGGCGCGGCACCGCCCGGACCCATCTAGGCGCGGCACCGCCCGGACCCATTTAGGAGCGGCCCCGCCCGGACCCATTTAGGCGCGGCACCGCCCGGACCCATTTTGGAGCGGCACCGCCCGGACCCATTTAGGCGCGGCACCGCCCGGACCCATTTAGGCGCGGCACCGCCCGGAATTATTTTGGAGCGGCACCGCCCGGACCCATTTAGGCGCGGCACCGCCCGGACCCATTTTGGAGCGGCACCGCCCGGACCCATTTAGGCGCGGCACCGCCCGGACCCATTTAGGCGCTGCACCGCCCGGACCCATTTAGGCGCGGCACCGCCCGGACCCATTTAGGCGCGGCACCGCCCGGAACCATTTAGGCGCGGCACCGCCCGGACCCATTTTGGATCGGCACCGCCCGGACCCATTTAGGCGCGGCACCGCCCGGACCCATTTAGGCGCGGCACCGCCCGGACCCATTTTGGAGCGGCACCGCCCGGACCCATTTAGGCGCGGCACCGCCCGGACCCATTTAGGAGCGGCACCGCCCGGACCCATTTAGGCGCGGCACCGCCCGGAATTATTTTGGAGCGGCACCGCCCGGACCCATTTATGCGCGGCACCGCCCGGACCCATTTAGGCGCGGCACCGCCCGGACCCATTTAGGCGCGGCACCTCCCGGACCCATTTAGGCGCGGCACCGCCCGGACCCATTTAGGCGCGGCACCGCCCAGACCCATTTAGGCGCGGCACCGCCCGGACCCATTTAGGCGCGGCACCGCCCGGAATTATTTTGGAGCGGCACCGCCCGGACCCATTTAGGCGCGGCACCGCCCGGAATTATTTTGGAGCGGCACCGCCCGGACCCATTTAGGCGCGGCACCGCCCGGACCCATTTAGGCGCTGCACCGCCCGGACCCATTTAGGCGCGGCACCGCCCGGACCCATTTAGGCGCGGCACCGCCCAGACCCATTTAGGCGCGACACCGCCCGGACCCATTTTGGATCGGCACCGCCCGGACCCATTTAGGCGCGGCACCGCCCGGACCCATTTAGGCGCGGCACCGCCCGGACCCATTTAGGAGCGGCACCGCCCGGACCCATTTAGGCGCGGCACCGCCCGGACCCATTTTGGAGCGGCACCGCCCGGACCCATTTAGGCGCGGCACCGCCCGGACCCATTTAGGCGCGGCACCGCCCGGAATTATTTTGGAGCGGCACCGCCCGGACCCATTTAGGCGTGGCACCGCCCGGACCCATTTAGGCGCGGCACCGCCCGGACCCATTTAGGAGCGGCACCGCCCGGACCCATTTAGGCGCGGCACCGCCCGGACCCATTTAGGCGCTGCACCGCCCGGACCCATTTAGGCGCGGCACCGCCCGGACCCATTTAGGCGCGGCACCGCCCGGAATTATTTTGGAGCGGCACCGCCCGGACCCATTTAGGCGCGGCACCGCCCGGACCCACTTAGGCGCTGCACCGCCCGGACCCATTTAGGCGCGGCACCGCCCGGACCCATTTAGGCGCGGCACCGCCCGGAATTATTTTGGAGCGGCACCGCCCGGACCCATTTAGGTGCGGCACCGCCCGGAATTATTTTGGAGCGGCACCGCCCGGACCCATTTAGGCGCGGCACCGCCCGGACCCATTTAGGCGCTGCACCGCCCGGACCCATTTAGGCGCGGCACCGCCCGGACCCATTTAGGCGCGGCACCGCCCGGACCCATTTTGGATCGGCACCGCCCGGACCCATTTAGGCGCGGCACCGCCCGGACCCATTTAGGAGCGGCACCGCCCGGACCCATTTAGGCGCGGCACCACCCGGACCCATTTTGGAGCGGCACCGCCCGGACCCATTTAGGCGCGGCACCGCCCGGACCCATTTAGGCGCGGCACCGCCCGGAATTATTTTGGAGCGGCACCGCCCGGACCCATTTATGCGCGGCACCGCCCGGACCCATTTAGGCGCGGCACCGCCCGGACCCATTTATGCGCGGCACCGCCCGGACCCATTTAGGCGCGGCACCGCCCGGACCCATTTAGGCGCGGCACCGCCCGGACCCATTTTGGAGCGGCACCGCCCGGACCCATTTAGGCGCGGCACCGCCCGGAATTATTTTGGAGCGGCACCGCCCGGACCCAGTTAGGCGCGGCACCGCCCGGACCCATTTAGGTGCGGCACCGCCCGGAATTATTTTGGAGCGGCACCGCCCGGACCCATTTAGGCGCGGCACCGCCCGGACCCATTTAGGCGCTGCACCGCCCGGACCCATTTAGGCGCGGCACCGCCCGGACCCATTTAGGCGCGGCACCGCCCGGACCCATTTAGGAGCGGCACCGCCCGGACCCATTTAGGCGCGGCACCGCCCGGACCCATTTTGGAGCGGCACCGCCCGGACCCATTTAGGCGCGGCACCGCCCGGACCCATTTAGGCGCGGCACCGCCCGGAATTATTTTGGACCGGCACCGCCCGGACCCATTTAGGCGCGGCACCGCCCGGACCCATTTAGGCGCGGCACCGCCCGGACCCATTTAGGAGCGGCACCGCCCGGACCCATTTAGGCGCGGCACCGCCCGGACCCATTTTGGAGCGGCACCGCCCGGACCCATTTAGGCGCGGCACCGCCCGGACCCATTTAGGCGCGGCACCGCCCAGACCCATTTAGGCGCGACACCGCCCGGACCCATTTTGGATCGGCACCGCCCGGACCCATTTAGGCGCGGCACCGCCCGGACCAATTTAGGCGCGGCACCGCCCGGACCCATTTAGGAGCGGCACCGCCCGGACCCATTTAGGCGCGGCACCGCCCGGACCCATTTTGGAGCGGCACCGCCCGGACCCATTTAGGCGCGGCACCGCCCGGACCCATTTAGGCGCGGCACCGCCCGGAATTATTTTGGAGCGGCACCGCCCGGACCCATTTATGGGCGGCACCGCCCGGACCCATTTAGGCGCGGCACCGCCCGGACCCATTTAGGCGCGGCACTGCCCGGACCCATTTTGGAGCGGCACCGCCCGGACCCATTTAGGCGCGGCACCGCCCGGACCCATTTAGGCGCGGCACCGCCCGGAATTATTTTGGAGCGGCACCGCCCGGACCCATTTATGCGCGGCACCGCCCGGACCCATTTAGGCGCGGCACCGCCCGGACCCATTTAGGCGCGGCACCGCCCGGACCCATTTAGGAGCGGCACCGCCCGGACCCATTTAGGCGCGGCACCGCCCGGACCCATTTTGGAGCGGCACCGCCCGGACCCATTTAGGCGCGGCACCGCCCGGACCCATTTAGGCGCGGCACCGCCCGGAATTATTTTGGAGCGGCACCGCCCGGACCCATTTATGCGCGGCAGCGCCCGGACCCATTTAGGCGCGGCACCGCCCGGACCCATTTAGGCGCTGCACCGCCCGGACCCATTTAGGCGCGGCACCGCCCGGACCCATTTTGGAGCGGCACCGCCCGGACCCATTTAGGCGCGGCACCGCCCGGACCCATTTAGGCGCTGCACCACCCAGACCCATTTAGGCGCGGCACCGCCCGGAATTATTTTGGAGCGGCACCGCCCGGACCCATTTAGGTGCGGCACCGCCCGGAATTATTTTGGAGCGGCACCGCCCGGACCCATTTAGGCGCGGCACCGCCCGGACCCATTTAGGCGCTGCACCGCCCGGACCCATTTAGGCGCGGCACTGCCCGGACCCATTTAGGCGCGGCACCGCCCGGACCCATTTTGGATCGGCACCGCCCGGACCCATTTAGGCGCGGCACCGCCCGGACCCATTTAGGAGCGGCACCGCCCGGACCCATTTAGGCGCGGCACCGCCCGGACCCATTTTGGAGCGGCACCGCCCGGACCCATTTAGGCGCGGCACCGCCCGGACCCATTTAGGCGCTGCACCACCCAGACCCATTTAGGCGCGGCACCGCCCGGAATTATTTTGGAGCGGCACCGCCCGGACCCATTTAGGTGCGGCACCGCCCGGAATTATTTTGGAGCGGCACCGCCCGGACCCATTTAGGCGCGGCACCGCCCGGACCCATTTAGGCGCTGCACCGCCCGGACCCATTTAGGCGCGGCACTGCCCGGACCCATTTAGGCGCGGCACCGCCCGGACCCATTTTGGATCGGCACCGCCCGGACCCATTTAGGCGCGGCACCGCCCGGACCCATTTAGGAGCGGCACCGCCCGGACCCATTTAGGCGCGGCACCGCCCGGACCCATTTTGGAGCGGCACCGCCCGGACCCATTTAGGCGCGGCACCGCCCGGACCCATTTAGGCGCGGCACCGCCCGGAATTATTTTGGAGCGGCACCGCCCGGACCCATTTAGGCGCGGCACCGCCCGGACCCATTTATGCGCGGCACCGCCCGGACCCATTTAGGAGCGGCACCGCCCGGACCCATTTAGGCGCGGCACCGCCCGGACCCATTTAGGCGCTGCACCGCCCGGACCCATTTTGGAGCGGCACCGCCCGGACCCATTTAGGCGCGGCACCGCCCGGAATTATTTTGGAGCGGCACCGCCCGGACCCAGTTAGGCGCGGCACCGCCCGGACCCATTTAGGCGCTGCACCGCCCGGACCCATTTAGGCGCGGCACCGCCCGGACCCATTTAGGAGCGGCACCGCCCGGACCCATTTAGGCGCGGCACCGCCCGGACCCATTTTGGAGCGTCACCGCCCGGACCCATTTAGGCGCGGCACCGCCCGGACCCATTTAGGCGCGGCACCGCCCGGAATTATTTTGGACCGGCACCGCCCGGACCCATTTAGGCGCGGCACCGCCCGGACCCATTTAGGAGCGGCACCGCCCGGACCCATTTAGGCGCGGCACCGCCCGGACCCATTTTGGAGCGGCACCGCCCGGACCCATTTAGGCGCGGCACCGCCCGGACCCATTTAGGCGCGGCACCGCCCGGAATTATTTTGGAGCGGCACCGCCCGGACCCATTTTGGAGCGGCACCGCCCGGACCCATTTAGGCGCAGCACCGCCCGGACCCATTTAGGCGCGGCACCGCCCGGAATTATTTTGGAGCGGCATCGCCCGGACCCATTTATGCGCGGCACCGCCCGGACCCATTTAGGCGCGGCACCGCCCGGACCCATTTAGGCGCGGCACCGCCCGGACCCATTTAGGCGCGGCACCGCCCGGACCCATTTAGGCGCTGCACCGCCCGGACCCATTTAGGCGCGGCACCGCCCGGACCCATTTAGGAGCGGCACCGCCCGGACCCATTTAGGCGCGGCACCGCCCGGACCCATTTAGGGGCGGCACCGCCCGGACCCATTTAGGCGCGGCACCGCCCGGACCCATTTATGAGCGGCACCGCCCGGACCCATTTAGGCGCGGCACCGCCCGGACGCATTTTGGAGCGGCACCGCCCGGACCCATTTTGGAGCGGCACCGCCCGGACCCATTTAGGCGCGGCACCGCCCGGACCCATTTAGGCGCGGCACCGCCCGGAACTATTTAGGCGCGGCACCGCCCGGACCCATTTAGGCGCGGCACCGCCCGGACCCATTTAGGAGCGGCACCGCCCGGACCCATTTAGGCGCGGCACTGCCCGGACCCATTTAGGCGCGGCACCGCTCGGACCCATTTAGGCGCGGCACCGCCCGGACCCATTTAGGAGCGGCACCGCCCGGACCCATTTAGGCGCGGCACCGCCCGGACCCATTTAGGCGCTGCACCGCCCGGACCCATTTAGGCGCGGCACCTCCCGGACCCATTTAGGAGCGGCACCGCCCGGACCCATTTAGGCGCGGCACCGCCCGGACCCATTTTGGAGCGGCACCGCCCGGACCCATTTTGGAGCGGCACCGCCCGGACCCATTTAGGCGCGGCACCGCCCGGACCCATTTAGGAGCGGCACCGCCCGGACCCATTTAGGCGCGGCACCGCCGGGACCCATTTAGGCGCGGCACCGCCCAGACCCATTTAGGCGCGGCACCGCCCGGACCCATTTAGGCGCGGCACCGCCCGGACCCATTTAGGAGCGGCACCGCCCGGACCCATTTAGGCGCGGCACCGCCCGGACCCATTTTGGAGCGGCACCGCCCGGACCCATTTAGGCGCGGCACCGCCCGGACCCATTTAGGCGCGGCACCGCCCGGACCCATTTTGGAGCGGCACCGCCCGGACCCATTTAGGCGCGGCACCGCCCGGACCCATTTAGGAGCGGCACCGCCCGGACCCATTTAGGCGCGGCACCGCCCGGACCCATTTAGGCGCGGCACTGCTCGGACCCATTTATGCGCGGCACCGCCCGGACCCATTTAGGCGCGGCACCGCCCGGACCCATTTAGGCGCGGCACCGCCCGGAATTATTTTGGAGCGGCACCGCCCGGACCCATTTATGCGCGGCACCGCCCGGACCCATTTAGGCGCGGCACCGCCCGGACCCATTTAGGCGCGGCACCGCCCGGACCCATTTAGGAGCGGCACCGCCTGGACCCATTTAGGCGCGGCACCGCCCGGACCCATTTAGGCGCGGCACCGCCCGGACCCATTTTGGAGCGGCACCGCCCGGACCCATTTAGGCGCGGCACCGCCCGGAATTATTTTGGAGCGGCACCGCCCGGACCCATTTAGGCGCGGCACCGCCCGGACCCATTTAGGCGCGGCACCGCCCAGACCCATTTAGGCGCGGCACCGCCCGGACCCATTTAGGCGCGGCACCGCCCGGACCCATTTAGGAGCGGCACCGCCCGGACCCATTTAGGCGCGGCACCGCCCGGACCCATTTTGGAGCGGCACCGCCCGGACCCATTTAGGCGCGGCACCGCCCGGACCCATTTAGGCGCGGCACCGCCCGGACCCATTTTGGAGCGGCACCGCCCGGACCCATTTAGGCGCGGCACCGCCCGGACCCATTTAGGCGCTGCACCGCCCGGACCCATTTAGGCGCGGCACCTCCCGGACCCATTTAGGAGCGGCACCGCCCGGACCCATTTAGGCGCGGCACCGCCCGGACCCATTTTGGAGCGGCACCGCCCGGACCCATTTTGGAGCGGCACCGCCCGGACCCATTTAGGCGCGGCACCGCCCGGACCCATTTAGGAGCGGCACCGCCCGGACCCATTTAGGCGCGGCACCGCCGGGACCCATTTAGGCGCGGCACCGCCCAGACCCATTTAGGCGCGGCACCGCCCGGACCCATTTAGGCGCGGCACCGCCCGGACCCATTTAGGAGCGGCACCGCCCGGACCCATTTAGGCGCGGCACCGCCCGGACCCATTTTGGAGCGGCACCGCCCGGACCCATTTAGGCGCGGCACCGCCCGGACCCATTTAGGCGCGGCACCGCCCGGACCCATTTTGGAGCGGCACCGCCCGGACCCATTTAGGCGCGGCACCGCCCGGACCCATTTAGGAGCGGCACCGCCCGGACCCATTTAGGCGCGGCACCGCCCGGACCCATTTAGGCGCGGCACTGCTCGGACCCATTTATGCGCGGCACCGCCCGGACCCATTTAGGCGCGGCACCGCCCGGACCCATTTAGGCGCGGCACCGCCCGGAATTATTTTGGAGCGGCACCGCCCGGACCCATTTATGCGCGGCACCGCCCGGACCCATTTAGGCGCGGCACCGCCCGGACCCATTTAGGCGCGGCACCGCCCGGACCCATTTAGGAGCGGCACCGCCTGGACCCATTTAGGCGCGGCACCGCCCGGACCCATTTAGGCGCGGCACCGCCCGGACCCATTTTGGAGCGGCACCGCCCGGACCCATTTAGGCGCGGCACCGCCCGGAATTATTTTGGAGCGGCACCGCCCGGACCCATTTAGGCGCGGCACCGCCCGGACCCATTTAGGCGCGGCACCGCCCAGACCCATTTAGGCGCGGCACCGCCCGGACCCATTTAGGCGCGGCACCGCCCGGACCCATTTAGGAGCGGCACCGCCCGGACCCATTTAGGCGCGGCACCGCCCGGACCCATTTTGGAGCGGCACCGCCCGGACCCATTTAGGCGCGGCACCGCCCGGACCCATTTAGGCGCGGCACCGCCCGGACCCATTTTGGAGCGGCACCGCCCGGACCCATTTAGGCGCGGCACCGCCCGGACCCATTTAGGCGCGGCACCGCTCGGACCCATTTATGCGCGGCACCGCCCGGACCCATTTAGGCGCGGCACCGCCCGGACCCATTTAGGCGCGGCACCGCCCGGAATTATTTTGGAGCGGCACCGCCCGGACCCATTTATGCGCGGCACCGCCCGGACCCATTTAGGCGCGGCACCGCCCGGACCCATTTAGGCGCGGCACCGCCCGGACCCATTTAGGAGCGGCACCGCCTGGACCCATTTAGGCGCGGCACCGCCCGGACCCATTTTGGCGCGGCACCGCCCGGACCCATTTTGGAGCGGCACCGCCCGGACCCATTTAGGCGCGGCACCGCCCGGACCCATTTAGGAGCGGCACCGCCCGGACCCATTTAGGCGCGTCACCGCCCGGACCCATTTAGGCGCGGCACCGCCCGGACCCATTTAGGCGCGGCACCGCCCGGAATTATTTTGGAGCGGCACCGCCCGGACCCATTTAGGCGCGGCACCGCCCGGACCCATTTAGGCGCTGCACCGTCCGGACCCATTTAGGCGCGGCACCGCCCGGACCCATTTAGGCGCGGCACCGCCCGGAATTATTTTGGACCGGCACCGCCCGGACCCATTTAGGCGCGGCACCGCCCGGACCCATTTTGGAGCGGCACCGCCCGGACCCATTTAGGCGCGGCACCGCCCGGACCCATTTAGGCGCGGCACTGCCCGGACCCATTTAGGCGTCGCACCGCCCGGACCCATTTTGGATCGGCACCGCCCGGACCCATTTAGGCGCGGCACCGCCCGGACCCATTCAGGAGCGGCACCGCCCGGACCCATTTAGGCGCGGCACCGCTCGGACCCATTTAGGAGCGGCACCGCCCGGACCCATTTAGGCGCGGCACCGCCCGGACCCATTTAGGCGCTGCACCGCCCGGACCCATTTAGGCGCGGCACCGCCCGGACCCATTTAGGCGCGGCACCGCCCGGACCCATTTAGGAGCGGCACCGCCCGGACCCATTTAGGCGCGGCACCGCCCGGACCCATCTAGGCGCGGCACCGCCCGGCCCCATTTAGGAGCGGCACCGCCCGGACCCATTTAGGCGCGGCACCGCCCGGACCCATTTTGGAGCGGCACCGCCCGGACCCATTTAGGCGCGGCACCGCCCGGACCCATTTAGGCGCGGCACCGCCCGGAATTATTTTGGAGCGGCACCGCCCGGACCCATTTAGGCGCGGCACCACCCGGACCCATTTTGGAGCGGCACCGCCCGGACCCATTTAGGCGCGGCACCGCCCGGACCCATTTAGGCGCTGCACCGCCCGGACCCATTTAGGCGCGGCACCGCCCGGACCCATTTAGGCGCGGCACCGCCCGGAACCATTTAGGCGCGGCACCGCCCGGACCCATTTTGGATCGGCACCGCCCGGACCCATTTAGGCGCGGCACCGCCCGGACCCATTTAGGCGCGGCACCGCCCGGACTCATTTTGGAGCGGCACCGCCCGGACCCATTTAGGCGCGGCACCGCCCGGAATTATTTTGCAGCGGCACCGCCCGGACCCATTTAGGCGCGGCACCGCCCGGAATTATTTTGGAGCGGCACCGCCCGGACCCATTTATGCGCGGCACCGCCCGGACCCATTTAGGCGCGGCACCGCCCGGACCCATTTAGGCGCGGCACCTCCCGGACCCATTTAGGCGCGGCACCGCCCGGACCCATTTAGGCGCGGCACCGCCCAGACCCATTTAGGCGCGGCACCGCCCGGACCCATTTAGGCGCGGCACCGCCCGGACCCATTTATTCGCGGCACCGCCCGGAATTATTTTGGAGCGGCACCGCCCGGACCCATTTAGGCGCGGCACCGCCCGGAATTATTTTGGAGCGGCACCGCCCGGACCCATTTAGGCGCGGCACCGCCCGGACCCATTTAGGCGCTGCACCGCCCGGACCCATTTAGGCGCGGCACCGCCCGGACCCATTTAGGCGCGGCACCGCCCAGACCCATTTAGGCGCGACACCGCCCGGACCCATTTTGGATCGGCACCGCCCGGACCCATTTAGGCGCGGCACCGCCCGGACCCATTTAGGAGCGGCACCGCCCGGACCCATTTAGGCGCGGCACCGCCCGGACCCATTTAGGCGCGGCACCGCCCGGAATTATTTTGGAGCGGCACCGCCCGGACCCATTTATGGGCGGCACCGCCCGGACCCATTTAGGCGCGGCACCGCCCGGACCCATTTAGGAGCGGCACCGCCCGGACCCATTTAGGCGCGGCACTGCCCGGACCCATTTTGGAGCGGCACCGCCCGGACCCATTTAGGCGCGGCACCGCCCGGACCCATTTAGGCGCGGCACCGCCCGGAATTATTTTGGAGCGGCACCGCCCGGACCCATTTATGCGCGGCACCGCCCGGACCCATTTAGGCGCGGCACCGCCCGGACCCATTTAGGCGCGGCACCGCCCGGACCCATTTAGGAGCGGCACCGCCCGGACCCATTTAGGCGCGGCACCGCCCGGACCCATTTTGGAGCGGCACCGCCCGGACCCATTTAGGCGCGGCACCGCCCGGACCCATTTAGGCGCGGCACCGCCCGGAATTATTTTGGAGCGGCACCGCCCGGACCCATTTATGCGCGGCACCGCCCGGACCCATTTAGGCGCGGCACCGCCCGGACCCATTTAGGCGCTGCACCGCCCGGACCCATTTAGGCGCGGCACCGCCCGGACCCATTTAGGCGCGGCACCGCCCGGAATTATTTTGGAGCGGCACCGCCCGGACCCATTTAGGCGCGGCACCGCCCGGACCCATTTAGGCGCTGCACCGCCCGGACCCATTTAGGCGCGGCACCGCCCGGACCCATTTAGGCGCGGCACCGCCCGGAATTATTTTGGAGCGGCACCGCCCGGACCCATTTAGGTGCGGCACTGCCCGGAATTATTTTGGAGCGGCACCGCCCGGACCCATTTAGGCGCGGCACCGCCCGGACCCATTTAGGCGCTGCACCGCCCGGACCCATTTAGGCGCGGCACCGCCCGGACCCATTTAGGCGCGGCACCGCCCGGACCCATTTTGGATCGGCACCGCCCGGACCCATTTAGGCGCGGCACCGCCCGGACCCATTTAGGAGCGGCACCGCCCGGACCCATTTAGGCGCGGCACCGCCCGGAATTATTTTGGAGCGGCACCGCCCGGACCCATTTAGGCGCGGCACCGCCCGGACCCATTTAGGCGCTGCACCGCCCGGACCCATTTAGGCGCGGCACCGCCCGGACCCATTTAGGCGCGGCACCGCCCGGACCCATTTTGGATCGGCACCGCCCGGACCCATTTAGGCGCGGCACCGCCCGGACCCATTTTGGATCGGCACCGCCCGGACCCATTTAGGCGCGGCACCGCCCGGACCCATTTAGGAGCGGCACCGCCCGGACCCATTTAGGCGCGGCACCGCCCGGACCCATTTAGGCGCGGCACCGCCCGGAATTATTTTGGAGCGGCACCGCCCGGACCCATTTATGCGCGGCACCGCCCGGACCCATTTAGGCGCGGCACCGCCCGGACCCATTTATGCGCGACACCGCCCGGACCCATTTAGGCGCGGCACCGCCCGGACCCATTTAGGCGCGGCACCGCCCGGACCCATTTTGGAGCGGCACCGCCCGGACCCATTTAGGCGCGGCACCGCCCGGAATTATTTTGGAGCGGCACCGCCCGGACCCAGTTAGGCGCGGCACCGCCCGGACCCATTTAGGCGCGGCACCGCCCGGAATTATTTTG
Organism: Mergus octosetaceus; assembly: GCA_036873955.1. NCBI lineage: Eukaryota > Metazoa > Chordata > Aves > Anseriformes > Anatidae > Mergus > Mergus octosetaceus. The sequence goes on along the minus strand of CM072284.1, from coordinate 181,540 downwards.
GAGCGGCACCGCCCGGACTCATTTAGGTGCGGCACCGCCCGGACCCATTTAGGCGCGGCACCGCCCGGACCCATTTAGGCGCTGCACCGCCCGGACCCATTTAGGCGCTGCACCGCCCGGACCCATTTAGGCGCGGCACCGCCCGGACCCATTTAGGAGCGGCACCGCCCGGACCCATTTAGGCGCGGCACCGCCCGGACCCATTTTGGAGCGGCACCGCCCGGACCCATTTAGGCGCGGCACCGCCCGGACCCATTTAGGCGCGGCACCGCCCGGAATTATTTTGGACCGGCACCGCCCGGACCCATTTAGGCGCGGCACCGCCCGGACCCATTTAGGAGCGGCACCGCCCGGACCCATTTAGGCGCGGCACCGCCCGGAATTATTTTGGAGCGGCACCGCCCGGACCCATTTATGCGCGGCACCGCCCGGACCCATTTAGGCGCGGCACCGCCCGGACCCATTTAGGAGCGGCACCGCCCGGACCCATTTAGGCGCGGCACCGCCCGGACCCATTTAGGCGCGGCACCGCCCGGACCCATTTAGGAGCGGCACCGCCCGGACCCATTTAGGCGCGGCACCGCCCGGACCCATTTAGGGGCGGCACCGCCCGGACCCATTTAGGCGCGGCACCGCCCGGACCCATTTAGGCGCGGCACCGCCCAGACCCATTTAGGCGCGGCACCGCCCGGACCCATTTATGAGCGGCACCGCCCGGACCCATTTAGGCGCGGCACCGCCCGGACGCATTTTGGAGCGGCACCGCCCGGACCCATTTTGGAGCGGCACCGCCCGGACCCATTTAGGCGCGGCACCGCCCATCCCATTTAGGCGCAGCACCGCCCGGAACTATTTAGGCGCGGCACCGCCCGGACCCATTTAGGCGCGGCACCGCCCGGACCCATTTAGGCGCGGCACCGCCCGGACCCATTTAGGAGCGGCACCGTCCGGACCCATTTAGGCGCGGCACTGCCCGGACCCATTTAGGCGCGGCACCGCTCGGACCCATTTAGGCGCGGCACCGCCCGGACCCATTTAGGAGCGGCACCGCCCGGACCCATTTAGGCGCGGCACCGCCCGGACCCATTTAGGCGCTGCACCGCCCGGACCCATTTAGGCGCGGCACCTCCCGGACCCATTTAGGAGCGGCACCGCCCGGACCCATTTAGGCGCGGCACCGCCCGGACCCATTTAGGAGCGGCACCGCCCGGACCCATTTAGGCGCGGCACCGCCCGGACCCATTTTGGAGCGGCACCGCCCGGACCCATTTAGGCGCGGCACCGCCCGGACCCATTTTGGAGCGGCACCGCCCGGACCCATTTAGGAGCGGCACCGCCCGGACCCATTTAGGCGCGGCACCGCCCGGACCCATTTAGGAGCGGCACCGCCCGGACCCATTTAGGCGCGGCACCGCCGGGACCCATTTAGGCGCGGCACCGCCCAGACCCATTTAGGCGCGGCACCGCCCGGACCCATTTAGGCGCGGCACCGCCCGGACCCATTTAGGAGCGGCACCGCCCGGACCCATTTAGGCGTGGCACCGCCCGGACCCATTTTGGAGCGGCACCGCCCGGACCCATTTAGGCGCGGCACCGCCCGGACCCATTTTGGAGCGGCACCGCCCGGACCCATTTAGGCGCGGCACCGCCCGGACCCATTTAGGCGCGGCACCGCCCGGACCCATTTAGGAGCGGCACCGCCCGGACCCATTTAGGCGCGGCACCGCCCGGACCCATTTAGGCGCGGCACCGCTCGGACCCATTTAGGCGCGGCACCGCCCGGACCCATTTAGGAGCGGCACCGCCCGGACCCATTTAGGCGCGGCACCGCCCGGACCCATTTAGGCGCTGCACCGCCCGGATCCATTTAGGCGCGGCACCGCCCGGACCCATTTAGGCGCGGCACCGCCCGGACCCATTTAGGAGCGGCACCGCCCGGACCCATTTAGGCGCGGCACCGCCCGGAATTATTTTGGAGCGGCACCGCCCGGACCCATTTATGGGCGGCACCGCCCGGACCCATTTAGGCGCGGCACCGCCCGGACCCATTTAGGCGCGGCACCGCCCGGACCCATTTAGGAGCGGCACCGCCCGGACCCATTTAGGCGCGGCACTGCCCGGACCCATTTTGGAGCGGCACCGCCCGGACCCATTTAGGCGCGGCACCGCCCGGACCCATTTAGGCGCGGCACCGCCCGGAATTATTTTGGAGCGGCACCGCCCGGACCCATTTATGCGCGGCACCGCCCGGACCCATTTAGGCGCGGCACCGCCCGGACCCATTTAGGCGCGGCACCGCCCGGACCCATTTAGGAGCGGCACCGCCCGGACCCATTTAGGCGCGGCACCGCCCGGACCCATTTTGGAGCGGCACCGCCCGGACCCATTTAGGCGCGGCACCGCCCGGACCCATTTAGGCGCGGCAACGCCCGGAATTATTTTGGAGCGGCACCGCCCGGACCCATTTATGCGCGGCACCGCCCGGACCCATTTAGGCGCGGCACCGCCCGGACCCATTTAGGCGCTGCACCGCCCGGACCCATGTAGGCGCGGCACCGCCCGGACCCATTTAGGCGCGGCACCGCCCGGAATTATTTTGGAGCGGCACGGCCCGGACCCATTTAGGCGCGGCACCGCCCGGACCCATTTAGGCGCTGCACCGCCCGGACCCATTTAGGCACGGCACCGCCCGGAATTATTTTGGAGCGGCACTGCCCGGACCCATTTAGGTGCGGCACCGCCCGGAATTATTTTGGAGCGGCACCGCCCGGACCCATTTAGGCGCGGCACCGCCCGGACCCATTTAGGCGCTGCACCGCCCGGACCCATTTAGGCGCGGCACCGCCCATCCCATTTAGGCGCGGCACCGCCCGGAACTATTTAGGCGCGGCACCGCCCGGACCCATTTAGGCGCGGCACCGCCCGGACCCATTTAGGAGCGGCACCGCCCGGACCCATTTAGGCGCGGCACTGCCCGGACCCATTTAGGCGCGGCACCGCTCGGACCCATTTAGGCGCGGCACCGCCCGGACCCATTTAGGAGCGGCACCGCCCGGACCCATTTAGGCGCGGCACCGCCCGGACCCATTTAGGCGCTGCACCGCCCGGACCCATTTAGGCGCGGCACCTCCCGGACCCATTTAGGAGCGGCACCGCCCGGACCCATTTAGGCGCGGCACCGCCCGGACCCATTTAGGAGCGGCACCGCCCGGACCCATTTAGGCGCGGCACCGCCCGGACCCATTTTGGAGCGGCACCGCCCGGACCCATTTAGGCGCGGCACCGCCCGGACCCATTTTGGAGCGGCACCGCCCGGACCCATTTAGGAGCGGCACCGCCCGGACCCATTTAGGCGCGGCACCGCCCGGACCCATTTAGGAGCGGCACCGCCCGGACCCATTTAGGCGCGGCACCGCCGGGACCCATTTAGGCGCGGCACCGCCCAGACCCATTTAGGCGCGGCACCGCCCGGACCCATTTAGGCGCGGCACCGCCCGGACCCATTTAGGAGCGGCACCGCCCGGACCCATTTAGGCGCGGCACCGCCCGGACCCATTTTGGAGCGGCACCGCCCGGACCCATTTAGGCGCGGCACCGCCCGGACCCATTTTGGAGCGGCACCGCCCGGACCCATTTAGGCGCGGCACCGCCCGGACCCATTTAGGCGCGGCACCGCCCGGACCCATTTAGGAGCGGCACCGCCCGGACCCATTTAGGCGCGGCACCGCCCGGACCCATTTAGGCGCGGCACCGCTCGGACCCATTTAGGCGCGGCACCGCCCGGACCCATTTAGGAGCGGCACCGCCCGGACCCATTTAGGCGCGGCACCGCCCGGACCCATTTAGGCGCTGCACCGCCCGGATCCATTTATGAGCGGCACCGCCCGGACCCATTTAGGCGCGGCACCGCCCGGACCCATTTAGGAGCGGCACCGCCCGGACACATTTAGGAGCGGCACCGCCCGGACCCATTTAGGCGCGGCACCGCCCGGACCCATTTAGGAGCGGCACCGCCCGGACCCATTTAGGCGCGGCACCGCCCGGACCCATTTAGGCGCTGCACCGCCCATACCCATTTAGGCGCGGCACCGCCCGGACCCATTTAGGCGCGGCACCGCCCGGACCCATTTAGGCGCGGCACCGCCCGGACCCATTTAGGCGCTGCACCGCCCGGACCCATTTAGGCGCGGCACCGCCCGGACCCATTTAGGCGTGGCACCGCCCGGAATTATTTTGCAGCGGCACCGCCCGGACCCATTTAGGCGCGGCACCGCCCGGAATTATTTTGGAGCGGCACCGCCCGGACCCATTTAGGCGCGGCACCGCCCGGACCCATTTAGGCGCTGCAACGCCCGGACCCATTTAGGCGCGGCACCGCCCGGACCCATTTAGGCGCGGCACCGCCCGGACCCATTTTGGATCGGCACCGCCCGGACCCATTTAGGCGCGGCACCGCCCGGACCCATTTAGGCGCGGCACCGCCCGGACCCATTTAGGAGCGGCACCGCCCGGACCCATTTAGGCGCGGCACCGCCCGGACCCATTTAGGCGCGGCACCGCCCGGAATTATTTTGGAGCGGCACCGCCCGGACCCATTTATGCGCGGCACCGCCCGGACCCATTTAGGTGCGGCACCGCCCGGACCCATTTAGGCGCGGCACCGCCCGGACCCATTTAGGCGCGGCACCTCCCGGACCCATTTAGGCGCGGCACCGCCCGGACCCATTTAGGCGCGGCACCGCCCGGACCCATTTAGGAGCGGCACCGCCCGGACCCATTTAGGCGCGGCACCGCCCGGACCCATTTAGGCGCGGCACCGCCCGGAATTATTTTGGAGCGGCACCGCCCGGACCCATTTAGGCGCGGCACCGCCCGGACCCATTTAGGCGCTGCACCGCCCGGACCCATTTAGGCGCGGCACCGCCCGGACCCATTTAGGCGCGGTACCGCCCGGACCCATTTAGGCGCGACACCGCCCGGACCCATTTTGGATCGGCACCGCCCGGACCCATTTAGGCGCGGCACCGCCCGGACCCATTTAGGAGCGGCACCGCCCGGACCCATTTAGGCGCGGCACCGCCCGGACCCATTTTGGAGCGGCACCGCCCGGACCCATTTAGGCGCGGCACCGCCCGGACCCATTTAGGCGCGGCACCGCCCGGACCCATTTTGGAGCGGCACCGCCCGGACCCATTTAGGCGCGGCACCGCCCGGACCCATTTAGGCGCGGCACCGCCCGGACCCATTTAGGAGCGGCACCGCCCGGACCCATTTAGGCGCGGCACCGCCCGGACCCATTTTGGAGCGGCACCGCCCGGACCCATTTAGGCGCGGCACCGCCCGGACCCATTTTGGAGCGGCACCGCCCGGACCCATTTTGGAGCGGCACCGCCCGGACCCATTTAGGCGCGGCACTGCCCGGAATTATTTTGGAGCGGCACCGCCCGGACCCATTTATGCGCGGCACCGCCCGGACCCATTTAGGCGCGGCACCGCCCGGACCCATTTAGGCGCGGCACCTCCCGGACCCATTTAGGCGCGGCACCGCCCGGACCCATTTAGGCGCGGCACCGCCCAGACCCATTTAGGCGCGGCACCGCCCGGACCCATTTAGGCGCGGCACCGCCCGGACCCATTTAGGCGCGGCACCGCCCGGAATTATTTTGGAGCGGCACCGCCCGGACCCATTTAGGCGCGGCACCGCCCGGAATTATTTTGGAGCGGCACCGCCCGGACCCATTTAGGCGCGGCACCGCCCGGACCCATTTAGGCGCGGCACCGCCCGGACCCATTTAGGCGCGGCACCGCTCGGACCCATTTAGGCGCGGCACCGCCCGGACCCATTTAGGAGCGGCACCGCCCGGACCCATTTAGGCGCGGCACCGCCCGGACCCATTTAGGCGCTGCACCGCCCGGATCCATTTAGGCGCGGCACCGCCCGGACCCATTTAGGCGCGGCACCGCCCGGACCCATTTAGGAGCGGCACCGCCCGGACCCATTTAGGCGCGGCACCGCCCGGACCCATTTAGGCGCGGCACCGCCCGGACCCATTTAGGAGCGGCACCGCCCGGACCCATTTAGGCGCGGCACCGCCCGGACCCATTTAGGCGCTGCACCGCCCGGACCCATTTAGGCGCGGCACCGCCCGGACCCATTTAGGCGCTGCACCGCCCGGACCCATTTAGGCGCGGCACCGCCCGGACCCATTTAGGCGCGGCACCGCCCGGACCCATTTAGGCGCTGCACCGCCCGGACCCATTTAGGCGCGGCACCGCCCGGACCCATTTAGGCGCGGCACCGCCCGGAATTATTTTGCAGCGGCACCGCCCGGACCCATTTAGGCGCGGCACCTCCCGGACCCATTTAGGCGCGGCACCGCCCGGACCCATTTAGGCGCGGCACCGCCCGGAATTATTTTGGAGCGGCACCGCCCGGACCCATTTAGGCGCGGCACCGCCCGGAATTATTTTGGAGCGGCACCGCCCGGACCCATTTAGGCGCGGCACCGCCCGGACCCATTTAGGCGCGGCACCGCCCGGACCCATTTAGGAGCGGCACCGCCCGGACCCATTAAGGCGCGGCACCGCCCGGAGCCATTTAGGCGCGGCACCGCCCGGAATTATTTTGGAGCGGCACCGCCCGGACCCATTTAGGCGCGGCACCGCCCGGAATTATTTTGGAGCGGCACCGCCCGGACCCATTTAGGCGCGGCACCGCCCGGACCCATTTAGGCGCTGCACCGCCCGGACCCATTTAGGCGCGGCACCGCCCAGACCCATTTAGGCGCGACACCGCCCAAACCCATTTTGGATCGGCACCGCCCGGACCCATTTAGGCGCGGCACCGCCCGGACCCATTTAGGCGCGGCACCGCCCGGACCCATTTAGGAGCGGCACCGCCCGGACCCATTTAGGCGCGGCACCGCCCGGACCCATTTTGGAGCGGCACCGCCCGGACCCATTTAGGCGCGGCACCGCCCGGACCCATTTAGGCGCGGCACCGCCCGGAATTATTTTGGAGCGGCACCGCCCGGACCCATGTATGCGCGGCACCGCCCGGACCCATTTAGGCGCGGCACCGCCCGGACCCATTTAGGAGCGGCACCGCCCGGACCCATTTAGGCGCGGCACCGCCCGGACCCATTTAGGAGCGGCACCGCCCGGACCCATTTAGGCGCGGCACCGCCCGGACCCATTTAGGAGCGGCACCGCCCGGACCCATTTAGGCGCGGCACCGCCCGGACCCATTTTGGAGCGGCACCGCCCGGACCCATTTAGGCGCGGCACCGCCCGGACCCATTTAGGTGCGGCACCGCCCGGAATTATTTTGGAGCGGCACCGCCCGGACCCATTTATGCGCGGCACCGCCCGGACCCATTTAGGCGCGGCACCGCCCGGACCCATTTAGGCGCGGCACCGCCCGGACCCATTTTGGAGCGGCACCGCCCGGACCCATTTTGGAGCGGCACCGCCCGGACCCATTTAGGCGCGGCACCGCCCGGACCCATTTAGGCGCGGCTCCGCTTGGACCCATTTAGGCGCGGCACCGCCCGGACCCATTTAGGAGAGGCACCGCCCGGACCCATTTAGGCGCAGCACCGCCCGGACCCATTTAGGCGCTGCACCGCCCGGACCCATTTAGGCGCGGCACCGCCCGGACCCATTTTGGAGCGTCACCGCCCGGACCCATTTAGGCGCGGCACCGCCCGGACCCATTTAGGCGCGGCACCGCCCGGAATTATTTTGGAGCGGCACCGCCCGGACCCATTTAGGCGCGGCACCGCCCGGACCCATTTTGGAGCGGCACCGCCCGGACCCATTTAGGCGCGGCACCGCCCGGACCCATTTAGGCGCGGCACCGCCCGGACCCATTTTGGATCGGCACCGCCCGGACCCATTTAGGCGCGGCACCGCCCGGACCCATTTTGGAGCGGCACCGCCCGGACCCATTTAGGCGCGGCACCGCCCGGACCCATTTAGGAGCGGCACCGCCCGGACCCATTTAGGCGCGGCACCGCCCGGAATTATTTTGGAGCGGCACCGCCCGGACCCATTTAGGCGCGGCACCGCCCGGAATTATTTTGGAGCGGCACCGCCCGGACCCATTTAGGAGCGGCACCGCCCGGACCCATTTAGGCGCGGCACCGCCCGGACCCATTTAGGAGCGGCACCGCCCGGACCCATTAAGGCGCGGCACCGCCCGGACCCATTTAGGCGCGGCACCGCCCGGAATTATTTTGGAGCGGCACCGCCCGGACCCATTTAGGCGCGGCACCGCCCGGAATTATTTTGGAGCGGCACCGCCCGGACCCATTTAGGCGCGGCACCGCCCGGACCCATTTAGGCGCTGCACCGCCCGGACCCATTTAGGCGCGGCACCGCCCAGACCCATTTAGGCGCGACACCGCCCAAACCCATTTTGGATCGGCACCGCCCGGACCCATTTAGGCGCGGCACCGCCCGGACCCATTTTGGATCGGCACCGCCCGGACCCATTTAGGCGCGGCACCGCCCGGACCCATTTTGGAGCGGCACCGCCCGGACCCATTTTGGAGCGGCACCGCCCGGACCCATTTAGGCGCGGCACCGCCCGGACCCATTTAGGCGCGGCTCCGCTCGGACCCATTTAGGCGCGGCACCGCCCGGACCCATTTAGGAGAGGCACCGCCTGGACCCATTTAGGCGCAGCACCGCCCGGACCCATTTAGGCGCGGCACCGCCCGGACCCATTTAGGCGCGGCACCGCCCGGACCCATTTAGGCGCGGCACCGCCCGGACCCATTTTGGAGCGGCACCGCCCGGACCCATTTAGGCGCGGCACCGCCCGGACCCATTTAGGCGCGGCACCGCCCGGAATTATTTTGGAGCGGCACCGCCCGGACCCATTTAGGCGCGGCACCGCCCGGACCCATTTTGGAGCGGCACCGCCCGGACCCATTTAGGCGCGGCACCGCCCGGACCCATTTAGGCGCGGCACCGCCCGGACCCATTTTGGATCGGCACCGCCCGGACCCATTTAGGCGCGGCACCGCCCGGACCCATTTTGGAGCGGCACCGCCCGGACCCATTTAGGCGCGGCACCGCCCGGACCCATTTAGGAGCGGCACCGCCCGGACCCATTTAGGCGCGGCACCGCCCGGAATTATTTTGGAGCGGCACCGCCCGGACCCATTTAGGCGCGGCACCGCCCGGACCCATTTAGGCGCGGCACCGCCCGGACCCATTTAGGCGCGGCACCGCCCGGACCCATTTAGGCGCGGCACCGCCCGGACCCATTTAGGCGCGGCACCGCCCAGACCCATTTAGGCGCGACACCGCCCGGACCCATTTTGGATCGGCACCGCCCGGACCCATTTAGGCGCGGCACCGCCCGGACCCATTTAGGCGCGGCACCGCCCGGACCCATTTAGGAGCGGCACCGCCCGGACCCATTTAGGCGCGGCACCGCCCGGACCCATTTTGGAGCGGCACCGCCCGGACCCATTTAGGCGCGGCACCGCCCGGACCCATTTAGGCGCGGCACCGCCCGGAATTATTTTGGAGTGGCACCGCCCGGACCCATTTATGCGCGGCACCGCCCGGACCCATTTAGGCGCGGCACCGCCCGGACCCATTTAGGCGCGGCACCGCCCGGACCCATTTTGGAGCGGCACCGCCCGGACCCATTTAGGCGCGGCACCGCCCGGACCCATTTAGGCGCGGCACCGCCCGGAATTATTTTGGAGCGGCACCGCCCGGACCCATTTATGCGCGGCACCGCCCGGACCCATTTAGGAGCGGCACCGCCCGGACCCATTTAGGCGCGGCACCGCCCGGACCCATTTAGGAGCGGCACCGCCCGGACCCATTTAGGCGCGGCACCGCCCGGACCCATTTTGGAGCAGCACCGCCCGGACCCATTTAGGCGCGGCACCGCCCGGACCCATTTAGGCGCGGCACCGCCCGGAATTATTTTGGAGCGGCACCGCCCGGACCCATTTATGCGCGGCACCGCCCGGACCCATTTTGGATCGGCACCGCCCGGACCCATTTAGGCGCGGCACCGCCCGGACCCATTTAGGCGCGGCACCGCCCGGACCCATTTAGGAGCGGCACCGCCCGGACCCATTTAGGCGCGGCACCGCCCGGACCCATTTTGGAGCGGCACCGCCCGGACCCATTTAGGCGCGGCACCGCCCGGACCCATTTAGGCGCGGCACCGCCCGGAATTATTTTGGAGCGGCACCGCCCGGACCCATTTAGGCGCGGCACCGCCCGGAATTATTTTGGAGCGGCACCGCCCGGACCCATTTAGGAGCGGCACCGCCCGGACCCATTTAGGCGCGGCACCGCCCGGACCCATTTAGGAGCGGCACCGCCCGGACCCATTAAGGCGCGGCACCGCCCGGACCCATTTAGGCGCGGCACCGCCCGAAATTATTTTGGAGCGGCACCGCCCGGACCCATTTAGGCGCGGCACCGCCCGGACCCATTTAGGCGCTGCACCGCCCGGACCCATTTAGGCGCGGCACCGCCCAGACCCATTTAGGCGCGACACCGCCCAAACCCATTTTGGATCGGCACCGCCCGGACCCATTTAGGCGCGGCACCGCCCGGACCCATTTAGGCGCGGCACCGCCCGGACCCATTTAGGAGCGGCACCGCCCGGACCCATTTAGGCGCGGCACCGCCCGGACCCATTTTGGAGCGGCACCGCCCGGACCCATTTAGGCGCGGCACCGCCCGGACCCATTTAGGCGCGGCACCGCCCGGAATTATTTTGGAGCGGCACCGCCCGGACCCATTTATGCGCGGAACCGCCCGGACCCATTTAGGCGCGGCACCGCCCGGACCCATTTAGGAGCGGCACCGCCCGGACCCATTTAGGCGCGGCACCGCCCGGACCCATTTAGGCGCGGCTCCGCTCGGACCCATTTAGGCGCGGCACCGCCCGGACCCATTTAGGAGAGGCACCGCCTGGACCCATTTAGGCGCAGCACCGCCCGGACCCATTTAGGCGCTGCACCGCCCGGACCCATTTAGGCGCGGCACCGCCCGGACCCATTTAGGCGCGGCACCGCCCGGACCCATTTAGGCGCGGCACCGCCCGGACCCATTTAGGAGCGGCACCGCCCGGACCCATTTAGGCGCGGCACCGCCCGGACCCATTTAGGCGCGGCACCGCCCGGACCCATTTTGGAGCGGCACCGCCCGGACCCATTTAGGCGCGGCACCGCCCGGACCCATTTAGGCGCGGCACCGCCCGGAATTATTTTGGAGCGGCACCGCCCGGACCCATTTAGGCGCGGCACCGCCCGGACCCATTTTGGAGCGGCACCGCCCGGACCCATTTAGGCGCGGCACCGCCCGGACCCATTTAGGCGCGGCACCGCCCGGACCCATTTAGGAGCGGCACCGCCCGGACCCATTTAGGCGCGGCACCGCCCGGACCCATTTTGGAGCGGCACCGCCCGGACCCATTTAGGCGCGGCACCGCCCGGACCCATTTAGGAGCGGCACCGCCCGGACCCATTTAGGCGCGGCACCGCCCGGAATTATTTTGGAGCGGCACCGCCCGGACCCATTTATGCGCGGCACCGCCCGGACCCATTTAGGCGCGGCACCGCCCGGACCCATTTAGGCGCGGCACCTCCCGGACCCATTTAGGCGCGGCACCGCCCGGACCCATTTAGGCGCGGCACCGCCCAGACCCATTTAGGCGCGGCACCGCCCGGACCCATTTAGGCGCGGCACCGCCCGGACCCATTTAGGCGCGGCACCGCCCGGACCCATTTAGGCGCGGCACCGCCCAGACCCATTTAGGCGCGACACCGCCCGGACCCATTTTGGATCGGCACCGCCCGGACCCATTTAGGCGCGGCACCGCCCGGACCCATTTAGGCGCGGCACCGCCCGGACCCATTTAGGAGCGGCACCGCCCGGACCCATTTAGGCGCGGCACCGCCCGGACCCATTTTGGAGCGGCACCGCCCGGACCCATTTAGGCGCGGCACCGCCCGGACCCATTTAGGCGCGGCACCGCCCGGAATTATTTTGGAGTGGCACCGCCCGGACCCATTTATGCGCGGCACCGCCCGGACCCATTTAGGCGCGGCACCGCCCGGACCCATTTAGGCGCGGCACCGCCCGGACCCATTTTGGAGCGGCACCGCCCGGACCCATTTAGGCGCGGCACCGCCCGGACCCATTTAGGCGCGGCACCGCCCGGAATTATTTTGGAGCGGCACCGCCCGGACCCATTTATGCGCGGCACCGCCCGGACCCATTTAGGAGCGGCACCGCCCGGACCCATTTAGGCGCGGCACCGCCCGGACCCATTTAGGAGCGGCACCGCCCGGACCCATTTAGGCGCGGCACCGCCCGGACCCATTTTGGAGCAGCACCGCCCGGACCCATTTAGGCGCGGCACCGCCCGGACCCATTTAGGCGCGGCACCGCCCGGAATTATTTTGGAGCGGCACCGCCCGGACCCATTTAGGCGCGGCACCGCCCGGACCCATTTTGGATCGGCACCGCCCGGACCCATTTAGGCGCGGCACCGCCCGGACCCATTTAGGCGCGGCACCGCCCGGACCCATTTAGGAGCGGCACCGCCCGGACCCATTTAGGCGCGGCACCGCCCGGACCCATTTTGGAGCGGCACCGCCCGGACCCATTTAGGCGCGGCACCGCCCGGACCCATTTAGGCGCGGCACCGCCCGGAATTATTTTGGAGCGGCACCGCCCGGACCCATTTAGGCGCGGCACCGCCCGGAATTATTTTGGAGCGGCACCGCCCGGACCCATTTAGGAGCGGCACCGCCCGGACCCATTTAGGCGCGGCACCGCCCGGACCCATTTAGGAGCGGCACCGCCCGGACCCATTAAGGCGCGGCACCGCCCGGACCCATTTAGGCGCGGCACCGCCCGAAATTATTTTGGAGCGGCACCGCCCGGACCCATTTAGGCGCGGCACCGCCCGGACCCATTTAGGCGCTGCACCGCCCGGACCCATTTAGGCGCGGCACCGCCCAGACCCATTTAGGCGCGACACCGCCCAAACCCATTTTGGATCGGCACCGCCCGGACCCATTTAGGCGCGGCACCGCCCGGACCCATTTAGGAGCGGCACCGCCCGGACCCATTTAGGCGCGGCACCGCCCGGACCCATTTTGGAGCGGCACCGCCCGGACCCATTTAGGCGCGGCACCGCCCGGACCCATTTAGGCGCGGCACCGCCCGGAATTATTTTGGAGCGGCACCGCCCGGACCCATTTATGCGCGGCACCGCCCGGACCCATTTAGGCGCGGCACCGCCCGGACCCATTTAGGAGCGGCACCGCCCGGACCCATTTAGGCGCGGCACCGCCCGGACCCATTTAGGAGTGGCACCGCCCGGACCCATTTAGGCGCGGCACCGCCCGGACCCATTTAGGAGCGGCACCGCCCGGACCCCTTTAGGCGCGGCACCGCCCGGACCCATTTAGGCGCGGCACCGCCCGGACCCATTTTGGAGCGGCAACGCCCGGACCCATTTAGGCGCGGCACCGCCCGGACCCATTTAGGCGCGGCACCGCCCGGAATTATTTTGGAGCGGCACCGCCCGGACCCATTTAGGCGCGGCACCGCCCGGACCCATTTAGGCACGGCACCGCCCGGACCCATTTAGGCGCTGCACCGCCCAGACCCATTTAGGCGCTGCACCGCCCGGACCCATTTAGGCGCGGCACCGCCCGGACCCATTTAGGCGCGGCACCGCCCGGAATTATTTTGGAGCGGCACCGCCCGGACCCATTTTGGAGCGGCACCGCCCGGACCCATTTAGGCGCGGCACCGCCCGGACCCATTTAGGCGCGGCACCGCACGGAATTATTTTGGAGCGGCACCGCCCGGACCCATTTAGGCGCGGCACCGCCCGGACCCATTTTGGAGCGGCACCGCCCGGACCCATTTAGGCGCGGCACCGCCCGGACCCATTTAGGCGCTGCACCGCCCGGACCCATTTAGGCGCGGCACCGCCCGGACCCATTTTGGATCGGCACCGCCCGGACCCATTTAGGCGCGGCACCGCCCGGACCCATTTTGGAGCGGCACCGCCCGGACCCATTTAGGCGCGGCACCGCCCGGACCCATTTAGGAGCGGCACCGCCCGGACCCATTTAGGCGCGGCACCGCCCGGAATTATTTTGGAGCGGCACCGCCCGGACCCATTTATGCACGGCACTGCCCGGACCCATTTAGCCGCGGCACCGCCCGGACCCATTTAGGCGCTGCACCTCCCGGACCCATTTAGGCGCGGCACCGCCCGGACCCATTTAGGCGCGGCACCGCCCAGACCCATTTAGGCGCGGCACCGCCCGGACCCATTTAGGCGCGGCACCGCCCGGAATTATTTTGGAGCGGCACCGCCCGGACCCATTTAGGCGCGGCACCGCCCGGACCCATTTTGGAGCGGCACCGCCCGGACCCATTTAGGCGCGGCACCGCCCGGACCCATTTAGGCGCGGCACCGCCCGGAATTATTTTGGAGCGGCACCGCCCGGACCCATTTAGGCGCGGCACCGCCCGGACCCATTTTGGAGCGGCACCGCCCGGACCCATTTAGGCGCGGCACCGCCCGGACCCATTTAGGCGCGGCACCGCCCGGAATTATTTTGGAGCGGCACCGCCCGGACCCATTTATGCGCGGCACCGCCCGGACCCATTTAGGCGCGGCACCGCCCGGACCCATTTAGGAGCGGCACCGCCCGGACCCATTTAGGCGCGGCACCGCCCGGACCCATTTAGGAGTGGCACCGCCCGGACCCATTTAGGCGCGGCACCGCCCGGACCCATTTAGGAGCGGCACCGCCCGGACCCATTTAGGCGCGGCACCGCCCGGACCCATTTAGGCGCGGCACCGCCCGGACCCATTTTGGAGCGGCAACGCCCGGACCCATTTAGGCGCGGCACCGCCCGGACCCATTTAGGCGCGGCACCGCCCGGAATTATTTTGGAGCGGCACCGCCCGGACCCATTTAGGCGCGGCACCGCCCGGACCCATTTAGGCACGGCACCGCCCGGACCCATTTAGGCGCTGCACCGCCCAGACCCATTTAGGCGCTGCACCGCCCGGACCCATTTAGGCGCGGCACCGCCCGGACCCATTTAGGAGCGGCACCGCCCGGAATTATTTTGGAGCGGCACCGCCCGGACCCATTTAGGCGCGGCACCGCCCGGACCCATTTTGGATCGGCACCGCCCGGACCCATTTAGGCGCGGCACCGCCCGGACCCATTTAGGCGCGGCACCGCCCGGACCCATTTAGGAGCGGCACCGCCCGGACCCATTTAGGCGCGGCACCGCCCGGACCCATTTTGGAGCGGCACCGCCCGGACCCATTTAGGCGCGGCACCGCCCGGACCCATTTAGGCGCGGCACCGCCCGGAATTATTTTGGAGCGGCACCGCCCGGACCCATTTAGGCGCGGCACCGCCCGGAATTATTTTGGAGCGGCACCGCCCGGACCCATTTAGGAGCGGCACCGCCCGGACCCATTTAGGCGCGGCACCGCCCGGACCCATTTAGGAGCGGCACCGCCCGGACCCATTAAGGCGCGGCACCGCCCGGACCCATTTAGGCGCGGCACCGCCCGAAATTATTTTGGAGCGGCACCGCCCGGACCCATTTAGGCGCGGCACCGCCCGGACCCATTTAGGCGCTGCACCGCCCGGACCCATTTAGGCGCGGCACCGCCCAGACCCATTTAGGCGCGACACCGCCCAAACCCATTTTGGATCGGCACCGCCCGGACCCATTTAGGCGCGGCACCGCCCGGACCCATTTAGGAGCGGCACCGCCCGGACCCATTTAGGCGCGGCACCGCCCGGACCCATTTTGGAGCGGCACCGCCCGGACCCATTTAGGCGCGGCACCGCCCGGACCCATTTAGGCGCGGCACCGCCCGGAATTATTTTGGAGCGGCACCGCCCGGACCCATTTATGCGCGGCACCGCCCGGACCCATTTAGGCGCGGCACCGCCCGGACCCATTTAGGAGCGGCACCGCCCGGACCCATTTAGGCGCGGCACCGCCCGGACCCATTTAGGAGTGGCACCGCCCGGACCCATTTAGGCGCGGCACCGCCCGGACCCATTTAGGAGCGGCACCGCCCGGACCCATTTAGGCGCGGCACCGCCCGGACCCATTTAGGCGCGGCACCGCCCGGACCCATTTTGGAGCGGCAACGCCCGGACCCATTTAGGCGCGGCACCGCCCGGACCCATTTAGGCGCGGCACCGCCCGGAATTATTTTGGAGCGGCACCGCCCGGACCCATTTAGGCGCGGCACCGCCCGGACCCATTTAGGCACGGCACCGCCCGGACCCATTTAGGCGCTGCACCGCCCAGACCCATTTAGGCGCTGCACCGCCCGGACCCATTTAGGCGCGGCACCGCCCGGACCCATTTAGGCGCGGCACCGCCCGGAATTATTTTGGAGCGGCACCGCCCGGACCCATTTTGGAGCGGCACCGCCCGGACCCATTTAGGCGCGGCACCGCCCGGACCCATTTAGGCGCGGCACCGCACGGAATTATTTTGGAGCGGCACCGCCCGGACCCATTTAGGCGCGGCACCGCCCGGACCCATTTTGGAGCGGCACCGCCCGGACCCATTTAGGCGCGGCACCGCCCGGACCCATTTAGGCGCTGCACCGCCCGGACCCATTTAGGCGCGGCACCGCCCGGACCCATTTTGGATCGGCACCGCCCGGACCCATTTAGGCGCGGCACCGCCCGGACCCATTTTGGAGCGGCACCGCCCGGACCCATTTAGGCGCGGCACCGCCCGGACCCATTTAGGAGCGGCACCGCCCGGACCCATTTAGGCGCGGCACCGCCCGGAATTATTTTGGAGCGGCACCGCCCGGACCCATTTATGCACGGCACTGCCCGGACCCATTTAGCCGCGGCACCGCCCGGACCCATTTAGGCGCTGCACCTCCCGGACCCATTTAGGCGCGGCACCGCCCGGACCCATTTAGGCGCGGCACCGCCCAGACCCATTTAGGCGCGGCACCGCCCGGACCCATTTAGGCGCGGCACCGCCCGGAATTATTTTGGAGCGGCACCGCCCGGACCCATTTAGGCGCGGCACCGCCCGGACCCATTTTGGAGCGGCACCGCCCGGACCCATTTAGGCGCGGCACCGCCCGGACCCATTTAGGCGCGGCACCGCCCGGAATTATTTTGGAGCGGCACCGCCCGGACCCATTTAGGCGCGGCACCGCCCGGACCCATTTTGGAGCGGCACCGCCCGGACCCATTTAGGCGCGGCACCGCCCGGACCCATTTAGGCGCGGCACCGCCCGGAATTATTTTGGAGCGGCACCGCCCGGACCCATTTATGCGCGGCACCGCCCGGACCCATTTAGGCGCGGCACCGCCCGGACCCATTTAGGAGCGGCACCGCCCGGACCCATTTAGGCGCGGCACCGCCCGGACCCATTTAGGAGTGGCACCGCCCGGACCCATTTAGGCGCGGCACCGCCCGGACCCATTTAGGAGCGGCACCGCCCGGACCCATTTAGGCGCGGCACCGCCCGGACCCATTTAGGCGCGGCACCGCCCGGACCCATTTTGGAGCGGCAACGCCCGGACCCATTTAGGCGCGGCACCGCCCGGACCCATTTAGGCGCGGCACCGCCCGGAATTATTTTGGAGCGGCACCGCCCGGACCCATTTAGGCGCGGCACCGCCCGGACCCATTTAGGCACGGCACCGCCCGGACCCATTTAGGCGCTGCACCGCCCAGACCCATTTAGGCGCTGCACCGCCCGGACCCATTTAGGCGCGGCACCGCCCGGACCCATTTAGGCGCGGCACCGCCCGGAATTATTTTGGAGCGGCACCGTCCGGACCCATTTTGGAGCGGCACCGCCCGGACCCATTTAGGCGCGGCACCGCCCGGACCCATTTAGGCGCGGCACCGCACGGAATTATTTTGGAGCGGCACCGCCCGGACCCATTTAGGCGCGGCACCGCCCGGACCCATTTTGGAGCGGCACCGCCCGGACCCATTTAGGCGCGGCACCGCCCGGACCCATTTAGGCGCTGCACCGCCTGGACCCATTTAGGC
The DNA here is from genome assembly GCA_036873955.1 of Mergus octosetaceus. Lineage (NCBI taxonomy): Eukaryota > Metazoa > Chordata > Aves > Anseriformes > Anatidae > Mergus > Mergus octosetaceus. The sequence goes on along the minus strand of CM072284.1, from coordinate 163,444 downwards.
GCGGCACCGCCCGGACCCATTTTGGATCGGCACCGCCCGGACCCATTTAGGCGCGGCACCGCCCGGACCCATTTTGGAGCGGCACCGCCCGGACCCATTTAGGCGCGGCACCGCCCGGACCCATTTAGGAGCGGCACCGCCCGGACCCATTTAGGCGCGGCACCGCCCGGAATTATTTTGGAGCGGCACCGCCCGGACCCATTTATGCACGGCACTGCCCGGACCCATTTAGCCGCGGCACCGCCCGGACCCATTTAGGCGCTGCACCTCCCGGACCCATTTAGGCGCGGCACCGCCCGGACCCATTTAGGCGCGGCACCGCCCAGACCCATTTAGGCGCGGCACCGCCCGGACCCATTTAGGCGCGGCACCGCCCGGACCCATTTAGGAGCGGCACCGCCCGGACCCATTTAGGCGCGGCACCGCCCGGACCCATTTAGGCGCGGCACCGCCCGGAATTATTTTGGAGCGGCACCGCCCGGACCCATTTAGGCGCGGCACCGCCCGGAATTATTTTGGAGCGGCACCGCCCGGACCCATTTAGGCGCGGCACCGCCCGGACCCATTTAGGCGCTGCACCGCCCGGACCCATTTAGGCGCGGCACCGCCCAGACCCATTTAGGCGCGACACCGCCCGGACCCATTTTGGATCGGCACCGCCCGGACCCATTTAGGCGCGGCACCGCCCGGACCCATTTAGGCGCGGCACCGCCCGGACCCATTTAGGAGCGGCACCGCCCGGACCCATTTAGGCGCGGCACCGCCCGGACCCATTTTGGAGCGGCACCGCCCGGACCCATTTAGGCGCGGCACCGCCCGGACCCATTTAGGCGCGGCACCGCCCGGAATTATTTTGGAGCGGCACCGCCCGGACCCATTTATGCGCGGCACCGCCCGGACCCATTTAGGCGCGGCACCGCCCGGACCCATTTTGGAGCGGCACCGCCCGGACCCATTTAGGCGCGGCACCGCCCGGACCCATTTAGGCGCGGCACCGCCCGGAATTATTTTGGAGCGGCACCGCCCGGACCCATTTATGCGCGGCACCGCCCGGACCCATTTAGGAGCGGCACCGCCCGGACCCATTTAGGCGCGGCACCGCCTGGACCCATTTAGGAGCGGCACCGCCCGGACCCATTTAGGCGCGGCACCGCCCGGACCCATTTTGGAGCGGCACCGCCCGGACCCATTTAGGCGCGGCACCGCCCGGACCCATTTAGGCGCGGCACCGCCCGGAATTATTTTGGAGCGGCACCGCCCGGACCCATTTATGCGCGGCACCGCCCGGACCCATTTTGGATCGGCACCGCCCGGACCCATTTAGGCGCGGCACCGCCCGGACCCATTTAGGAGCGGCACCGCCCGGACCCATTTAGGCGCGGCACCGCCCGGACCCATTTTGGAGCGGCACCGCCCGGACCCATTTAGGCGCGGCACCGCCCGGACCCATTTAGGCGCGGCACCGCCCGGAATTATTTTGGAGCGGCACCGCCCGGACCCATTTATGCGCGGCACCGCCCGGACCCATTTAGGAGCGGCACCGCCCGGACCCATTTAGGCGCGGCACCGCCCGGACCCATTTAGGCGCGGCACCGCCCGGACCCATTTTGGAGCGGCACCGCCCGGACCCATTTAGGCGCGGCACCGCCCGGACCCATTTAGGCGCGGCACCGCCCGGAATTATTTTGGAGCGGCACCGCCCGGACCCATTTATGCGCGGCACCGCCCGGACCCATTTAGGAGCGGCACCGCCCGGACCCATTTAGGCGCGGCACCGCCCGGACCCATTTAGGAGCGGCACCGCCCGGACCCATTTAGGCGCGGCACCGCCCGGACCCATTTTGGAGCGGCACCGCCCGGACCCATTTAGGCGCGGCACCGCCCGGACCCATTTAGGCGCGGCACCGCCCGGAATTATTTTGGAGCGGCACCGCCCGGACCCATTTATGCGCGGCACCGCCCGGACCCATTTAGGCGCGGCACCGCCCGGACCCATTTAGGCGCTGCACCGCCCGGACCCATTTAGGCGCGGCACCGCCCGGACCCATTTAGGCACGGCACCGCCCGGAATTATTTTGGAGCGGCACCGCCCGGACCCATTTAGGCGCGGCACCGCCCGGACCCATTTAGGCGCTGCACCGCCCGGACCCATTTAGGCGCGGCACCGCCCGGAATTATTTTGGAGCGGCACCGCCCGGACCCATTTAGGTGCGGCACCGCCCGGAATTATTTTGGAGCGGCACCGCCCGGACCCATTTAGGCGCGGCACCGCCCGGACCCATTTAGGCGCTGCACCGCCCGGACCCATTTAGGCGCGGCACCGCCCGGACCCATTTAGGCGCGGCACCGCCCGGACCCATTTAGGCGCGGCACCGCCCGGACCCATTTAGGAGCGGCACCGCCCGGACCCATTTAGGCGCGGCACCGCCCGGACCCATTTAGGCGCGGCACCGCCCGGACCCATTTAGGCGCGGCACCGCCCGTACCCATTTTGGAGCGGCACCGCCCGGACCCATTTAGGCGCGGCACCGCCCGGAATTATTTTGGAGCGGCACCGCCCGGACCCAGTTAGGCGCGGCACCGCCCGGACCCATTTAGGCGCGGCACCGCCCGGAATTATTTTGGAGCGGCACCGCCCGGACCCATTTAGGCGCGGCACCGCCCGGACCCATTTAGGCGCGGCACCGCCCGGACCCATTTAGGAGCGGCACCGCCCGGACCCATTTAGGCGCGGCACCGCCCGGACCCATTTTGGAGCGGCACCGCCCGGACCCATTTAGGCGCGGCACCGCCCGGACCCATTTAGGCGCGGCACCGCCCGGAATTATTTTGGACCGGCACCGCCCGGACCCATTTAGGCGCGGCACCGCCCGGACCCATTTAGGCGCGGCACCGCCCGGACCCATTTAGGAGCGGCACCGCCCGGACCCATTTAGGCGCGGCACCGCCCGGACCCATTTAGGAGCGGCACCGCCCGGACCCATTTAGGCGCGGCACCGCCCGGACCCATTTAGGCGCGGCACCGCCCGGAATTATTTTGGAGCGGCACCGCCCGGACCCAGTTTGGAGCGGCACCGCCCGGACCCATTTAGGCGCGGCACCGCCCGGACCCATTTAGGCGCGGCACCGCCCGGAATTATTTTGGAGCGGCACCGCCCGGACCCATTTATGCGCGGCACCGCCCGGACCCATTTAGGCGCGGCACCGCCCGGACCCATTTAGGAGCGGCACCGCCCGGACCCATTTAGGCGCGGCACCGCCCGGACCCATTTAGGCGCTGCACCGCCCGGACCCATTTAGGCGCGGCACCGCCCGGAATTATTTTGGAGCGGCACCGCCCGGACCCATTTAGGCGCGGCACCGCCCGGACCCATTTAGGAGCGGCACCGCCCGGACCCATTTAGGCGCGGCACCGCCCGGACCCATTTTGGATCGGCACCGCCCGGACCCATTTAGGCGCGGCACCGCCCGGACCCATTTAGGAGCAGCAACGCCCGGACCCATTTAGGCGCGGCACCGCCCGGACCCATTTATGGGCGGCACCGCCCGGACCCATTTAGGCGCGGCACCGCCCGGACCCATTTAGGCGCGGCACCGCCCGGAATTATTTTGGAGCGGCACCGCCCGGACCCATTTAGGCGCGGCACCGCCCGGACCCATTTAGGCGCGGCACCGCCCGGACCCATTTAGGAGCGGCACCGCCCGGACCCATTTAGGCGCGGCACCGCCCGGACCCATTTTGGAGCGGCACCGCCCAGACCCATTTAGGCGCGGCACCGCCCGGACCCATTTAGGCGCGGCTCCGCCCGGACCCATTTAGGCGCGGCACCGCCCGGACCCATTTTGGAGCGGCACCGCCCGGACCCATTTAGGCGCGGCACCGCCCGGACCCATTTAGGAGCGGCACTGCCCGGAATTATTTTGGAGCGGCACCGCCCGGACCCATTTATGCGCGGCACCGCCCGGACCCATTTAGGAGCGGCACCGCCCGGACCCATTTAGGCGCGGCACCGCCCGGACCCATTTAGGAGCGGCACCGCCCGAACCCATTTAGGCGCGGCACCGCCCGGACCCATTTTGGAGCGGCACCGCCCGGACCCATTTAGGCGCGGCACCGCCCGGACCCATTTAGGCGCGGCACCGCCCGGAATTATTTTGGAGCGGCACCGCCCGGACCCATTTAGGCGCGGCACCGCCCGGACCCATTTAGGCGCTGCACCGCCCGGACCCATTTAGGCGCTGCACCGCCCGGACCCATTTAGGCGCGGCACCGCCCGGAATTATTTTGCAGCGGCACCGCCCGGACCCATTTAGGCGCGGCACCGCCCGGACCCATTTAGGAGCGGCACCGCCCGGACCCATTTAGGCGCGGCACCGCCCGGACCCATTTAGGCGCGGCACCGCCCGGAATTATTTTGGAGCGGCACCGCCCGGACCCATTTAGGCGCGGCACCGCCCGGAATTATTTTGGAGCGGCACCGCCCGGACCCATTTAGGCGCGGCACCGCCCGGACCCATTTAGGCGCTGCACCGCCCGGACCCATTTAGGCGCGGCACCGCCCGGACCCATTTAGGCGCGGCACCGCCCGGAATTATTTTGCAGCGGCACCGCCCGGACCCATTTAGGCGCGGCACCGCCCGGACCCATTTAGGAGCGGCACCGCCCGGACCCATTTAGGCGCGGCACCGCCCGGACCCATTTAGGCGCGGCACCGCCCGGAATTATTTTGGAGCGGCACCGCCCGGACCCATTTAGGCGCGGCACCGCCCGGAATTATTTTGGAGCGGCACCGCCCGGACCCATTTAGGCGCGGCACCGCCCGGACCCATTTAGGCGCTGCACCGCCCGGACCCATTTAGGCGCGGCACCGCCCGGACCCATTTTGGAGCGGCACCGCCCGGACCCATTTAGGCGCGGCACCGCCCGGACACATTTAGGCGCGGCACCGCCCGGACCCATTTTGGATTGGCACCGCCCGGACCCATTTAGGCGCGGCACCGCCCGGACCCATTTAGGCGCGGCACCGCCCGGAATTATTTTGGAGCGGCACCGCCCGGACCCATTTAGGAGCGGCACCGCCCGGACCCATTTAGGCGCTGCACCGCCCGGACCCATTTAGGCGCGGCACCGCCCGGACCCATTTAGGCGCGGCACCGCCCGGACTCATTTTGGATCGGCACCGCCCGGACCCATTTAGGCGCGGCACCGCCCGGACCCATTTAGGCGCGTCACCGCCCGGAATTATTTTGGAGCGGCACCGCCCGGACCCATTTAGGGGCGGCACCGCCCGGACCCATTTAGGCGCGGCACCGCCCGGACCCATTTATGGGCGGCACCGCCCGGACCCATTTAGGGGCGGCACCGCCCGGACCCATTTAGGCGCGGCACCGCCCGGACCCATTTAGGCGCGGCACCGCCCGGACCCATTTAGGAGCGGCACCGCCCGGACCCATTTAGGCGCGGCACCGCCCGGACCCATTTTGAAGCGGCACCGCCCGGACCCATTTAGGCGCGGCACCGCCCGGACCCATTTAGGCGCGGCACCGCCCGGAATTATTTTGGAGTGGCACCGCCCGGACCCATTTAGGCGTGGCACCGCCCGGACCCATTTAGGCGCGGCACCGCCCGGACCCATTTATGCGCGGCACCGCCCGGACCCATTTAGGAGCGGCACCGCCCGAACCCATTTAGGCGCGGCACCGCCCGGACCCATTTTGGAGCGGCACCGCCCGGACCCATTTAGGCGCGGCACCGCCCGGACCCATTTAGGCGCGGCACCGCCCGGAATTATTTTGGAGCGGCACCGCCCGGACCCATTTAGGCGCGGCACCGCCCGGACCCATTTAGGCGCGGCACCGCCCGGACCCATTTAGGCGCTGCACCGCCCGGACCCATTTAGGCGCGGCACCGCCCGGACCCATTTAGGCGCGGCACCGCCCGGAATTATTTTGCAGCGGCACCGCCCGGACCCATTTAGGCGCGGCACCGCCCGGACCCATTTAGGCGCGGCACCGCCCGGAATTATTTTGGAGCGGCACTGCCCGGACCCATTTAGGCGCGGCACCGCCCGGAATTATTTTGGAGCGGCACCGCCCGGACCCATTTAGGCGCGGCACCGCCCGGACCCATTTAGGCGCTGCACCGCCCGGACCCATTTAGGCGCGGCACCGCCCGGACCCATTTAGGCGCGGCACCGCCCGGACCCATTTTGGATTGGCACCGCCCGGACCCATTTAGGCGCGGCACCGCCCGGACCCATTTATGGGCGGCACCGCCCGGACCCATTTAGGGGCGGCACCGCCCGGACCCATTTAGGCGCGGCACCGCCCGGACCCATTTAGGCGCGGCACCGCACGGACCCATTTAGGCGCGGCACCGCCCGGACCCATTTAGGAGCGGCACCGCCCGGACCCATTTAGGCGCGGCACCGCCCGGACCCATTTTGGAGCGGCACCGCCCGGACCCATTTAGGCGCGGCACCGCCCGGACCCATTTAGGCGCGGCACCGCCCGGAATTATTTTGGAGTGGCACCGCCCGGACCCATTTAGGCGCGGCACCGCCCGGACCCATTTATGCGCGGCACCGCCCGGACCCATTTAGGCGCGGCACCGCCCGGACCCATTTAGGCGCGGCACCGCCCGGACCCATTTTGGAGCGGCACCGCCCGGACCCATTTAGGCGCGGCACCGCCCGGACCCATTTAGGAGCGGCACCGCCCGGACCCATTTAGGCGCGGCACCGCCTGGACCCATTTAGGCGCGGCACCGCCCGGAATTATTTTGGAGCGGCACCGCCCGGACCCATTTAGGCGCGGCACCGCCCGGACCCATTTAGGCGCTGCACCGCCCGGACCCATTTAGGCGCGGCACCGCCCGGAATTATTTTGGAGCGGCACCGCCCGGACCCATTTAGGCGCTGCACCGCCCGGACCCATTTAGGAGCGGCACCGCCCGGACCCATTTAGGCGCGGCACCGCCCGGACCCATTTAGGAGCGGCACCGCCCGGACCCATTTAGGAGCGGCACCGCCCGGACCCATTTAGGCGCTGCACCGCCCGGACCCATTTAGGCGCGGCACCGCCCGGACCCATTTAGGCGCGGCACCGCCCGGACCCATTTTGGAGCGGCACCGCCCGGACCCATTTAGGCGCGGCACCGCCCGGACACATTTAGGCGCGGCACCGCCCGGACCCATTTTGGATCGGCACCGCCCGGACCCATTTAGGCGCGGCACCGCCCGGACCCATTTAGGCGCGGCACCGCCCGGAATTATTTTGGAGCGGCACTGCCCGGACCCATTTAGGCGCGGCACCGCCCGGAATTATTTTGGAGCCGCACCGCCCGGACCCATTTAGGCGCGGCACCGCCCGGACCCATTTAGGCGCTGCACCGCCCGGACCCATTTAGGCGCGGCACCGCCCGGACCCATTTAGGCGCGGCACCGCCCGGACCCATTTTGGATTGGCACCGCCCGGACCCATTTAGGCGCGGCACCGCCCGGACACATTTAGGCGCGGCACCGCCCGGACCCATTTTGGATCGGCACCGCCCGGACCCATTTAGGCGCGGCACCGCCCGGACCCATTTAGGCGCGGCACCGCCCGGAATTATTTTGGAGCGGCACCGCCCGGACCCATTTAGGAGCGGCACCGCCCGGACCCATTTAGGCGCTGCACCGCCCGGACCCATTTAGGCGCGGCACCGCCCGGACCCATTTAGGCGCGGCACCGCCCGGACTCATTTTGGATCGGCACCGCCCGGACCCATTTAGGCGCGGCACCGCCCGGACCCATTTAGGCGCGTCACCGCCCGGAATTATTTTGGAGCGGCACCGCCCGGACCCATTTAGGGGCGGCACCGCCTGGACCCATTTAGGCGCGGCACCGCCCGGACCCATTTATGGGCGGCACCGCCCGGACCCATTTAGGGGCGGCACCGCCCGGACCCATTTAGGCGCGGCACCGCCCGGACCCATTTAGGCGCGGCACCGCCCGGACCCATTTAAGCGCGGCACCGCCCGGACCCATTTAGGAGCGGCACCGCCCGGACCCATTTAGGCGCGGCACCGCCCGGACCCATTTTGGAGCGGCACCGCCCGGACCCATTTAGGCGCGGCACCGCCCGGAATTATTTTGGAGTGGCACCGCCCGGACCCATTTAGGCGCGGCACCGCCCGGACCCATTTAGGCGCGGCACCGCCCGGACCCATTTAGGAGCGGCACCGCCCGGACCCATTTAGGCGCGGCACCGCCCGGACCCATTTAGGCGCGGCACCGCCCGGACCCATTTTGGAGCGGCACCGCCCGGACCCATTTAGGCGCGGCACCGCCCGGACCCATTTAGGAGCGGCACCGCCCGGACCCATTTAGGCGCGGCACCGCCCGGACCCATTTAGGCGCGGCACCGCCCGGAATTATTTTGGAGCGGCACCGCCCGGACCCATTTAGGCGCGGCACCGCCCGGACCCATTTAGGCGCGGCACCGCCCGGACCCATTTAGGCGCGGCACCGCCCGGAATTATTTTGGAGCGGCACCGCCCGGACCCATTTAGGCGCGGCACCGCCCGGACCCATTTAGGAGCGGCACCGCCCGGACCCATTTAGGCGCGGCACCGCCCGGACCCATTTAGGAGCGGCACCGCCCGGACCCATTTAGGAGCGGCACCGCCCGGACCCATTTAGGCGCTGCACCGCCCGGACCCATTTAGGCGCGGCACCGCCCGGACCCATTTAGGAGCGGCACCGCCCGGACCCATTTAGGCGCGGCACCGCCCGGACCCATTTAGGCGCTGCACCGCCCTGACCCATTTAGGCGCGGCACCGCCCAGACCCATTTAGGCGCGGCACCGCCCGGACCCATTTAGGCGCGGCACCGCCCGGACCCATTTAGGCGCGGCACCGCCCGGACCCATTTTGGATTGGCACCGCCCGGACCCATTTAGGCGCGGCACCGCCCGGACACATTTAGGCGCGGCACCGCCCGGACCCATTTTGGATCGGCACCGCCCGGACCCATTTAGGCGCGGCACCGCCCGGACCCATTTAGGCGCGGCACCGCCCGGAATTATTTTGGAGCGGCACCGCCCGGACCCATTTAGGAGCGGCACCGCCCGGACCCATTTAGGCGCTGCACCGCCCGGACCCATTTAGGCGCGGCACCGCCCGGACCCATTTAGGCGCGGCACCGCCCGGACTCATTTTGGATCGGCACCGCCCGGACCCATTTAGGCGCGGCACCGCCCGGACCCATTTAGGCGCGTCACCGCCCGGAATTATTTTGGAGCGGCACCGCCCGGACCCATTTAGGGGCGGCACCGCCCGGACCCATTTAGGCGCGGCACCGCCCGGACCCATTTATGGGCGGCACCGCCCGGACCCATTTAGGGGCGGCACCGCCCGGACCCATTTAGGCGCGGCACCGCCCGGACCCATTTAGGCGCGGCACCGCCCGGACCCATTTAAGCGCGGCACCGCCCGGACCCATTTAGGAGCGGCACCGCCCGGACCCATTTAGGCGCGGCACCGCCCGGACCCATTTTGGAGCGGCACCGCCCGGACCCATTTAGGCGCGGCACCGCCCGGAATTATTTTGGAGTGGCACCGCCCGGACCCATTTAGGCGCGGCACCGCCCGGACCCATTTAGGCGCGGCACCGCCCGGACCCATTTAGGAGCGGCACCGCCCGGACCCATTTAGGCGCGGCACCGCCCGGACCCATTTAGGCGCGGCACCGCCCGGACCCATTTTGGAGCGGCACCGCCCGGACCCATTTAGGCGCGGCACCGCCCGGACCCATTTAGGAGCGGCACCGCCCGGACCCATTTAGGCGCGGCACCGCCCGGACCCATTTAGGCGCGGCACCGCCCGGAATTATTTTGGAGCGGCACCGCCCGGACCCATTTAGGCGCGGCACCGCCCGGACCCATTTAGGCGCGGCACCGCCCGGACCCATTTAGGAGCGGCACCGCCCGGACCCATTTAGGCGCGGCACCGCCCGGACCCATTTAGGAGCGGCACCGCCCGGACCCATTTAGGAGCGGCACCGCCCGGACCCATTTAGGCGCGGCACCGCCCGGACCCATTTAGGAGCGGCACCGCCCGGACCCATTTAGGCGCTGCACCGCCCGGACCCATTTAGGCGCGGCACCGCCCGGACCCATTTAGGCGCGGCACCGCCCGGACCCATTTAGGAGCGGCACCGCCCGGACCCATTTAGGCGCGGCACCGCCCGGACCCATTTAGGCGCTGCACCGCCCAGACCCATTTAGGCGCGGCACCGCCCGGAATTATTTTGGAGCGGCACCGCCCGGACCCATTTAGGCGCGGCACCGCCCGGACCCATTTAGGCGCGGCACCGCCCGGAATTATTTTGGAGCGGCACCGCCCGGACCCATTTAGGCGCGGCACCGCCCGGACCCATTTAGGCGCAGCACCGCCCGGACCCATTTAGGCGCTGCACCGCCCGGACCCATTTAGGCGCGGCACCGCCCGGACCCATTTAGGAGCGGCACCGCCCGGACCCATTTAGGCGCGGCACCGCCCGGACCCATTTAGGAGCGGCACCGCCCGGACCCATTTAGGCGCGGCACCGCCCGGACCCATTTAGGCGCTGCACCGCCCGGACCCATTTAGGCGCGGCACCGCCCGGACCCATTTAGGCGCGGAACCGCCCGGAATTATTTTGCAGCGGCACCGCCCGGACCAATTTAGGCGCGGCACCGCCCGGACCCATTTAGGCGCTGCACCGCCCGGACCCATTTAGGCGCGGCACCGCCCGGACCCATTTAGGCGCGGCACCGCCCGGAATTATTTTGGAGCGGCACCACCCGGACCCATTTAGGCGCGGCACCGCCCGGACCCATTTAGGCGCGGCATCGCCCGGACCCATTTAGGCGTGGCACCGCCCGGACCCATTTAGGCGCGGCACCGCCCGGACCCATTTAGGCGCGGCACCGCCCGGAATTATTTTGGAGCGGCACCGCCCGGACCCATTTAGGCGCGGCACCGCCCGGACACATTTAGGCGCGGCACCGCCCGGACCCATTTAGGCGCGGCACCGCCCGGACCCATTTAGGCGCTGCACCGCCCGGACCCATTTAGGCGCGGCACCGCCCGGACCCATTTAGGCGCGGCACCGCCCGGACCCATTTAGGCGCTGCACCGCCCGGACCCATTTAGGCGCGGCACCGCCCGGACCCATTTAGGCGCGGCACCGCCCGGAATTATTTTGGAGCGGCACCGCCCGGACCCATTTAGGCGCGGCACCGCCCGGACCCATTTAGGCGCGGCACCGTCCGGAATTATTTTGGAGCGGCACCGCCCAGACCCATTTAGGCGCGGCACCGCCCGGACACATTTAGGCGCGGCACCGCCCGGACCCATTTAGGCGCGGCACCGCCCGGAATTATTTTGGAGCGGCACCGCCCGGACCCATTTAGGCGCGGCACCGCCCGGACCCATTTAGGCGCGGCACCGCCCGGACCCATTTAGGCGCTGCACCGCCCGGACCCATTTAGGCGCGGCACCGCCCGGACCCATTTAGGCGCTGCACCGCCCGGACCCATTTAGGCGCGGCACCGCCCGGACCCATTTAGGCGCGGCACCGCCCGGACCCATTTAGGAGCGGCACCGCCCGGACCCATTTAGGCGCGGCACCGCCCGGACCCATTTAGGCGCTGCACCGCCCGGACCCATTTAGGCGCGGCACCGCCCGGACCCATTTAGGCGCGGCACCGCCCGGACCCATTTAGGCGCGGCACCGCCCGGAATTATTTTGCAGCGGCACCGCCCGGACCCATTTAGGCGCGGCACCGCCCGGACCCATTTAGGCGCTGCACCGCCCGGACCCATTTAGGCGCGGCACCGCCCGGAATTATTTTGGAGCGGCACCTCCCGGACCCATTTAGGCGCGGCACCGCCCGGACCCATTTAGGCGCGGCACCGCCCGGACCCATTTAGGCGCGGCACCGCCCGGAGCCATTTAGGCGCTGCACCGCCCGGACCCATTTAGGCGCGGCACCGCCCGGACCCATTTAGGCGCGGCACCGCCCGGACCCATTTAGGAGCGGCACCGCCCGGACCCATTTAGGCGCGGCACCGCCCGGACCCATTTAGGCGCGGCACCGCCCGGAATTATTTTGGAGCGGCACCGCCCGGACCCATTTAGGCGCGGCACCGCCCGGACACATTTAGGCGCGGCACCGCCCGGACACATTTAGGCGCGGCACCGCCCGGAATTATTTTGCAGCGGCACCGCCCGGACCCATTTAGGCGCGGCACCGCCCGGACCCATTTAGGCGCTGCACCGCCCGGACCCATTTAGGCGCGGCACCGCCCGGAATTATTTTGGAGCGGCACCGCCCGGACCCATTTAGGCGCGGCACCGCCCGGACCCATTTAGGCACGGCACCGCCCGGACCCATTTAGGAGCGGCACCGCCCGGACCCATTTAGGCGCGGCACCGCCCGGAATTATTTTGCAGCGGCACCGCCCGGACCCATTTAGGCGCGGCACCGCCCGGACCCATTTAGGCGCTGCACCGCCCGGACCCATTTAGGCGCGGCACCGCCCGGAATTATTTTGCAGCGGCACCGCCCGGACCCATTTAGGCGCGGCACCGCCCGGACCCATTTAGGCGCTGCACCGCCCGGACCCATTTAGGCGCGGCACCGCCCGGAATTATTTTGGAGCGGCACCGCCCGGACCCATTTAGGCGCGGCACCGCCCGGACCCATTTAGGCGCGGCACCGCCCGGACCCATTTAGGAGCGGCACCGCCCGGACCCATTTAGGCGCGGCACCGCCCGGACCCATTTAGGCGCGGCACCGCCCGGAATTATTTTGCAGCGGCACCGCCCGGACCCATTTAGGCGCGGCACCGCCCGAACACATTTAGGCGCGGCACCGCCCGGACCCATTTAGGCGCGGCACCGCCCGGAATTATTTTGCAGCGGCACCGCCCGGACCCATTTAGGCGCGGCACCGCCCGGACCCATTTAGGCGCTGCACCGCCCGGACCCATTTAGGCGCGGCACCGCCCGGACCCATTTAGGCGCGGCACCGCCCGGACCCATTTAGGAGCGGCACCGCCCGGACCCATTTAGGCGCTGCACCGCCCGGACCCATTTAGGCGCGGCACCGCCCGGACCCATTTAGGCGCGGCACCGCCCGGAATTATTTTGCAGCGGCACCGCCCGGACCCATTTAGGCGCGGCACCGCCCGGACCCATTTAGGCGCTGCACCGCCCGGACCCATTTAGGCGCGGCACCGCCCGGAATTATTTTGGAGCGGCACCGCCCGGACCCATTTAGGCGCGGCACCGCCCGGACCCATTTAGGCGCGGCACCGCCCGGAATTATTTTGGAGCGGCACCGCCCGGACCCATTTAGGCGCGGCACCGCCCGGACCCATTTAGGAGCGGCACCGCCCGGACCCATTTAGGCGCGGCACCGCCCGGACCCATTTAGGCGCTGCACCGCCCGGACCCATTTAGGCGCGGCACCGCCCGGACCCATTTAGGCGCTGCACCGCCCGGACCCATTTAGGCGCGGCACCGCCCGGACCCATTTAGGCGCTGCACCGCCCGGACCCATTTAGGCGCGGCACCGCCCGGACCCATTTAGGCGCGGCACCGCCCGGACCCATTTAGGCGCTGCACCGCCCGGACCCATTTAGGCGCGGCACCGCCCGGAATTATTTTGCAGCGGCACCGCCCGGAATTATTTTGCAGCGGCACCGCCCGGACCCATTTAGGCGCGGCACCGCCCGGAATTATTTTGCAGCGGCACCGCCCGGACCCATTTAGGCGCGGCACCGCCCGGACCCATTTAGGCGCGGCACCGCCCGGAATTATTTTGGAGCGGCACCGCCCGGACCCATTTAGGCGCGGCACCGCCCGGACCCATTTAGGCGCGGCACCGCCCGGACCCATTTATGGGCGGCACCGCCCGGACCCATTTAGGGGCGGCACCGCCTGGACCCATTTAGGCGCGGCACCGCCCGGACCCATTTAGGCGCGGCACCGCACGGACCCATTTAGGCGCGGCACCGCCCGGACCCATTTAGGAGCGGCACCGCCCGGACCCATTTAGGCGCGGCACCGCCCGGACCCATTTTGGAGCGGCACCGCCCGGACCCATTTAGGCGCGGCACCGCCCGGACCCATTTAGGCGCGGCACCGCCCGGAATTATTTTGGAGTGGCACCGCCCGGACCCATTTAGGCGCGGCACCGCCCGGACCCATTTATGCGCGGCACCGCCCGGACCCATTTAGGCGCGGCACCGCCCGGACCCATTTAGGCGCGGCACCGCCCGGACCCATTTTGGAGCGGCACCGCCCGGACCCATTTAGGCGCGGCACCGCCCGGACCCATTTAGGAGCGGCACCGCCCGGACCCATTTAGGCGCGGCACCGCCCGGACCCATTTAGGAGCGGCACCGCCCGGAATTATTTTGGAGCGGCACCGCCCGGACCCATTTAGGCGCGGCACCGCCCGGACCCATTTAGGCGCTGCACCGCCCGGACCCATTTAGGCGCGGCACCGCCCGGACCCATTTAGGCGCGGCACCGCCCGGAATTATTTTGGAGCGGCACCGCCCGGACCCATTTAGGCGCGGCACCGCCCGGACCCATTTAGAAGCGGCACCGCCCGGACCCATTTAGGCGCGGCACCGCCCGGACCCATTTAGGAGCGGCACCGCCCGGACCCATTTAGGAGCGGCACCGCCCGGACCCATTTAGGCGCTGCACCGCCCGGACCCATTTAGGCGCGGCACCGCCCGGACCCATTTAGGCGCGGCACCGCCCGGACCCATTTTGGATTGGCACCGCCCGGACCCATTTAGGCGCGGCACCGCCCGGACACATTTAGGCGCGGCACCGCCCGGACCCATTTTGGATCGGCACCGCCCGGACCCATTTAGGCGCGGCACCGCCCGGACCCATTTAGGCGCGGCACCGCCCGGACCCATTTAGGCGCGGCACCGCCCGGAATTATTTTGGAGCTGCACTGCCCGGACCCATTTAGGCGCGGCACCGCCCGGAATTATTTTGGAGCGGCACCGCCCGGACCCATTTAGGCGCGGCACCGCCCGGACCCATTTAGGCGCTGCACCGCCCGGACCCATTTAGGCGCGGCACCGCCCGGACCCATTTTGGATTGGCACCGCCCGGACCCATTTAGGCGCGGCACCGCCCGGACACATTTAGGCGCGGCACCGCCCGGACCCATTTTGGATCGGCACCGCCCGGACCCATTTAGGCGCGGCACCGCCCGGACCCATTTAGGCGCGGCACCGCCCGGAATTATTTTGGAGCGGCACCGCCCGGACCCATTTAGGAGCGGCACCGCCCAGACCCATTTAGGCGCTGCACCGCCCGGACCCATTTAGGCGCGGCACCGCCCGGACCCATTTAGGCGCGGCACCGCCCGGACTCATTTTGGATCGGCACCGCCCGGACCCATTTAGGCGCGGCACCGCCCGGACCCATTTAGGCGCGTCACCGCCCGGAATTATTTTGGAGCGGCACCGCCCGGACCCATTTAGGGGCGGCACCGCCCGGACCCATTTAGGCGCGGCACCGCCCGGACCCATTTATGGGCGGCACCGCCCGGACCCATTTAGGCGCGGCACCGCCCGGACCCATTTAGGCGCGGCACCGCCCGGACCCATTTAGGAGCGGCACCGCCCGGACCCATTTAGGCGCGGCACCGCCCGGACCCATTTTGGAGCGGCACCGCCCGGACCCATTTAGGCGCGGCACCGCCCGGAATTATTTTGGAGTGGCACCGCCCGGACCCATTTAGGCGCGGCACCGCCCGGACCCATTTATGCGCGGCACCGCCCGGACCCATTTAGGAGCGGCACCGCCCGGACCCATTTAGGCGCGGCACCGCCCGGACCCATTTAGGCGCGGCACCGCCCGGACCCATTTTGGAGCGGCACCGCCCGGACCCATTTAGGCGCGGCACCGCCCGGACCCATTTAGGAGCGGCACCGCCCGGACCCATTTAGGCGCGGCACCGCCCGGACCCATTTAGGCGCGGCACCGCCCGGAATTATTTTGGAGCGGCACCGCACGGAATTATTTTGGAGCGGCACCGCCCGGACCCATTTAGGCGCGGCACCGCCCGGACCCATTTAGGCGCTGCACCGCCCGGACCCATTTAGGCGCGGCACCGCCCGGACCCATTTAGGCGCGGCACCGCCCGGAATTATTTTGGAGCGGCACCGCCCGGACCCATTTAGGCGCGGCACCGCCCGGACCCATTTAGGAGCGGCACCGCCCGGACCCATTTAGGCGCGGCACCGCCCGGACCCATTTAGGAGCGGCACCGCCCGGACCCATTTAGGCGCTGCACCGCCCGGACCCATTTAGGCGCGGCACCGCCCGGACTCATTTAGGCGCGGCACCGCCCGGACCCATTTAGGAGCGGCACCGCCCGGACCCATTTAGGCGCGGCACCGCCCGGACCCATTTAGGCGCTGCACCGCCCGGACCCATTTAGGCGCGGCACCGCCCGGACCCATTTAGGCGCGGCACCGCCCGGACCCATTTAGGCGCTGCACCGCCCGGACCCATTTAGGCGCGGCACCGCCCGGAATTATTTTGGAGCGGCACCGCCCGGACCCATTTAGGCGCGGCACCGCCCGGACCCATTTAGGCGCGGCACCGCCCGGACCCATTTAGGCGCAGCACCGCCCGGACCCATTTAGGCGCTGCACCGCCCGGACCCATTTAGGCGCGGCACCGCCCGGACCCATTTAGGCGCGGCACCGCCCGGACCCATTTAGGCGCTGCACCGCCCGGACCCATTTAGGCGCGGCACCGCCCGGACCCATTTAGGAGCGGCACCGCCCGGACCCATTTAGGCGCGGCACCGCCCGGACCCATTTAGGCGCTGCACCGCCCGGACCCATTTAGGCGCGGCACCGCCCGGACCTATTTAGGCGCGGCACCGCCCGGAATTATTTTGCAGCGGCACCGCCCGGACCAATTTAGGCGCGGCACCGCCCGGACCCATTTAGGCGCTGCACCGCCCGGACCCATTTAGGCGCGGCACCGCCCGGACCCATTTAGGCGCGGCACCGCCCGGAATTATTTTGGAGCGGCACAGCCCGGACCCATTTAGGCGCGGCACCGCCCGGACCCATTTAGGCGCGGCATCGCCCGGACCCATTTAGGCGTGGCACCGCCCGGACCCATTTAGGCGCGGCACCGCCCGGACCCATTTAGGCGCGGCACCGCCCGGAATTATTTTGGAGCGGCACCGCCCGGACCCATTTAGGCGCGGCACCGCCCGGACACATTTAGGCGCGGCACCGCCCGGACCCATTTAGGCGCGGCACCGCCCGGACCCATTTAGGAGCGGCACCGCCCGGACCCATTTAGGAGCGGCACCGCCCGGACCCATTTAGGCGCTGCACCGCCCGGACCCATTTAGGCGCGGCACCGCCCGGACTCATTTAGGCGCGGCACCGCCCGGACCCATTTAGGAGCGGCACCGCCCGGACCCATTTAGGCGCTGCACCGCCCGGACCCATTTAGGCGCGGCACCGCCCGGACTCATTTAGGCGCGGCACCGCCCGGACCCATTTAGGAGCGGCACCGCCCGGACCCATTTAGGCGCTGCACCGCCCGGACCCATTTAGGCGCGGCACCGCCCGGACCCATTTAGGCGCTGCACCGCCCGGACCCATTTAGGCGCGGCACCGCCCGGACCCATTTAGGCGCGGCACCGCCCGGAATTATTTTGGAGCGGCACCGCCCGGACCCATTTAGGCGCGGCACCGCCCGGACCCATTTAGGCGCGGCATCGCCCGGACCCATTTAGGCGTGGCACCGCCCGGACCCATTTAGGCGCGGCACCGCCCGGACCCATTTAGGCGCGGCACCGCCCGGAATTATTTTGGAGCGGCACCGCCCGGACCCATTTAGGCGCGGCACCGCCCGGACACATTTAGGCGCGGCACCGCCCGGACCCATTTAGGCGCGGCACCGCCCGGACCCATTTAGGCGCTGCACCGCCCGGACCCATTTAGGCGCGGCACCGCCCGGACCCATTTAGGCGCGGCACCGCCCGGACCCATTTAGGCGCTGCACCGCCCGGACCCATTTAGGCGCGGCACCGCCCGGACCCATTTAGGCGCGGCACCGCCCGGAATTATTTTGCAGCGGCACCGCCCGGACCCATTTAGGCGCGGCACCGCCCGGACCCATTTAGGCGCTGCACCGCCCGGACCCATTTAGGCGCGGCACCGCCCGGACCCATTTAGGCGCGGCACCGCCCGGAATTATTTTGGAGCGGCACCGCCCGGACCCATTTAGGCGCGGCACCGCCCGGACCCATTTAGGCGCGGCACCGCCCGGACCCATTTAGGCGCGGCACCGTCCGCAATTATTTTGGAGCGGCACCGCCCGGACCCATTTAGGCGCGGCACCGCCCGGACACATTTAGGCGCGGCACCGCCCGGACCCATTTAGGCGCGGCACCGCCCGGAATTATTTTGGAGCGGCACCGCCCGGACCCATTTAGGAGCGGCACCGCCCGGACCCATTTAGGCGCGGCACCGCCCGGACCCATTTAGGCGCGGCACCGCCCGGACCCATTTAGGCGCTGCACCGCCCGGACCCATTTAGGCGCGGCACCGCCCGGACCCATTTAGGCGCTGCACCGCCCGGACCCATTTAGGCGCGGCACCGCCCGGACCCATTTAGGCGCGGCACCGCCCGGAATTATTTTGCAGCGGCACCGCCCGGACCCATTTAGGAGCGGCACCGCCCGGACCCATTTAGGCGCTGCACCGCCCGGACCCATTTAGGCGCGGCACCGCCCGGACCCATTTAGGCGCGGCACCGCCCGGAATTATTTTGCAGCGGCACCGCCCGGACCCATTTAGGCGCGGCACCGCCCGGACCCATTTAGGCGCTGCACCGCCCGGACCCATTTAGGCGCGGCACCGCCCGGACCCATTTAGGCGCGGCACCGCCCGGAATTATTTTGGAGCGGCACCTCCCGGACCCATTTAGGCGTGGCACCGCCCGGACCCATTTAGGCGCGGCACCGCCCGGACCCATTTAGGCGCGGCACCGCCCGGACCCATTTAGGCGCTGCACCGCCCGGACCCATTTAGGCGCGGCACCGCCCGGACCCATTTAGGCGCGGCACCGCCCGGACCCATTTAGGAGCGGCACCGCCCGGACCCATTTAGGCGCGGCACCGCCCGGACCCATTTAGGCGCGGCACCGCCCGGAATTATTTTGGAGCGGCACCGCCCGGACCCATTTAGGCGCGGCACCGCCCGGACACATTTAGGCGCGGCACCGCCCGGACACATTTAGGCGCGGCACCGCCCGGAATTATTTTGCAGCGGCACCGCCCAGACCCATTTAGGCGCGGCACCGCCCGGACCCATTTAGGCGCTGCACCGCCCGGACCCATTTAGGCGCGGCACCGCCCGGAATTATTTTGGAGCGGCACCGCCCGGACCCATTTAGGCGCGGCACCGCCCGGACCCATTTAGGCACGGCACCGCCCGGACCCATTTAGGAGCGGCACCGCCCGGACCCATTTAGGCGCGGCACCGCCCGGACCCATTTAGGCGCGGCACCGCCCGGAATTATTTTGCAGCGGCACCGCCCGGACCCATTTAGGCGCGGCACCGCCCGGACCCATTTAGGCGCTGCACCGCCCGGACCCATTTAGGCGCGGCACCGCCCGGACCCATTTAGGCGCGGCACCGCCCGGAATTATTTTGCAGCGGCACCGCCCGGACCCATTTAGGCGCGGCACCGCCCGGACCCATTTAGGCGCTGCACCGCCCGGACCCATTTAGGCGCGGCACCGCCCGGACCCATTTAGGCGCGGCACCGCCCGGAATTATTTTGGAGCGGCACCGCCCGGACCCATTTAGGCGCGGCACCGCCCGGACCCATTTAGGCGCGGCACCGCCCGGACCCATTTAGGAGCGGCACCGCCCGGACCCATTTAGGCGCGGCACCGCCCGGACCCATTTAGGCGCGGCACCGCCCGGAATTATTTTGCAGCGGCACCGCCCGGACCCATTTAGGCGCGGCACCGCCCGAACACATTTAGGCGCGGCACCGCCCGGACACATTTAGGCGCGGCACCGCCCGGAATTATTTTGCAGCGGCACTGCCCGGACCCATTTAGGCGCGGCACCGCCCGGACCCATTTAGGCGCTGCACCGCCCGGACCCATTTAGGCGCGGCACCGCCCGGACCCATTTAGGCGCGGCACCGCCCGGACCCATTTAGGAGCGGCACCGCCCGGACCCATTTAGGCGCTGCACCGCCCGGACCCATTTAGGCGCGGCACCGCCCGGACCCATTTAGGCGCAGCACCGCCCGGAATTATTTTGCAGCGGCACCGCCCGGACCCATTTAGGCGCGGCACCGCCCGGACCCATTTAGGCGCTGCACCGCCCGGACCCATTTAGGCGCGGCACCGCCCGGAATTATTTTGGAGCGGCACCGCCCGGACCCATTTAGGCGCGGCACCGCCCGGACCCATTTAGGCGCGGCACCGCCCGGAATTATTTTGGAGCGGCACCGCCCGGACCCATTTAGGCGCGGCACCGCCCGGACCCATTTAGGAGCGGCACCGCCCGGACCCATTTAGGCGCGGCACCGCCCGGACCCATTTAGGCGCTGCACCGCCCGGACCCATTTAGGCGCGGCACCGCCCGGACCCATTTAGGCGCTGCACCGCCCGGACCCATTTAGGCGCTGCACCGCCCGGACCCATTTAGGCGCGGCACCGCCCGGACCCATTTAGGCGCTGCACCGCCCGGACCCATTTAGGCGCGGCACCGCCCGGACCCATTTAGGAGCGGCACCGCACGGACCCATTTAGGCGCGGCACCGCCCGGACCCATTTAGGCGCTGCACCGCCCGGACCCATTTAGGCGCGGCACCGCCCGGAATTATTTTGCAGCGGCACCGCCCGGAATTATTTTGCAGCGGCACCGCCCGGACCCATTTAGGCGCGGCACCGCCCGGACCCATTTAGGCGCGGCACCGCTCGGACCCATTAAGGCGCGGCACCGCCCGGACCCATTTTGGAGCGGCACCGCCCGGACCCATTTAGGCGCGGCACCGCCCGGACCCATTTAGGCGCTGCACCGCCCGGACCCATTTAGGCGCGGCACCGCCCGGACCCATTTAGGAGCGGCACCGCCCGGACCCATTTAGGAGCGGCACCGCCCGGACCCATTTAGGCGCGGCACCGCCCGGACCCATTTAGGCGCTGCACCGCCCGGACCCATTTAGGCGCGGCACCGCCCGGAATTATTTTGGAGCGGCACCGCCCGGACCCATTTAGGCGCGGCACCGCCCGGACCCATTTAGGAGCGGCACCGCCCGGACCCATTTATGCGCGGCACCGCCCGGACCCATTTAGGCGCGGCACCGCCCGGAATTATTTTGGAGCGGCACCGCCCGGACCCATTTAGGCGCGGCACCGCCCGGACACATTTAGGCGCGGCACCGCCCGAACACATTTAGGCGCGGCACCGCCCGGAATTATTTTGCAGCGGCACCGCCCGGACCCATTTAGGCGCGGCACCGCCCGGACCCATTTAGGCGCTGCACCGCCCGGACCCATTTAGGCGCGGCTCCGCCCGGACCCATTTAGGCGCGGCACCGCCCGGACCTATTTAGGCGCGGCACCGCCCGGACCCATTTAGGAGCGGCACTGCCCGGACCCATTTAGGCGCGGCACCGCCCGGACCCATTTAGGTGCTGCACCGCCCGGACCCATTTAGGCGCGGCACCGCCCGGACCCATTTAGGCGCGGCACCGCCCGGAATTATTTTGGAGCGGCACCGCCCGGACCCATTTAGGGGCGGCACCGCCCGGACCCATTTAGGCGCGGCACCGCCCGGACCCATTTAGGAGCGGCACCGCCCGGACCCATTTAGGCGCGGCACCGCCCGGAATTATTTTGGAGCGGCACCGCCCGGACCCATTTAGGCGCGGCACCGCCCGGACCCATTTAGGCGCGGCACCGCCCGGAATTATTTTGGAGCGGCACCGCCCAGACCCATTTAGGCGCGGCACCGCCCGGACCCATTTAGGAGCGGCACCGCCCGGACCCATTTAGGCGCGGCACCGCCCGGACCCATTTAGGCGCTGCACCGCCCGGACCCATTTAGGCGCGGCACCGCCCGGACCCATTTAGGCGCTGCACCGCCCGGACCCATTTAGGCGCGGCACCGCCCGGACCCATATAGGAGCGGCACCGCCCGGACCCATTTAGGCGCGGCACCGCCCGGACCCATTTAGGCGCGGCACCGCCCGGAATTATTTTGGAGCGGCACCGCCCGGACCCATTTAGGCGCGGCACCGCCCGGACCCATTTAGGAGCGGCACCGCCCGGACCCATTTAGGCGCGGCACCGCCCGGACCCATTTAGGCGCGGCACCGCCCGGACCCATTTAGGCGCTGCACCGCCCGGACCCATTTAGGCGCGGCACCGCCCGGACCCATATAGGAGCGGCACCGCCCGGACCCATTTAGGCGCGGCACCGCCCGGACCCATTTAGGCGCGGCACCGCCCGGACCCATTTAGGTGCGGTACCGCCCGGAATTATTTTGCAGCGGCACCGCCCGGACCCATTTAGGAGCGGCACCGCCCGGACCCATTTAGGCGCGGCACCGCCCGGACCCATTTAGGCGCGGCACCGCCCGGAATTATTTTGCAGCGGCACCGCCCGGACCCATTTAGGCGCGGCACCGCCCGGACCCATTTAGGCGCTGCACCTCCCGGACCCATTTAGGCGCGGCACCGCCCGGACCCATTTAGGCGCGGCACCGCCCGGAATTATTTTGCAGCGGCACCGCCCGGACCCATTTAGGCGCGGCACCGCCCGGACCCATTTAGGCGCTGCACCGCCCGGACCCATTTAGGCGCGGCACCGCCCGGACCCATTTAGGCGCGGCACCGCCCGGAATTATTTTGGAGCGGCACCGCCCGGACCCATTTAGGCGCGGCACCGCCCGGACCCATTTAGGCGCGGCACCGCCCGGACCCATTTAGGAGCGGCACCGCCCGGACCCATTTAGGCGCGGCACCGCCCGGACCCATTTAGGCGCGGCACCGCCCGGAATTATTTTGCAGCGGCACCGCCCGGACCCATTTAGGCGCGGCACCGCCCGAACACATTTAGGCGCGGCACCGCCCGGACACATTTAGGCGCGGCACCGCCCGGAATTATTTTGCAGCGGCACCGCCCGGACCCATTTAGGCGCGGCACCGCCCGGACCCATTTAGGCGCTGCACCGCCCGGACCCATTTAGGCGCGGCACCGCCCGGACCCATTTAGGCGCGGCACCGCCCGGACCCATTTAGGGGCGGCACCGCCCGGACCCATTTAGGCGCTGCACCGCCCGGACCCATTTAGGCGCGGCACCGCCCGGAATTATTTTGGAGCGGCACCGCCCGGACCCATTTAGGCGCGGCACCGCCCGGACCCATTTAGGCGCGGCACCGCCCGGACCCATTTAGGAGCGGCACCGCCCGGACCCATTTAGGCGCGGCACCGCCCGGAATTATTTTGCAGCGGCACCGCCCGGACCCATTTAGGAGCGGCACCGCCCGGACCCATTTAGGCGCGGCACCGCCCGGACCCATTTAGGCGCTGCACCGCCCGGACCCATTTAGGCGCGGCACCGCCCGGACCCATTTAGGCGCGGCACCGCCCGGACCCATTTAGGAGCGGCACCGCCCGGACCCATTTAGGCGCGGCACCGCCCGGACCCATTTAGGCGCTGCACCGCCCGGACCCATTTAGGCGCGGCACCGCCCGGACCCATTTAGGCGCGGCACCGCCCGGAATTATTTTGCAGCGGCACCGCCCGGACCCATTTAGGGGCGGCACCGCCCGGACCCATTTAGGCGCTGCACCGCCCGGACCCATTTAGGCGCGGCACCGCCCGGAATTATTTTGGAGCGGCACCGCCCGGACCCATTTAGGCGCGGCACCGCCCGGACCCATTTAGGCGCGGCACCGCCCGGACCCATTTAGGAGCGGCACCGCCCGGACCCATTTAGGCGCGGCACCGCCCGGACCCATTTAGGCGCGGCACCGCCCGGAATTATTTTGCAGCGGCACCGCCCGGACCCATTTAGGAGCGGCACCGCCCGGACCCATTTAGGCGCGGCACCGCCCGGACCCATTTAGGCGCGGCACCGCCCGGAATTATTTTGCAGCGGCACCGCCCGGACCCATTTAGGCGCGGCACCGCCCGGACCCATTTAGGCGCTGCACCTCCCGGACCCATTTAGGCGCGGCACCGCCCGGACCCATTTAGGCGCGGCACCGCCCGGAATTATTTTGCAGCGGCACCGCCCGGACCCATTTAGGCGCGGCACCGCCCGGACCCATTTAGGCGCTGCACCGCCCGGACCCATTTAGGCGCGGCACCGCCCGGACCCATTTAGGCGCAGCACCGCCCGGAATTATTTTGGAGCGGCACCGCCCGGACCCATTTAGGCGCGGCACCGCCCGGACCCATTTAGGCGCGGCACCGCCCGGACCCATTTAGGAGCGGCACCGCCCGGACCCATTTAGGCGCGGCACCGCCCGGACCCATTTAGGCGCGGCACCGCCCGGAATTATTTTGCAGCGGCACCGCCCGGACCCATTTAGGCGCGGCACCGCCCGAACACATTTAGGCGCGGCACCGCCCGGACACATTTAGGCGCGGCACCGCCCGGAATTATTTTGCAGCGGCACCGCCCGGACCCATTTAGGCGCGGCACCGCCCGGACCCATTTAGGCGCTGCACCGCCCGGACCCATTTAGGCGCGGCACCGCCCGGACCCATTTAGGCGCGGCACCGCCCGGACCCATTTAGGAGCGGCACCGCCCGGACCCATTTAGGCGCGGCACCGCCCGGACCCATTTAGGCGCTGCACCGCCCGGACCCATTTAGGCGCGGCACCGCCCGGACCCATTTAGGCGCGGCACCGCCCGGAATTATTTTGCAGCGGCACCGCCCGGACCCATTTAGGGGCGGCACCGCCCGGACCCATTTAGGCGCTGCACCGCCCGGACCCATTTAGGCGCGGCACCGCCCGGAATTATTTTGGAGCGGCACCGCCCGGACCCATTTAGGCGCGGCACCGCCCGGACCCATTTAGGCGCGGCACCGCCCGGACCCATTTAGGAGCGGCACCGCCCGGACCCATTTAGGCGCGGCACCGCCCGGACCCATTTAGGCGCGGCACCGCCCGGAATTATTTTGGAGCGGCACCGCCCGGACCCATTTAGGCGCGGCACCGCCCGGACCCATTTAGGCGCGGCACCGCCCGGACCCATTTAGGCGCTGCACCGCCCGGACCCATTTAGGCGCTGCACCGCCCGGACCCATTTAGGCGCGGCACCGCCCGGACCCATTTAGGCGCTGCACCGCCCGGACCCATTTAGGCGCGGCACCGCCCGGACCCATTTAGGAGCGGCACCGCCCGGACCCATTTAGGCGCGGCACCGCCCGGACCCATTTAGGCGCTGCACCGCCCGGACCCATTTAGGCGCGGCACCGCCCGGAATTATTTTGCAGCGGCACCGCCCGGAATTATTTTGCAGCGGCACCGCCCGGACCCATTTAGGCGCGGCACCGCCCGGACCCATTTAGGCGCGGCACCGCCCGGACCCATTTAGGCGCGGCACCGCCCGGACCCATTTAGGAGCGGCACCGCCCGGACCCATTTAGGCGCGGCACCGCCCGGACCCATTTAGGAGCGGCACCGCCCGGACCCATTTAGGCGCGGCACCGCCCGGACCCATTTAGGCGCTGCACCGCCCGGACCCATTTAGGCGCGGCACCGCCCGGACCCATTTAGGTGCTGCACCGCCCGGACCCATTTAGGCGTGGCACCGCCCGGACCCATTTAGGCGCGGCACCGCCCGGACCCATTTAGGCGCGGCACCGCCCGGACCCATTTAGGCGCTGCACCGCCCGGACCCATTTAGGCGCGGCACCGCCCGGACCCATTTAGGCGCTGCACCGCCCGGACCCATTTAGGCGCGGCACCGCCCGGACCCATTTAGGCGCGGCACCGCCCGGACCCATTTAGGCGCGGCACCGCCCGGACCCATTTAGGCGCTGCACCGCCCGGACCCATTTAGGCGCGGCACCGCCCGGACCCATTTAGGCGCGGCACCGCCCGGAATTATTTTGCAGCGGCACCGCCCGGACCCATTTAGGCGCGGCACCGCCCGGACCCATTTAGGCGCTGCACCGCCCGGACCCATTTAGGCGCGGCACCGCCCGGACCCATTTAGGCGCGGCACCGCCCGGAATTATTTTGGAGCGGCACCGCCCGGACCCATTTAGGCGCGGCACCGCCCGGACCCATTTAGGAGCGGCACCGCCCGGACCCATTTAGGCGCGGCACCGCCCGGACCCATTTAGGCGCTGCACCGCCCGGACCCATTTAGGCGCGGCACCGCCCGGACCCATTTAGGCGCGGCACCGCCCGGACCCATTTAGGCGCTGCACCGCCCGGACCCATTTAGGCGCGGCACCGCCCGGACCCATTTAGGAGCGGCACCGCCCGGACCCATTTAGGCGCGGCACCGCCCGGACCCATTTAGGCGCTGCACCGCCCGGACCCATTTAGGCGCGGCACCGCCCGGACCCATTTAGGCGCGGCACCGCCCGGACCCATTTAGGCGCGGCACCGCCCGGAATTATTTTGCAGCGGCACCGCCCGGACCCATTTAGGCGCGGCACCGCCCGGACCCATTTAGGCGCGGCACCGCCCGGACCCATTTAGGCGCGGCACCGCCCGGACCCATTTAGGAGCGGCACCGCCCGGACCCATTTAGGCGCTGCACCGCCCGGACCCATTTAGGCGCGGCACCGCCCGGACCCATTTAGGCGCGGCACCGCCCGGACCCATTTAGGCGCTGCACCGCCCGGACCCATTTAGGCGCGGCACCGCCCGGACCCATTTAGGCGCTGCACCGCCCGGACCCATTTAGGCGCGGCACCGCCCGGACCCATTTAGGCGCGGCACCGCCCGGAATTATTTTGGAGCGGCACCGCCCGGACCCATTTAGGCGCGGCACCGCCCGGACCCATTTAGGCGCGGCACCGCCCGGACCCATTTAGGAGCGGCACCGCCCGGACCCATTTAGGCGCGGCACCGCCCGGACCCATTTAGGCGCGGCACCGCCCGGAATTATTTTGGAGCGGCACCGCCTGGACCCATTTAGGCGCGGCACCGCCCGGAATTATTTTGGAGCGGCACCGCCCGGACCCATTTAGGCGCGGCACCGCCCGGAATTATTTTGGAGCGGCACCGCCCGGACCCATTTAGGCGCGGCACCGCCCAGACCCATTTAGGCGCTGCACCGCCCGGACCCATTTAGGCGCGGCACCGCCCGGACCCATTTAGGCGCGGCACCGCCCGGACCTATTTAGGCGCGGCACCGCCCGGACCCATTTAGGAGCGGCACTGCCCGGACCCATTTAGGCGCGGCACCGCCCGGACCCATTTAGGCGCGGCACCGCCCGGACCCATTTAGGAGCGGCACCGCCCGGACCCATTTAGGCGCGGCACCGCCCGGACCCATTTAGGCGCGGCACCGCCCGGACCCATTTAGGCGCGGCACCGCCCGGAATTATTTTGGAGCGGCACCGCCCGGACCCATTTAGGCGCGGCACCGCCCGGACCCATTTAGGCGCGGCACCGCCCGGAATTATTTTGGAGCGGCACCGCCCGGACCCATTTAGGAGCGGCACTGCCCGGACCCATTTAGGCGCGGCACCGCCCGGACCCATTTAGGCGCTGCACCGCCCGGACCCATTTAGGCGCGGCACCGCCTGGACCCATTTAGGCGCGGCACCGCCCGGAATTATTTTGGAGCGGCACCGCCCGGACCCATTTAGGCGCGGCACCGCCCGGACCCATTTAGGAGCGGCACCGCCCGGACCCATTTAGGCGCGGCACCTCCCGGACCCATTTAGGCGCGGCACCGCCCGGAATTATTTTGGAGCGGCACCGCCCGGACCCATTTAGGCGCGGCACCGCCCGGACCCATTTAGGCGCTGCACCGCCCGGAATTATTTTGGAGCGGCACCGCCCGGACCCATTTAGGCGCGGCACCGCCCGGACCCATTTAGGAGCGGCACCGCCCGGACCCATTTAGGCGCGGCACCGCCCGGACCCATTTAGGCGCGGCACCGCCCGGAATTATTTTGGAGCGGCACCGCCCGGACCCATTTAGGCGCGGCACCGCCCGGACCCATTTAGGCGCGGCACCGCCCGGAATTATTTTGGAGCGGCACCGCCCGGACCCATTTAGGCGCGGCACCGCCCGGACCCATTTAGGCGCGGCACCGCCCGGAATTATTTTGGAGCGGCACCGCCCGGACCCATTTAGGCGCGGCACCGCCCGGACCCATTTAGGAGCGGCACCGCCCGGACCCATTTAGGCGCGGCACCGCCCGGACCCATTTAGGCGCTGCACCGCCCGGACCCATTTAGGCGCGGCACCGCCCGGACCCATTTAGGCGCTGCACCGCCCGGACCCATTTAGGCGCGGCACCGCCCAGACCCATATAGGAGCGGCACCGCCCGGACCCATTTAGGCGCGGCACCGCCCGGACCCATTTAGGCGCTGCACCGCCCGGACCCATTTAGGCGCGGCACCGCCCGGACCCATTTAGGCGCGGCACCGCCCGGACCCATTTAGGCGCGGTACCGCCCGGAATTATTTTGCAGCGGCACCGCCCGGACCCATTTAGGAGCGGCACCGCCCGGACCCATTTAGGCGCGGCACCGCCCGGACCCATTTAGGCGCGGCACCGCCCGGAATTATTTTGCAGCGGCACCGCCCGGACCCATTTAGGCGCGGCACCGCCCGGACCCATTTAGGCGCTGCACCTCCCGGACCCATTTAGGCGCGGCACCGCCCGGACCCATTTAGGCGCGGCACCGCCCGGAATTATTTTGCAGCGGCACCGCCCGGACCCATTTAGGCGCGGCACCGCCCGGACCCATTTAGGCGCTGCACCGCCCGGACCCATTTAGGCGCGGCACCGCCCGGACCCATTTAGGCGCGGCACCGCCCGGAATTATTTTGGAGCGGCACCGCCCGGACCCATTTAGGCGCGGCACCGCCCGGACCCATTTAGGCGCGGCACCGCCCGGACCCATTTAGGAGCGGCACCGCCCGGACCCATTTAGGCGCGGCACCGCCCGGACCCATTTAGGCGCGGCACCGCCCGGAATTATTTTGGAGCGGCACCGCCCGGACCCATTTAGGCGCGGCACCGCCCGGACCCATTTAGGCGCGGCACCGCCCGGACCCATTTAGGCGCGGCACCGCCCGGACCCATTTAGGCGCTGCACCGCCCGGACCCATTTAGGCGCTGCACCGCCCGGACCCATTTAGGCGCTGCACCGCCCGGACCCATTTAGGCGCGGCACCGCCCGGACCCATTTAGGCGCTTCACCGCCCGGACCCATTTAGGCGCGGCACCGCCCGGACCCATTTAGGAGCGGCACCGCCCGGACCCATTTAGGCGCGGCACCGCCCGGACCCATTTAGGCGCTGCACCGCCCGGACCCATTTAGGCGCGGCACCGCCCGGAATTATTTTGCAGCGGCACCGCCCGGAATTATTTTGCAGCGGCACCGCCCGGACCCATTTAGGCGCGGCACCGCCCGGACCCATTTAGGCGCGGCACCGCCCGGACCCATTTAGGCGCGGCACCGCCCGGACCCATTTAGGAGCGGCACCGCCCGGACCCATTTAGGCGCGGCACCGCCCGGACCCATTTAGGCGCTGCACCGCCCGGACCCATTTAGGCGCGGCACCGCCCGGACCCATTTAGGCGCTGCACCGCCCGGACCCATTTAGGCGCGGCACCGCCCGGACCCATTTAGGCGCGGCACCGCCCGGACCCATTTAGGCGCGGCACCGCCTGGACCCATTTAGGCGCGGCACCGCCCGGACCCATTTAGGCGCGGCACCGCCCGGACCCATTTAGGCGCGGCACCGCCCGGACCCATTTAGGAGCAGCACCGCCCGGACCCATTTAGGCGCGGCACCGCCCGGACCCATTTAGGCGCGGCACCGCCCGGAATTATTTTGGAGCGGCACCGCCCGGACCCATTTAGGCGCGGCACCGCCCGGACCCATTTAGGAGCGGCACCGCCCGGACCCATTTAGGCGCGGCACCGCCCGGACCCATTTAGGCGCTGCACCGCCCGGACCCATTTAGGCGCGGCACCGCCCGGACCCATTTAGGCGCTGCACCGCCCGGACCCATTTAGGCGCTGCACCGCCCGGACCCATTTAGGCGCGGCACCGCCCGGACCCATTTAGGCGGTGCACCGCCCGGACCCATTTAGGCGCGGCACCGCCCGGACCCATTTAGGAGCGGCACCGCCCGGACCCATTTAGGCGCGGCACCGCCCGGACCCATTTAGGCGCTGCACCGCCCGGACCCATTTAGGCGCGGCACCGCCCGGAATTATTTTGCAGCGGCACCGCCCGGAATTATTTTGCAGCGGCACCGCCCGGACCCATTTAGGCGCGGCACCGCCCGGACCCATTTAGGCGCGGCACCGCCCGGACCCATTTAGGCGCGGCACCGCCCGGACCCATTTAGGCGCGGCACCGCCCGGACCCATTTAGGCGCTGCACCGCCCGGACCCATTTAGGCGCGGCACCGCCCGGACCCATTTAGGCGCTGCACCGCCCGGACCCATTTAGGCGCGGCACCGCCCGGACCCATTTAGGCGCGGCACCGCCCGGACCCATTTAGGCGCGGCACCGCCCGGACCCATTTAGGCGCGGCACCGCCCGGAATTATTTTGCAGCGGCACCGCCCGGACCCATTTAGGCGCGGCACCGCCCGGACCCATTTAGGCGCTGCACCGCCCGGACCCATTTAGGCGCGGCACCGCCCGGACCCATTTAGGCGCGGCACCGCCCGGACCCATTTAGGCGCTGCACCGCCCGGACCCATTTAGGCGCGGCACCGCCCGGACCCATTTAGGCGCTGCACCGCCCGGACCCATTTAGGCGCGGCACCACCCGGACCCATTTAGGCGCGGCACCGCCCGGACCCATTTAGGCGCTGCACCGCCCGGACCCATTTAGGCGCGGCACCGCCCGGACCCATTTAGGCGCGGCACCGCCCGGAGCCATGTAGGCGCTTCACCGCCCGGACCCATTTAGGCGCGGTACCGCCCGGACCCATTTAGGCGCGGCACCGCCCGGAATTATTTTGGAGCGGCACCGCCCGGACCCATTTAGGCGCGGCACCGCCCGGACCCATTTAGGCGCTGCACCGCCCGGACCCATTTAGGCGCGGCACCGCCCGGACCCATTTAGGCGCTGCACCGCCCGGACCCATTTAGGCGCTGCACCGCCCGGACCCATTTAGGCGCGGCACCGCCCGGACCCATTTAGGCGCTGCACCGCCCGGACCCATTTAGGCGCGGCACCGCCCGGACCCATTTAGGAGCGGCACCGCCCGGACCCATTTAGGCGCGGCACCGCCCGGACCCATTTAGGCGCTGCACCGCCCGGACCCATTTAGGCGCGGCACCGCCCGGAATTATTTTGCAGCGGCACCGCCCGGAATTATTTTGCAGCGGCACCGCCCGGACCCATTTAGGCGCGGCACCGCCCGGACCCATTTAGGCGCGGCACCGCCCGGACCCATTTAGGCGCGGCACCGCCCGGACCCATTTAGGAGCGGCACCGCCCGGACCCATTTAGGCGCGGCACCGCCCGGACCCATTTAGGCGCTGCACCGCCCGGACCCATTTAGGCGCGGCACCGCCCGGACCCATTTAGGCGCTGCACCGCCCGGACCCATTTAGGCGCGGCACCGCCCGGACCCATTTAGGCGCGGCACCGCCCGGACCCATTTAGGCGCGGCACCGCCTGGACCCATTTAGGCGCGGCACCGCCCGGACCCATTTAGGCGCGGCACCGCCCGGACCCATTTAGGCGCGGCACCGCCCGGACCCATTTAGGAGCGGCACCGCCCGGACCCATTTAGGCGCGGCACCGCCCGGACCCATTTAGGCGCGGCACCGCCCGGAATTATTTTGGAGCGGCACCGCCCGGACCCATTTAGGCGCGGCACCGCCCGGACCCATTTAGGAGCGGCACCGCCCGGACCCATTTAGGCGCGGCACCGCCCGGACCCATTTAGGCGCTGCACCGCCCGGACCCATTTAGGCGCGGCACCGCCCGGACCCATTTAGGCGCTGCACCGCCCGGACCCATTTAGGCGCTGCACCGCCCGGACCCATTTAGGCGCGGCACCGCCCGGACCCATTTAGGCGGTGCACCGCCCGGACCCATTTAGGCGCGGCACCGCCCGGACCCATTTAGGAGCGGCACCGCCCGGACCCATTTAGGCGCGGCACCGCCCGGACCCATTTAGGCGCTGCACCGCCCGGACCCATTTAGGCGCGGCACCGCCCGGAATTATTTTGCAGCGGCACCGCCCGGAATTATTTTGCAGCGGCACCGCCCGGACCCATTTAGGCGCGGCACCGCCCGGACCCA
This sequence comes from Mergus octosetaceus, assembly GCA_036873955.1. Classification (NCBI taxonomy): domain Eukaryota; kingdom Metazoa; phylum Chordata; class Aves; order Anseriformes; family Anatidae; genus Mergus; species Mergus octosetaceus. The sequence goes on along the minus strand of CM072284.1, from coordinate 130,873 downwards.
TTTAGGCGCGGCACCGCCCGGACCCATTTAGGCGCGGCACCGCCCGGACCCATTTAGGAGCGGCACCGCCCGGACCCATTTAGGCGCGGCACCGCCCGGACCCATTTAGGCGCTGCACCGCCCGGACCCATTTAGGCGCGGCACCGCCCGGACCCATTTAGGCGCTGCACCGCCCGGACCCATTTAGGCGCGGCACCGCCCGGACCCATTTAGGCGCGGCACCGCCCGGACACATTTAGGCGCGGCACCGCCTGGACCCATTTAGGCGCGGCACCGCCCGGACCCATTTAGGCGCGGCACCGCCCGGACCCATTTAGGCGCGGCACCGCCCGGAATTATTTTGCAGCGGCACCGCCCGGACCCATTTAGGCGCGGCACCGCCCGGACCCATTTAGGCGCTGCACCGCCCGGACCCATTTAGGCGCGGCACCGCCCGGACCCATTTAGGCGCGGCACCGCCCGGACCCATTTAGGCGCTGCACCGCCCGGACCCATTTAGGCGCGGCACCGCCCGGACCCATTTAGGCGCTGCACCGCCCGGACCCATTTAGGCGCGGCACCACCCGGACCCATTTAGGCGCGGCACCGCCCGGACCCATTTAGGCGCTGCACCGCCCGGACCCATTTAGGCGCGGCACCGCCCGGACCCATTTAGGCGCGGCACCGCCCGGAGCCATGTAGGCGCTTCACCGCCCGGACCCATTTAGGCGCGGTACCGCCCGGACCCATTTAGGCGCGGCACCGCCCGGAATTATTTTGGAGCGGCACCGCCCGGACCCATTTAGGCGCGGCACCGCCCGGACCCATTTAGGCGCGGCACCGCCCGGACCCATTTAGGCGCGGCACCGCCCGGACCCATTTAGGCGCTGCACCGCCCGGACCCATTTAGGCGCGGCACCGCCCGGACCCATTTAGGCGCGGCACCGCCCGGACCCATTTAGGAGCGGCACCGCCCGGACCCATTTAGGCGCGGCACCGCCCGGACCCATTTAGGCGCTGCACCGCCCGGACCCATTTAGGCGCGGCACCGCCCGGACCCATTTAGGCGCGGCACCGCCCGGAATTATTTTGCAGCGGCACCGCCCGGACCCATTTAGGCGCGGCACCGCCCGGACCCATTTAGGCGCTGCACCGCCCGGACCCATTTAGGCGCGGCACCGCCCGGACCCATTTAGGCGCTGCACCGCCCGGACCCATTTAGGCGCGGCACCGCCCGGACCCATTTAGGCGCGGCACCGCCCGGACCCATTTAGGCGCGGCACCGCCCGGACCCATTTAGGCGCTGCACCGCCTGGACCCATTTAGGCGCGGCACCGCCCGGAATTATTTTGCAGCGGCACCGCCCGGACCCATTTAGGCGCGGCACCGCCCGGACCCATTTAGGCGCGGCACCGCCCGGACCCATTTAGGCGCGGCACCGCCCGGAATTATTTTGGAGCGGCACCGCCCGGACCCATTTAGGCGCGGCACCGCCCGGACCCATTTAGGAGCGGCACCGCCCGGACCCATTTAGGCGCGGCACCGCCCGGACCCATTTAGGCGCTGCACCGCCCGGACCCATTTAGGCGCGGCACCGCCCGGACCCATTTAGGCGCGGCACCGCCCGGACCCATTTAGGCGCTGCACCGCCCGGACCCATTTAGGCGCGGCACCGCCCGGACCCATTTAGGAGCGGCACCGCCCGGACCCATTTAGGCGCGGCACCGCCCGGACCCATTTAGGCGCTGCACCGCCCGGACCCATTTAGGCGCGGCACCGCCCGGACCCATTTAGGCGCGGCACCGCCCGGAATTATTTTGCAGCGGCACCGCCCGGACCCATTTAGGCGCGGCACCGCCCGGACCCATTTAGGCGCGGCACCGCCCGGACCCATTTAGGCGCTGCACCGCCCGGACCCATTTAGGCGCTGCACCGCCCGGACCCATTTAGGCGCTGCACCGCCCGGACCCATTTAGGCGCGGCACCGCCCGGACCCATTTAGGCGCGGCACCGCCCGGACCCATTTAGGCGCTGCACCGCCCGGACCCATTTAGGCGCGGCACCGCCCGGACCCATTTAGGCGCTGCACCGCCCGGACCCATTTAGGCGCGGCACCGCCCGGACCCATTTAGGCGCGGCACCGCCCGGAATTATTTTGGAGCGGCACCGCCCGGACCCATTTAGGCGCGGCACCGCCCGGACCCATTTAGGCGCGGCACCGCCCGGACCCATTTAGGAGCGGCACCGCCCGGACCCATTTAGGCGCGGCACCGCCCGGACCCATTTAGGCGCGGCACCGCCCGGAATTATTTTGGAGCGGCACCGCCTGGACCCATTTAGGCGCGGCACCGCCCGGACCCATTTAGGCGCGGCACCGCCCGGAATTATTTTGGAGCGGCACCGCCCGGACCCATTTAGGCGCGGCACCGCCCGGACCCATTTAGGCGCGGCACCGCCCGGAATTATTTTGGAGCGGCACCGCCCGGACCCATTTAGGAGCGGCACTGCCCGGACCCATTTAGGCGCGGCACCGCCCGGACCCATTTAGGCGCTGCACCGCCCGGACCCATTTAGGCGCGGCACCGCCCGGACCCATTTAGGCGCGGCACCGCCCGGAATTATTTTGGAGCGGCACCGCCCGGACCCATTTAGGCGCGGCACCGCCCGGACCCATTTAGGCGCGGCACCGCCCGGACCCATTTAGGAGCGGCACCGCCCGGACCCATTTAGGCGCGGCACCTCCCGGACCCATTTAGGCGCGGCACCGCCCGGAATTATTTTGGAGCGGCACCGCCCGGACCCATTTAGGCGCGGCACCGCCCGGACCCATTTAGGCGCGGCACCGCCCGGAATTATTTTGGAGCGGCACCGCCCGGACCCATTTAGGCGCGGCACCGCCCGGACCCATTTAGGAGCGGCACCGCCCGGACCCATTTAGGCGCGGCACCGCCCGGACCCATTTAGGCGCGGCACCGCCCGGACCCATTTAGGCGCGGCACCGCCCGGAATTATTTTGGAGCGGCACCGCCCGGACCCATTTAGGCGCGGCACCGCCCGGACCCATTTAGGCGCGGCACCGCCCGGACCCATTTAGGCGCGGCACCGCCCGGAATTATTTTGGAGCGGCACCGCCCGGACCCATTTAGGCGCGGCACCGCCCGGAATTATTTTGGAGCGGCACCGCCCGGACCCATTTAGGCGCGGCACCGCCCGGACCCATTTAGGAGCGGCACCGCCCGGACCCATTTAGGCGCGGCACCGCCCGGACCCATTTAGGCGCTGCACCGCCCGGACCCATTTAGGCGCGGCACCGCCCGGACCCATTTAGGCGCTGCACCGCCCGGACCCATTTAGGCGCGGCACCGCCCAGACCCATATAGGAGCGGCACCGCCCGGACCCATTTAGGCGCGGCACCGCCCGGACCCATTTAGGCGCTGCACCGCCCGGACCCATTTAGGCGCGGCACCGCCCGGACCCATTTAGGCGCGGCACCGCCCGGACCCATTTAGGCGCGGTACCGCCCGGAATTATTTTGCAGCGGCACCGCCCGGACCCATTTAGGAGCGGCACCGCCCGGACCCATTTAGGCGCGGCACCGCCCGGACCCATTTAGGCGCGGCACCGCCCGGAATTATTTTGCAGCGGCACCGCCCGGACCCATTTAGGCGCGGCACCGCCCGGACCCATTTAGGCGCTGCACCTCCCGGACCCATTTAGGCGCGGCACCGCCCGGACCCATTTAGGCGCGGCACCGCCCGGAATTATTTTGCAGCGGCACCGCCCGGACCCATTTAGGCGCGGCACCGCCCGGACCCATTTAGGCGCTGCACCGCCCGGACCCATTTAGGCGCGGCACCGCCCGGACCCATTTAGGCGCGGCACCGCCCGGAATTATTTTGGAGCGGCACCGCCCGGACCCATTTAGGCGCGGCACCGCCCGGACCCATTTAGGCGCGGCACCGCCCGGACCCATTTAGGAGCGGCACCGCCCGGACCCATTTAGGCGCGGCACCGCCCGGACCCATTTAGGCGCGGCACCGCCCGGAATTATTTTGCAGCGGCACCGCCCGGACCCATTTAGGCGCGGCACCGCCCGAACACATTTAGGCGCGGCACCGCCCGGACACATTTAGGCGCGGCACCGCCCGGAATTATTTTGCAGCGGCACCGCCCGGACCCATTTAGGCGCGGCACCGCCCGGACCCATTTGGGCGCTGCACCGCCCGGACCCATTTAGGCGCGGCACCGCCCGGACCCATTTAGGCGCGGCACCGCCCGGACCCATTTAGGAGCGGCACCGCCCGGACCCATTTAGGCGCGGCACCGCCCGGACCCATTTAGGCGCTGCACCGCCCGGACCCATTTAGGCGCGGCACCGCCCGGACCCATTTAGGCGCGGCACCGCCCGGAATTATTTTGCAGCGGCACCGCCCGGACCCATTTAGGGGCGGCACCGCCCGGACCCATTTAGGCGCTGCACCGCCCGGACCCATTTAGGCGCGGCACCGCCCGGAATTATTTTGGAGCGGCACCGCCCGGACCCATTTAGGCGCGGCACCGCCCGGACCCATTTAGGCGCGGCACCGCCCGGACCCATTTAGGAGCGGCACCGCCCGGACCCATTTAGGCGCGGCACCGCCCGGACCCATTTAGGCGCGGCACCGCCCGGAATTATTTTGGAGCGGCACCGCCCGGACCCATTTAGGCGCGGCACCGCCCGGACCCATTTAGGAGCGGCACCGCCCGGACCCATTTAGGCGCGGCACCGCCCGGACCCATTTAGGCGCTGCACCGCCCGGACCCATTTAGGCGCGGCACCGCCCGGACCCATTTAGGCGCTGCACCGCCCGGACCCATTTAGGCGCGGCACCGCCCGGACCCATTTAGGCGCTGCACCGCCCGGACCCATTTAGGCGCGGCACCGCCCGGACCCATTTAGGAGCGGCACCGCCCGGACCCATTTAGGCGCGGCACCGCCCGGACCCATTTAGGCGCTGCACCGCCCGGACCCATTTAGGCGCGGCACCGCCCGGAATTATTTTGCAGCGGCACCGCCCGGAATTATTTTGCAGCGGCACCGCCCGGACCCATTTAGGCGCGGCACCGCCCGGACCCATTTAGGCGCGGCACCGCCCGGACCCATTTAGGAGCGGCACCGCCCGGACCCATTTAGGCGCGGCACCGCCCGGACCCATTTAGGCGCTGCACCGCCCGGACCCATTTAGGCGCGGCACCGCCCGGACCCATTTAGGCGCTGCACCGCCCGGACCCATTTAGGCGCGGCACCGCCCGGACCCATTTAGGCGCGGCACCGCCCGGACCCATTTAGGCGCGGCACCGCCTGGACCCATTTAGGCGCGGCACCGCCCGGACCCATTTAGGCGCGGCACCGCCCGGACCCATTTAGGCGCGGCACCGCCCGGACCCATTTAGGAGCGGCACCGCCCGGACCCATTTAGGCGCGGCACCGCCCGGACCCATTTAGGCGCGGCACCGCCCGGAATTATTTTGGAGCGGCACCGCCCGGACCCATTTAGGCGCGGCACCGCCCGGACCCATTTAGGAGCGGCACCGCCCGGACCCATTTAGGCGCGGCACCGCCCGGACCCATTTAGGCGCTGCACCGCCCGGACCCATTTAGGCGCGGCACCGCCCGGACCCATTTAGGCGCTGCACCGCCCGGACCCATTTAGGCGCTGCACCGCCCGGACCCATTTAGGCGCGGCACCGCCCGGACCCATTTAGGCGCTGCACCGCCCGGACCCATTTAGGCGCGGCACCGCCCGGACCCATTTAGGAGCGGCACCGCCCGGACCCATTTAGGCGCGGCACCGCCCGGACCCATTTAGGCGCTGCACCGCCCGGACCCATTTAGGCGCGGCACCGCCCGGAATTATTTTGCAGCGGCACCGCCCGGAATTATTTTGCAGCGGCACCGCCCGGACCCATTTAGGCGCGGCACCGCCCGGACCCATTTAGGCGCGGCACCGCCCGGACCCATTTAGGCGCGGCACCGCCCGGACCCATTTAGGAGCGGCACCGCCCGGACCCATTTAGGCGCGGCACCGCCCGGACCCATTTAGGCGCTGCACCGCCCGGACCCATTTAGGCGCGGCACCGCCCGGACCCATTTAGGCGCTGCACCGCCCGGACCCATTTAGGCGCGGCACCGCCCGGACCCATTTAGGCGCGGCACCGCCCGGACCCATTTAGGCGCGGCACCGCCTGGACCCATTTAGGCGCGGCACCGCCCGGACCCATTTAGGCGCGGCACCGCCCGGACCCATTTAGGCGCGGCACCGCCCGGAATTATTTTGCAGCGGCACCGCCCGGACCCATTTAGGCGCGGCACCGCCCGGACCCATTTAGGCGCTGCACCGCCCGGACCCATTTAGGCGCGGCACCGCCCGGACCCATTTAGGCGCGGCACCGCCCGGACCCATTTAGGCGCGGCACCGCCCGGACCCATTTAGGCGCTGCACCGCCCGGACCCATTTAGGCGCGGCACCACCCGGACCCATTTAGGCGCGGCACCGCCCGGACCCATTTAGGCGCTGCACCGCCCGGACCCATTTAGGCGCGGCACCGCCCGGACCCATTTAGGCGCGGCACCGCCCGGAGCCATGTAGGCGCTTCACCGCCCGGACCCATTTAGGCGCGGTACCGCCCGGACCCATTTAGGCGCGGCACCGCCCGGAATTATTTTGGAGCGGCACCGCCCGGACCCATTTAGGCGCGGCACCGCCCGGACCCATTTAGGCGCTGCACCGCCCGGACCCATTTAGGCGCGGCACCGCCCGGACCCATTTAGGCGCGGCAACGCCCGGACCCATTTAGGCGCTGCACCGCCCGGACCCATTTAGGCGCGGCACCGCCCGGACCCATTTAGGCGCGGCACCGCCCGGACCCATTTAGGAGCGGCACCGCCCGGACCCATTTAGGCGCGGCACCGCCCGGACCCATTTAGGCGCTGCACCGCCCGGACCCATTTAGGCGCGGCACCGCCCGGACCCATTTAGGCGCGGCACCGCCCGGACCCATTTAGGCGCGGCACCGCCCGGAATTATTTTGCAGCGGCACCGCCCGGACCCATTTAGGCGCGGCACCGCCCGGACCCATTTAGGCGCTGCACCGCCCGGACCCATTTAGGCGCGGCACCGCCCGGACCCATTTAGGCGCGGCACCGCCCGGAATTATTTTGGAGCGGCACCGCCCGGACCCATTTAGGCGCGGCACCGCCCGGACACATTTAGGCGCGGCACCGCCCGGAATTATTTTGCAGCGGCACCGCCCGGACCCATTTAGGCGCGGCACCGCCCGGACCCATTTAGGCGCGGCACCGCCCGGACCCATTTAGGAGCGGCACCGCCCGGACCAATTAAGGCGCGGCACCGCCCGGACCCATTTAGGCGCTGCACCGCCCGGACCCATTTAGGCGCGGCAACGCCCGGACCCATTTAGGCGCTGCACCGCCCGGACCCATTTAGGCGCGGCACCGCCCGGACCCATTTAGGCGCGGCACCGCCCGGACCCATTTAGGCGCGGCACCGCCGGGACCCATTTAGGCGCGGCACCGCCCGGACCCATTTAGGCGCGGCACCGCCCGGACCCATTTAGGCGCGGCACCGCCCGGACCCATTTAGGCGCGGCACCGCCCGGAGCCATGTAGGCGCTTCACCGCCCGGACCCATTTAGGCGCGGTACCGCCCGGACCCATTTAGGCGCGGCACCGCCCAGACCCATTTAGGCGCTGCACCGCCCGGACCCATTTAGGCGCGGCACCGCCCGGACCCATTTAGGCGCGGCACCGCCCGGACCCATTTAGGCGCGGCACCGCCCGGACCCATTTAGGCGCGGCACCGCCCGGAATTATTTTGCAGCGGCACCGCCCGGACCCATTTAGGCGCGGCACCGCCCGGACCCATTTAGGCGCTGCACCGCCCGGACCCATTTAGGCGCGGCACCGCCCGGACCCATTTAGGCGCTGCACCGCCCGGACCCATTTAGGCGCGGCACCGCCCGGACCCATTTAGGCGCTGCACCGCCCGGACCCATTTAGGCGCGGCACCACCCGGACCCATTTAGGCGCGGCACCGCCCGGACCCATTTAGGCGCTGCACCGCCCGGACCCATTTAGGCGCGGCACCGCCCGGACCCATTTAGGCGCGGCACCACCCGGACCCATTTAGGCGCGGCACCGCCCGGACCCATTTAGGCGCTGCACCGCCCGGACCCATTTAGGCGCGGCACCGCCCGGACCCATTTAGGCGCGGCACCGCCCGGAGCCATGTAGGCGCTGCACCGCCCGGACCCATTTAGGCGCGGCACCGCCCGGACCCATTTAGGCGCGGCACCGCCCGGACCCATTTAGGAGCGGCACCGCCCGGACCCATTTAGGCGCGGCACCGCCCGGACCCATTTAGGCGCTGCACCGCCCGGACCCATTTAGGCGCGGCACCGCCCGGACCCATTTAGGCGCGGCACCGCCCGGAATTATTTTGCAGCGGCACCGCCCGGACCCATTTAGGCGCGGCACCGCCCGGACCCATTTAGGCGCTGCACCGCCCGGACCCATTTAGGCGCGGCACCGCCCGGACCCATTTAGGCGCGGCACCGCCCGGAATTATTTTGGAGCGGCACCGCCCGGACCCATTTAGGCGCGGCACCGCCCGGACCCATTTAGGCGCGGCACCGCCCGGAATTATTTTGCAGCGGCACCGCCCGGACCCATTTAGGCGCGGCACCGCCCGGACCCATTTAGGCGCTGCACCGCCCGGACCCATTTAGGCGCGGCACCGCCCGGACCCATTTAGGCGCGGCACCGCCCGGAATTATTTTGGAGCGGCACCGCCCGGACCCATTTAGGCGCGGCACCGCCCGGACCCATTTAGGAGCGGCACCGCCCGGACCCATTTAGGCGCGGCACCGCCCGGACCCATTTAGGCGCTGCACCGCCCGGACCCATTTAGGCGCGGCACCGCCCGGACCCATTTAGGCGCGGCACCGCCCGGACCCATTTAGGAGCGGCACCGCCCGGACCCATTTAGGCGCGGCACCGCCGGACCCATTTAGGCGCTGCACCGCCCGGACCCATTTAGGCGCGGCACCGCCCGGACCCATTTAGGCGCGGTACCGCCCGGAATTATTTTGCAGCGGCACCGCCCGGACCCATTTAGGCGCGGCACCGCCCGGACCCATTTAGGCGCGGCACCGCCCGGAATTATTTTGGAGCGGCACCGCCCGGACCCATTTAGGCGCGGCACCGCCCGGACCCATTTAGGCGCGGCACCGCCCGGAATTATTTTGGAGCGGCACCGCCCGGACCCATTTAGGCGCGGCACCGCCCGGACCCATTTAGGAGCGGCACCGCCCGGACCCATTTAGGCGCGGCACCGCCCGGACCCATTTAGGCGCGGCACCGCCCGGACCCATTTAGGCGCTGCACCGCCCGGACCCATTTAGGCGCGGCACCGCCCGGACCCATTTAGGCGCTGCACCGCCCGGACCCATTTAGGCGCGGCACCGCCCGGACCCATTTAGGCGCGGCACCGCCCGGACCCATTTAGGCGCGGCACCGCCCGGACCCATTTAGGCGCTGCACCGCCCGGACCCATTTAGGCGCGGCACCGCCCGGACCCATTTAGGCGCTGCACCGCCCGGACCCATTTAGGCGCGGCACCGCCCGGACCCATTTAGGCGCGGCACCGCCCGGAATTATTTTGCAGCGGCACCGCCCGGACCCATTTAGGCGCGGCACCGCCCGGACCCATTTAGGCGCGGCACCGCCCGGACCCATTTAGGCGCGGCACCGCTTGGACCCATTTAGGCGCGGCACCGCCCGGACCCATTTTGGAGCGGCACCGCCCGGACCCATTTAGGCGCGGCACCGCCCGGACCCATTTAGTCGCTGCACCGCCCGGACCCATTTAGGCGCGGCACCGCCCGGACCCATTTAGGCGCGGCACCGCCCGGACCCATTTAGGAGCGGCACCGCCCGGACCCATTTAGGCGCGGCACCGCCCGGACCCATTTAGGAGCGGCACCGCCCGGACCCATTTAGGCGCGGCACCGCCCGGACCCATTTAGGCGCGGCACCGCCCGGACCCATTTAGGAGCGGCACCGCCCGGACCCATTTAGGCGCGGCACCGCCCGGACCCATTTAGGCGCTGCACCGCCCAGACCCATTTAGGCGCGGCACCGCCCGGACCCATTTAGGCGCTTGCACCGCCCGGACCCATTTAGGCGCGGCACCGCCCGGACCCATTTAGGCGCGGCACCGCCCGGAATTATTTTGCAGCGGCACCGCCCGGACCCATTTAGGCGCGGCACCGCCCGGACCCATTTAGGCGCGGCACCGCCCGGACCCATTTAGGCGCGGCACCGCTTGGACCCATTTAGGCGCGGCACCGCCCGGACCCATTTTGGAGCGGCACCGCCCGGACCCATTTAGGCGCGGCACCGCCCGGACCCATTTAGTCGCTGCACCGCCCGGACCTATTTAGGCGCGGCACCGCCCGGACCCATTTAGGCGCGGCACCGCCCGGACCCATTTAGGAGCGGCACCGCCCGGACCCATTTAGGCGCGGCACCGCCCGGACCCATTTAGGAGCGGCACCGCCCGGACCCATTTAGGCGCGGCACCGCCCGGACCCATTTAGGCGCGGCACCGCCCGGACCCATTTAGGAGCGGCACCGCCCGGACCCATTTAGGCGCGGCACCGCCCGGACCCATTTAGGCGCTGCACCGCCCGGACCCATTTAGGCGCGGCACCGCCCGGACCCATTTAGGCGCTGCACCGCCCGGACCCATTTAGGCGCGGCACCGCCCGGACCCATTTAGGCGCGGCACCGCCCGGACCCATTTAGGCGCGGCACCGCCTGGACCCATTTAGGCGCGGCACCGCCCGGACCCATTTAGGCGCGGCACCGCCCGGACCCATTTAGGCGCTGCACCGCCCGGACCCATTTAGGCGCGGCACCGCCCGGACCCATTTAGGCGCGGCACCGCCCGGAATTATTTTGCAGCGGCACCGCCCGGACCCATTTAGGCGCGGCACCGCCCGGACCCATTTAGGCGCGGCACCGCCCGGACCCATTTAGGCGCGGCACCGCCCGGACCCATTTAGGCGCTGCACCGCCCGGACCCATTTAGGCGCGGCACCACCCGGACCCCATTTAGGCGCGGCACCGCCCGGACCCATTTAGGCGCTGCACCGCCCGGACCCATTTAGGCGCGGCACCGCCCGGACCCATTTAGGCGCGGCACCGCCCGGAGCCATGTAGGCGCTTCACCGCCCGGACCCATTTAGGCGCGGCACCGCCGGAATTATTTTGGAGCGGCACCGCCCGGACCCATTTAGGCGCGGCACCGCCCGGACCCATTTAGGCGCTGCAACCGCCCGGACCCATTTAGGCGCGGCACCGCCCGGACCCATTTAGGCGCGGCAACGCCCGGACCCATTTAGGCGCGGCACCGCCCGGACCCATTTAGGCGCGGCACCGCCCGGACCCATTTAGGCGCTGCACCGCCCGGACCCATTTAGGCGCGGCACCGCCCGGACCCATTTAGGCGCTGCACCGCCCGGACCCATTTAGGCGCGGCACCGCCCGGACCCATTTAGGCGCGGCACCGCCCGGAATTATTTTGGAGCGGCACCGCCCGGACCCATTTAGGCGCGGCACCGCCCGGACCCATTTAGGCGCGGCACCGCCCGGACCCATTTAGGAGCGGCACCGCCCGGACCCATTTATGCGCGGCACCGCCCAGACCCATTTAGGCGCGGCACCGCCCGGAATTATTTTGGAGCGGCACCGCCCGGACCCATTTAGGCGCGGCACCGCCCGGACACATTTAGGCGCGGCACCGCCCGAACACATTTAGGCGCGGCACCGCCCGGAATTATTTTGCAGCGGCACCGCCCGGACCCATTTAGGCGCGGCACCGCCCGGACCCATTTAGGCGCGGCACCGCCCGGACCCATTTAGGCGCGGCACCGCCCGGACCTATTTAGGCGCGGCACCGCCCGGACCCATTTAGGAGCGGCACTGCCCGGACCCATTTAGGCGCGGCACCGCCCGGACCCATTTAGGCGCTGCACCGCCCGGACCCATTTAGGCGCGGCACCGCCCGGACCCATTTAGGCGCGGCACCGCCCGGAATTATTTTGGAGCGGCACCGCCCGGACCCATTTAGGCGCGGCACCGCCCGGACCCATTTAGGCGCGGCACCGCCCGGACCCATTTAGGCGCTGCACCGCCCGGACCCATTTAGGCGCGGCACCGCCCGGACCCATTTAGGCGCGGCACCGCCCGGACCCATTTAGGCGCGGCACCGCCCGGAATTATTTTGGAGCGGCACCGCCCGGACCCATTTAGGCGCGGCACCGCCCGGACCCATTTAGGCGCGGCACCGCCCGGAATTATTTTGGAGCGGCACCGCCCGGACCCATTTAGGCGCGGCACCGCCCGGACCCATTTAGGAGCGGCACCGCCCGGACCCATTTAGGCGCGGCACCGCCCGGACCCATTTAGGCGCGGCACCGCCCGGACCCATTTAGGCGCTGCACCGCCCGGACCCATTTAGGCGCGGCACCGCCCGGACCCATTTAGGCGCGGCACCGCCCGGACCCATATAGGAGCGGCACCGCCCGGACCCATTTAGGCGCGGCACCGCCCGGACCCATTTAGGCGCTGCACCGCCCGGACCCATTTAGGCGCGGCACCGCCCGGACCCATTTAGGCGCGGCACCGCCCGGAATTATTTTGCAGCGGCACCGCCCGGACCCATTTAGGCGCGGCACCGCCCGGACCCATTTAGGCGCGGCACCGCTCGGACCCATTTAGGCGCGGCACCGCCCGGACCCATTTTGGAGCGGCACCGCCCGGACCCATTTAGGCGCGGCACCGCCCGGACCCATTTAGGCGCTGCACCGCCCGGACCCATTTAGGCGCGGCACCGCCCGGACCCATTTAGGCGCGGCACCGCCCGGACCCATTTAGGAGCGGCACCGCCCGGACCCATTTAGGCGCGGCACCGCCCGGACCCATTTAGGAGCGGCACCGCCCGGACCCATTTAGGCGCGGCACCGCCCGGACCCATTTAGGCGCGGCACCGCCCGGACCCATTTAGGAGCGGCACCGCCCGGACCCATTTAGGCGCGGCACCGCCCGGACCCATTTAGGCGCTGCACCGCCCGGACCCATTTAGGCGCGGCACCGCCCGGACCCATTTAGGCGCTGCACCGCCCGGACCCATTTAGGCGCGGCACCGCCCGGACCCATTTAGGCGCGGCACCGCCCGGACCCATTTAGGCGCGGCACCGCCTGGACCCATTTAGGCGCGGCACCGCCCGGACCCATTTAGGCGCTGCACCGCCCGGACCCATTTAGGCGCGGCACCGCCCGGACCCATTTAGGCGCGGCACCGCCCGGAATTATTTTGCAGCGGCACCGCCCGGACCCATTTAGGCGCGGCACCGCCCGGAGCCATGTAGGCGCTTCACCGCCCGGACCCATTTAGGCGCGGCACCGCCCGGACCCATTTAGGCGCGGCACCGCCCGGAATTATTTTGGAGCGGCACCGCCCGGACCCATTTAGGCGCGGCACCGCCCGGACCCATTTAGGCGCTGCACCGCCCGGACCCATTTAGGCGCGGCACCGCCCGGACCCATTTAGGCGCGGCAACGCCCGGACCCATTTAGGCGCTGCACCGCCCGGACCCATTTAGGCGCGGCACCGCCCGGACCCATTTAGGCGCGGCACCGCCCGGACCCATTTAGGAGCGGCACTGCCCGGACCCATTTAGGCGCGGCACCGCCCGGACCCATTTAGGCGCTGCACCGCCCGGACCCATTTAGGCGCGGCACCGCCCGGACCCATTTAGGCGCGGCACCGCCCGGACCCATTTAGGCGCGGCACCGCCCGGAATTATTTTGCAGCGGCACCGCCCGGACCCATTTAGGCGCGGCACCGCCCGGACCCATTTAGGCGCTGCACCGCCCGGACCCATTTAGGCGTGGCACCGCCCGGACCCATTTAGGCGCGGCACCGCCCGGAATTATTTTGGAGCGGCACCGCCCGGACCCATTTAGGCGCGGCACCGCCCGGACCCATTTAGGCGCGGCACCGCCCGGACCCATTTAGGAGCGGCACCGCCCGGACCCATTTATGCGCGGCACCGCCCGGACCCATTTAGGCGCGGCACCGCCCGGAATTATTTTGGAGCGGCACCGCCCGGACCCATTTAGGCGCGGCACCGCCCGGACACATTTAGGCGCGGCACCGCCCGAACACATTTAGGCGCGGCACCGCCCGGAATTATTTTGCAGCGGCACCGCCCGGACCCATTTAGGCGCGGCACCGCCCGGACCCATTTAGGCGCTGCACCGCCCGGACCCATTTAGGCGCGGCACCGCCCGGACCCATTTAGGCGCGGCACCGCCCGGACCCATTTAGGCGCGGCACCGCCCGGACCTATTTAGGCGCGGCACCGCCCGGACCCATTTAGGAGCGGCACTGCCCGGACCCATTTAGGCGCGGCACCGCCCGGACCCATTTAGGCGCTGCACCGCCCGGACCCATTTAGGCGCGGCACCGCCCGGACCCATTTAGGCGCGGCACCGCCCGGAATTATTTTGGAGCGGCACCGCCCGGACCCATTTAGGCGCGGCACCGCCCGGACCCATTTAGGCGCGGCACCGCCCGGACCCATTTAGGAGCGGCACCGCCCGGACCCATTTAGGCGCGGCACCGCCCGGACCCATTTAGGCGCGGCACCGCCCGGACCCATTTAGGCGCGGCACTGCCCGGAATTATTTTGCAGCGGCACCGCCCGGACCCATTTAGGCGCTGCACCGCCCGGACCCATTTAGGCGCGGCACCGCCCGGACCCATTTAGGCGCGGCACCGCCCGGAATTATTTTGGAGCGGCACCGCCCGGAATTATTTTGGAGCGGCACCGCCCGGACCCATTTAGGCGCGGCACCGCCCGGACCGATTTAGGCGCGGCACCTCCCGGACCCATTTAGGCGCGGCACCGCCCGGAATTATTTTGGAGCGGCACCGCCCGGACCCATTTAGGCGCCTCACCGCCCGGACCGATTTAGGCGCGGCACCGCCCGGACCCATTTAGGCGCTGCACCGCCCGGACCCATTTAGGCGCTGCACCGCCCGGACCCATTTAGGCGCGGCACCGCCCGGACCCATTTAGGCGCTGCACCGCCCGGACCCATTTAGGCGCGGCACCGCCCGGACCCATTTAGGCGCTGCACCGCCCGGACCCATTTAGGCGCGGCACCGCCCGGACCCATTTAGGCGCGGCACCGCCCGGACCCATTTAGGCGCTGCACCGCCCGGACCCATTTAGGCGCGGCACCGCCCGGACCCATTTAGGCGCGGCACCGCCCGGAATTATTTTGGAGCGGCACCGCCCGGACCCATTTAGGCGCTGCACCGCCCGGACCCATTTAGGCGCGGCACCGCCCGGACCCATTTAGGAGCGGCACCGCCCGGACCCATTTAGGCGCGGCACCGCCCGGACCCATTTAGGCGCTGCACCGCCCGGACCCATTTAGGCGCGGCACCGCCCGGACCCATTTAGGCGCGGCACCGCCCGGACCCATTTAGGCGCTGCACCGCCCGGACCCATTTAGGCGCGGCACCGCCCGGACCCATTTAGGAGCGGCACCGCCCGGACCCATTTAGGCGCGGCACCGCCCGGACCCATTTAGGCGCTGCACCGCCCGGACCCATTTAGGCGCGGCACCGCCCGGACCCATTTAGGCGCGGCACCGCCCGGACCCATTTAGGCGCGGCACCGCCCGGAATTATTTTGCAGCGGCACCGCCCGGACCCATTTAGGCGCGGCACCGCCCGGACCCATTTAGGCGCTGCACCGCCCGGACCCATTTAGGCGCGGCACCGCCCGGACCCATTTTGGCTCGGCACCGCGCGGAATTATTTTGGAGCGGCACCGCCCGGACCCATTTAGGCGCGGCACCGCCCGGACCCATTTAGGCGCGGCACCGCCCGGACCCATTTAGGAGCGGCACCGCCCGGACCCATTTAGGCGCGGCACCGCCCGGACCCATTTAGGAGCGGCACCGCCCGGACCCATTTAGGCGCGGCACCGCCCGGACCCATTTAGGCGCCTCACCGCCCGGACCGATTTAGGCGCGGCACCGCCCGGACCCATTTAGGCGCTGCACCGCCCGGACCCATTTAGGCGCTGCACCGCCCGGACCCATTTAGGCGCGGCACCGCCCGGACCCATTTAGGCGCTGCACCGCCCGGACCCATTTAGGCGCGGCACCGCCCGGACCCATTTAGGCGCTGCACCGCCCGGACCCATTTAGGCGCGGCACCGCCCGGACCCATTTAGGCGCGGCACCGCCCGGACCCATTTAGGCGCTGCACCGCCCGGACCCATTTAGGCGCGGCACCGCCCGGACCCATTTAGGCGCGGCACCGCCCGGAATTATTTTGGAGCGGCACCGCCCGGACCCATTTAGGCGCTGCACCGCCCGGACCCATTTAGGCGCGGCACCGCCCGGACCCATTTAGGAGCGGCACCGCCCGGACCCATTTAGGCGCGGCACCGCCCGGACCCATTTAGGCGCTGCACCGCCCGGACCCATTTAGGCGCGGCACCGCCCGGACCCATTTAGGCGCGGCACCGCCCGGACCCATTTAGGCGCTGCACCGCCCGGACCCATTTAGGCGCGGCACCGCCCGGACCCATTTAGGAGCGGCACCGCCCGGACCCATTTAGGCGCGGCACCGCCCGGACCCATTTAGGCGCTGCACCGCCCGGACCCATTTAGGCGCGGCACCGCCCGGACCCATTTAGGCGCGGCACCGCCCGGACCCATTTAGGCGCGGCACCGCCCGGAAGTATTTTGCAGCGGCACCGCCCGGACCCATTTAGGCGCGGCACCGCCCGGACCCATTTAGGCGCTGCACCGCCCGGACCCATTTAGGCGCGGCACCGCCCGGACCCATTTTGGCTCGGCACCGCGCGGAATTATTTTGGAGCGGCACCGCCCGGACCCATTTAGGCGCGGCACCGCCCGGACCCATTTAGGCGCGGCACCGCCCGGACCCATTTAGGAGCGGCACCGCCCGGACCCATTTAGGCGCGGCACCGCCCGGACCCATTTAGGAGCGGCACCGCCCGGACCCATTTAGGCGCGGCACCGCCCGGACCCATTTAGGCGCTGCACCGCCCGGACCCATTTAGGCGCGGCACCGCCCGGAATTATTTTGGAGCGGCACCGCCCGGACCCATTTAGGCGCGGCACTGCCCGGACCCATTTAGGCGCGGCACCGCCCGGACCCATTTAGGCGCGGCACCGCCCGGAATTATTTTGCAGCGGCACCGCCCGGACTCATTTAGGCGCGGCACCGCCCGGACCCATTTAGGCGCTGCACCGCCCGGACCCATTTAGGCGCAGCACCGCCCGGACCCATTTAGGCGCGGCACCGCCCGGACCCATTTAGGAGCGGCACCGCCCGGACCCATTTAGGCGCTGCACCGCCCGGACCCATTTAGGCGCGGCACCGCCCGGACCCATTTAGGCGCGGCACCGCCCGGAATTATTTTGGAGCGGCACCGCCCGGAATTATTTTGGAGCGGCACCGCCCGGACCCATTTAGGCGCGGCACCGCCCGGAATTATTTTGGAGCGGCACCGCCCGGAATTATTTTGGAGCGGCACCGCCCGGACCCATTTAGGCGCGGCACCGCCCGGACCGATTTAGGCGCGTCACCGCCCGGACCCATTTAGGCGCGGCACCGCCCGGAATTATTTTGGAGCGGCACCGCCCGGACCCATTTAGGCGCCTCACCGCCCGGACCGATTTAGGCGCGGCACCGCCCGGACCCATTTAGGCGCTGCACCGCCCGGACCCATTTAGGCGCGGCACCGCCCGGACCCATTTAGGCGCTGCACCGCCCGGACCCATTTAGGCGCGGCACCGCCCGGACCCATTTAGGCGCTGCACCGCCCGGACCCATTTAGGCGCGGCACCGCCCGGACCCATTTAGGCGCGGCACCGCCCGGACCCATTTAGGCGCTGCACCGCCCGGACCCATTTAGGCGCGGCACCGCCCGGACCCATTTAGGCGCGGCACCGCCCGGAATTATTTTGGAGCGGCACCGCCCGGACCCATTTAGGCGCTGCACCGCCCGGACCCATTTAGGCGCGGCACCGCCCGGACCCATTTAGGAGCGGCACCGCCCGGACCCATTTAGGCGCGGCACCGCCCGGACCCATTTAGGCGCTGCACCGCCCGGACCCATTTAGGCGCGGCACCGCCCGGACCCATTTAGGCGCGGCACCGCCCGGACCCATTTAGGCGCTGCACCGCCCGGACCCATTTAGGCGCGGCACCGCCCGGACCCATTTAGGAGCGGCACCGCCCGGACCCATTTAGGCGCGGCACCGCCCGGACCCATTTAGGCGCTGCACCGCCCGGACCCATTTAGGCGCGGCACCGCCCGGACCCATTTAGGCGCGGCACCGCCCGGACCCATTTAGGCGCGGCACCGCCCGGAATTATTTTGCAGCGGCACCGCCCGGACCCATTTAGGCGCTGCACCGCCCGGACCCATTTAGGCGCTGCACCGCCCGGACCCATTTAGGCGCGGCACCGCCCGGACCCATTTTGGCTCGGCACCGCGCGGAATTATTTTGGAGCGGCACCGCCCGGACCCATTTAGGCGCGGCACCGCCCGGACCCATTTAGGCGCGGCACCGCCCGGACCCATTTAGGAGCGGCACCGCCCGGACCCATTTAGGCGCGGCACCGCCCGGACCCATTTAGGAGCGGCACCGCCCGGACCCATTTAGGCGCGGCACCGCCCGGACCCATTTAGGCGCTGCACCGCCCGGACCCATTTAGGCGCGGCACCGCCCGGAATTATTTTGGAGCGGCACCGCCCGGACCCATTTAGGCGCGGCACTGCCCGGACCCATTTAGGCGCGGCACCGCCCGGACCCATTTAGGCGCGGCACCGCCCGGAATTATTTTGCAGCGGCACCGCCCGGACTCATTTAGGCGCGGCACCGCCCGGACCCATTTAGGCGCTGCACCGCCCGGACCCATTTAGGCGCAGCACCGCCCGGACCCATTTAGGCGCGGCACCGCCCGGAATTATTTTGGAGCGGCACCGCCCGGACCCATTTAGGCGCGGCACCGCCCGGACCCATTTAGGAGCGGCACCGCCCGGACCCATTTAGGCGCGGCACCGCCCGGACCCATTTAGGCGCTGCACCGCCCGGACCCATTTAGGCGCGGCACCGCCCGGACCAATTTAGGCGCGGCACCGCCCGGACCCATTTAGGCGCGGCACCGCCCGGACCCATTTAGGCGCGGCACCGCCCGGACCCATTTAGGCGCTGCACCGCCCGGACCCAATTAGGCGCGGCACCGCCCGGACCCATTTAGGCGCGGCACCGCCCGGAATTATTTTGCAGCGGCACCGCCCGGACCCATTTAGGCGCGGCACCGCCCGGACCCATTTAGGCGCTGCACCGCCCGGACCCATTTAGGCGCGGCACCGCCCGGACCCATTTAGGCGCGGCACCGCCCGGACCCATTTAGGCGCGGCACCGCCCGGAATTATTTTGCAGCGGCACCGCCCGGACCCATTTAGGCGCGGCACCGCCCGGACCCATTTAGGCGCTGCACCGCCCGGACCCATTTAGGCGCGGCACCGCCCGGACCCATTTAGGAGCGGCACCGCCCGGACCCATTTAGGCGCGGCACCGCCCGGACCCATTTAGGCGCTGCACCGCCCGGACCCATTTAGGCGCGGCACCGCCCGGACCCATTTAGGCGCGGCACCGCCCGGACCCATTTAGGCGCTGCACCGCCCGGACCCATTTAGGCGCGGCACCGCCCGGACCCATTTAGGCGCGGCACCGCCCGGAATTATTTTGGAGCGGCACCGCCCGGACCCATTTAGGCGCTGCACCGCCCGGACCCATTTAGGCGCGGCACCGCCCGGACCCATTTAGGAGCGGCACCGCCCGGACCCATTTAGGCGCGGCACCGCCCGGACCCATTTAGGCGCTGCACCGCCCGGACCCATTTAGGCGCGGCACCGCCCGGACCCATTTAGGCGCGGCACCGCCCGGACCCATTTAGGCGCTGCACCGCCCGGACCCATTTAGGCGCGGCACCGCCCGGACCCATTTAGGAGCGGCACCGCCCGGACCCATTAGGCGCGGCACCGCCCGGACCCATTTAGGCGCTGCACCGCCCGGACCCATTTAGGCGCGGCACCGCCCGGACCCATTTAGGCGCTGCACCGCCCGGAATTATTTTGCAGCGGCACCGCCCGGACCCATTTAGGCGCGGCACCGCCCGGACCCATTTAGGCGCTGCACCGCCCGGACCCATTTAGGCGCGGCACCGCCCGGACCCATTTTGGCTCGGCACCGCGCGGAATTATTTTGGAGCGGCACCGCCCGGACCCATTTAGGCGCGGCACCGCCCGGACCCATTTAGGCGCGGCACCGCCCGGACCCATTTAGGAGCGGCACCGCCCGGACCCATTTAGGCGCGGCACCGCCCGGACCCATTTAGGAGCGGCACCGCCCGGACCCATTTAGGCGCGGCACCGCCCGGACCCATTTAGGCGCTGCACCGGCCGGACCCATTTAGGCGCGGCACCGCCCGGAATTATTTTGGAGCGGCACCGCCCGGACCCATTTAGGCGCGGCACTGCCCGGACCCATTTAGGCGCGGCACCGCCCGGACCCATTTAGGCGCGGCACCGCCCGGAATTATTTTGCAGCGGCACCGCCCGGACTCATTTAGGCGCGGCACCGCCCGGACCCATTTAGGCGCTGCACCGCCCGGACCCATTTAGGCGCGGCACCGCCCGGACCCATTTAGGCGCGGCACCGCCCGGAATTATTTTGGAGCGGCACCGCCCGGACCCATTTAGGCGCGGCACCGCCCGGAATTATTTTGCAGCGGCACCGCCCGGACCCATTTAGGCGCGGCACCGCCCGGACCCATTTAGGCGCTGCACCGCCCGGACCCATTTAGGCGCGGCACCGCCCGGACCCATTTAGGCGCGGCACCGCCCGGACCCATTTAGGCGCGGCACCGCCCGGAATTATTTTGCAGCGGCACCGCCCGGACCCATTTAGGCGCGGCACCGCCCGGACCCATTTAGGCGCTGCACCGCCCGGACCCATTTAGGCGCGGCACCGCCCGGACCCATTTAGGAGCGGCACCGCCCGGACCCATTTAGGCGCGGCACCGCCCGGACCCATTTAGGCGCTGCACCGCCCGGACCCATTTAGGCGCGGCACCGCCCGGACCCATTTAGGCGCGGCACCGCCCGGACCCATTTAGGCGCTGCACCGCCCGGACCCATTTAGGCGCGGCACCGCCCGGACCCATTTAGGCGCGGCACCGCCCGGAATTATTTTGGAGCGGCACCGCCCGGACCCATTTAGGCGCTGCACCGCCCGGACCCATTTAGGCGCGGCACCGCCCGGACCCATTTAGGAGCGGCACCGCCCGGACCCATTTAGGCGCGGCACCGCCCGGACCCATTTAGGCGCTGCACCGCCCGGACCCATTTAGGCGCGGCACCGCCCGGACCCATTTAGGCGCGGCACCGCCCGGACCCATTTAGGCGCTGCACCGCCCGGACCCATTTAGGCGCGGCACCGCCCGGACCCATTTAGGAGCGGCACCGCCCGGACCCATTAGGCGCGGCACCGCCCGGACCCATTTAGGCGCTGCACCGCCCGGACCCATTTAGGCGCGGCACCGCCCGGACCCATTTAGGCGCTGCACCGCCCGGAATTATTTTGCAGCGGCACCGCCCGGACCCATTTAGGCGCGGCACCGCCCGGACCCATTTAGGCGCTGCACCGCCCGGACCCATTTAGGCGCGGCACCGCCCGGACCCATTTTGGCTCGGCACCGCGCGGAATTATTTTGGAGCGGCACCGCCCGGACCCATTTAGGCGCGGCACCGCCCGGACCCATTTAGGCGCGGCACCGCCCGGACCCATTTAGGAGCGGCACCGCCCGGACCCATTTAGGCGCGGCACCGCCCGGACCCATTTAGGAGCGGCACCGCCCGGACCCATTTAGGCGCGGCACCGCCCGGACCCATTTAGGCGCTGCACCGCCCGGACCCATTTAGGCGCGGCACCGCCCGGAATTATTTTGGAGCGGCACCGCCCGGACCCATTTAGGCGCGGCACTGCCCGGACCCATTTAGGCGCGGCACCGCCCGGACCCATTTAGGCGCGGCACCGCCCGGAATTATTTTGCAGCGGCACCGCCCGGACTCATTTAGGCGCGGCACCGCCCGGACCCATTTAGGCGCTGCACCGCCCGGACCCATTTAGGCGCGGCACCGCCCGGACCCATTTAGGCGCGGCACCGCCCGGAATTATTTTGGAGCGGCACCGCCCGGACCCATTTAGGCGCGGCACCGCCCGGACCCATTTAGGCGCGGCACCGCCCGGACCCATTTAGGCGCGGCACCGCCCGGAATTATTTTGGAGCGGCACCGCCCGGACCCATTTAGGCGCGGCACCGCCCGGACCCATTTAGGAGCGGCACCGCCCGGACCCATTTAGGCGCGGCACCGCCCGGACCCATTTAGGCGCTGCACCGCCCGGACCCATTTAGGCGCGGCACCGCCCGGACCCATTTAGGAGCGGCACCGCCCGGACCCATTTAGGCGCGGCACCGCCCGGACCCATTTAGGAGCGGCACCGCCCGGACCCATTTAGGCGCGGCACCGCCCGGACCCATTTAGGAGCGGCACCGCCCGGACCCATTTAGGCGCGGCACCGCCCGGACCCATTTAGGCGCAGCACCGCCCGGACCCATTTAGGCGCGGCACCGCCCGGAATTATTTTGCAGCGGCACCGCCCGGACCCATTTAGGCGCGGCACCGCCCGGACCCATTTAGGCGCTGCACCGCCCGGACCCATTTAGGCGCGGCACCGCCCGGACCCATTTAGGCGCGGCACCGCCCGGAATTATTTTGGAGCGGCACCGCCCGTACCCATTTAGGCGCGGCACCGCCCGGACCCATTTAGGCGCGGCACCGCCCGGACCCATTTAGGAGCGGCACCGCCCGGACCCATTTAGGCGCGGCACCGCCCGGACCCATTTAGGCGCGGCACCGCCCGGACCCATTTAGGCGCTGCACCGCCCGGACCCATTTAGGCGCGGCACCGCCCGGACCCATTTAGGCGCGGCACCGCCCGGACCCATTTAGGCGCGGCACCGCCCGGACACATTTAGGCGCGGCACCGCCCGGACACATTTAGGAGCGGCACCGCCCGGAATTATTTTGCAGCGGCACCGCCCGGACCCATTTAGGCGCGGCACCGCCCGGACCCATTTAGGCGCTGCACCGCCCGGACCCATTTAGGCGCGGCACCGCCCGGACCCATTTAGGCGCGGCACCGCCCGGAATTATTTTGCAGCGGCACCGCCCGGACCCATTTAGGCGCGGCACCGCCCGGACCCATTTAGGCGCAGCACCGCCCGGACCCATTTAGGCGCGGCACCGCCCGGAATTATTTTGCAGCGGCACCGCCCGGACCCATTTAGGCGCGGCACCGCCCGGACCCATTTAGGCGCTGCACCGCCCGGACCCATTTAGGCGCGGCACCGCCCGGACCCATTTAGGCGCGGCACCGCCCGGAATTATTTTGGAGCGGCACCGCCCGGACCCATTTAGGCGCGGCACCGCCCGGACCCATTTAGGCGCGGCACCGCCCGGACCCATTTAGGCGTTGCACCGCCCGGACCCATTTAGGCGCTGCACCGCCCGGACCCATTTAGGCGCGGCACCGCCCGGACCCATTTAGGCGCGGCACCGCCCGGACCCATTTAGGCGCGGCACCGCCCGGACCCATTTAGGAGCGGCACCGCCCGGACCCATTTAGGCGCGGCACCGCCCGGACCCATTTAGGCGCTGCACCGCCCGGACACATTTAGGCGCGGCACCGCCCGGACCCATTTAGGCGCGGCACCGCCCGGACCCATTTAGGCGCGGCACCGGCCGGAATTATTTTGCAGCGGCACCGCCCGGACCCATTTAGGCGCGGCACCGCCCGGACCCATTTAGGCGCTGCACCGCCCGGACCCATTTAGGCGCGGCACCGCCCGGACCCATTTAGGCGCTGCACCGCCCGGACCCATTTTGGCGCGGCACCGCCCGGACCCATTTAGGCGCTGCACCGCCCGGACCCATTTAGGCGCGGCACCGCCCGGACCCATTTAGGCGCGGCACCGCCCGGAATTATTTTGCAGCGGCACCGCCCGGACCCATTTAGGCGCGGCACCGCCCGGACCCATTTAGGAGCGGCACCGCCCGGACCCATTTAGGCGCGGCACCGCCCGGACCCATTTAGGCGCTGCACCGCCCGGACCCATTTAGGCGCGGCACCGCCCGGACCCATTTAGGCGCGGCACCGCCCGGACCCATTTAGGCGCGGCACCGCCCGGAATTATTTTGCAGCGGCACCGCCCGGACCCATTTAGGCGCGGCACCGCCCGGACCCATTTAGGCGCGGCACCGCCCGGAATTATTTTGCAGCGGCACCGCCCGGACCCATTTAGGCGCGGCACCGCCCGGACCCATTTAGGCGCGGCACCGCCCGGAATTATTTTGGAGCGGCACCGCCCGGACCCATTTAGGCGCGGCACCGCCCGGACCCATTTAGGAGCGGCACCGCCCGGACCCATTTAGGCGCGGCACCGCCCGGACCCATTTAGGCGCTGCACCGCCCGGACCCATTTAGGCGCGGCACCGCCCGGACCCATTTAGGCGCTGCACCGCCCGGACCCATTTAGGCGCGGCACCGCCCGGACCCATTTAGGCGCGGCACCGCCCGGACCCATTTAGGCGCGGCACCGCCCGGAATTATTTTGCAGCGGCACCGCCCGGACCCATTTAGGCGCGGCACCGCCCGGACCCATTTAGGCGCGGCACCTCCCGGAATTATTTTGGAGCGGCACCGCCCGGACCCATTTAGGCGCGGCACCGCCCGGACCCATTTAGGCGCGGCACCGCCCGGACCCATTTAGGAGCGTCACCGCCCGGACCCATTTAGGCGCGGCACCGCCCGGACCCATTTAGGCGCGGCACCGCCCGGACCCATTTAGGCGCAGCACCGCCCGGACCCATTTAGGCGCGGCACCGCCCGGAATTATTTTGCAGCGGCACCGCCCGGACCCATTTAGGCGCGGCACCGCCCGGACCCATTTAGGCGCTGCACCGCCCGGACCCATTTAGGCGCGGCACCGCCCGGACCCATTTAGGCGCGGCACCGCCCGGAATTATTTTGGAGCGGCACCGCCCGTACCCATTTAGGCGCGGCACCGCCCGGACCCATTTAGGCGCGGCACCGCCCGGACCCATTTAGGCGCGGCACCGCCCGGACCCATTTAGGAGCGGCACCGCCCGGACCCATTTAGGCGCGGCACCGCCCGGACCCATTTAGGCGCTGCACCGCCCGGACACATTTAGGTGCGGCACCGCCCGGACCCATTTAGGCGCGGCACCGCCCGGAATTATTTTGCAGCGGCACCGCCCGGACCCATTTAGGCGCGGCACCGCCCGGACCCATTTAGGCGCTGCACCGCCCGGACCCATTTAGGCGCGGCACCGCCCGGAATTATTTTGCAGCGGCACCGCCCGGACCCATTTAGGCGCGGCACCGCCCGGACCCATTTAGGCGCTGCACCGCCCGGACTCATTTAGGCGCGGCACCGCCCGGACCCATTTAGGCGCGGCACCGCCCGGAATTATTTTGGAGCGGCACCGCCCGGACCCATTTAGGCGCGGCACCGCCCGGAATTATTTTGGAGCGTCACCGCCCGGACCCATTTAGGCGCGGCACCGCCCGGACACATTTAGGCGCGGCACCGCCCGGAATTATTTTGCAGCGGCACCGCCCGGACCCATTTAGGCGCGGCACCGCCCGGACCCATTTAGGCGCTGCACCGCCCGGACTCATTTAGGCGCGGCACCGCCCGGACCCATTTAGGCGCGGCACCGCCCGGAATTATTTTGGAGCGGCACCGCCCGGACCCATTTAGGCGCGGCACCGCCCGGACCCATTTAGGCGCGGCACCGCCCGGACCCATTTAGGAGCGGCACCGCCCGGACCCATTTAGGCGCGGCACCGCCCGGACCCATTTAGGCGCTGCACCGCCCGGACCCATTTAGGCGCGGCACCGCCCGGACCCATTTAGGCGCGGCACCGCCCGGACCCATTTAGGCGCTGCACCGCCCGGACCCATTTAGGCGCAGCACCGCCCGGACCCATTTAGGCGCGGCACCGCCCGGAATTATTTTGCAGCGGCACCGCCCGGACCCATTTAGGCGCGGCACCGCCCGGACCCATTTAGGCGCTGCACCGCCCGGACCCATTTAGGCGCGGCACCGCCCGGACCCATTTAGGCGCGGCACCGCCCGGAATTATTTTGGAGCGGCACCGCCCGTACCCATTTAGGCGCGGCACCGCCCGGACCCATTTAGGCGCGGCACCGCCCGGACCCATTTAGGCGCTGCACCGCCCGGACCCATTTAGGCGCGACACCGCCCGGACCCATTTAGGCGCGGCACCGCCCGGACCCATTTAGGAGCGGCACCGCCCGGACCCATTTAGGCGCGGCACCGCCCGGACCCATTTAGGCGCTGCACCGCCCGGACCCATTTAGGCGCGGCACCGCCCGGAATTATTTTGGAGCGGCACCGCCCGGACCCATTTAGGCGCGGCACTGCCCGGACCCATTTAGGCGCGGCACCGCCCGGACCCATTTAGGCGCGGCACCGCCCGGAATTATTTTGCAGCGGCACCGCCCGGACTCATTTAGGCGCGGCACCGCCCGGACCCATTTAGGCGCTGCACCGCCCGGACCCATTTAGGCGCAGCACCGCCCGGACCCATTTAGGCGCGGCACCGCCCGGAATTATTTTGGAGCGGCACCGCCCGGACCCATTTAGGCGCGGCACCGCCCGGACCCATTTAGGAGCGGCACCGCCCGGACCCATTTAGGCGCGGCACCGCCCGGACCCATTTAGGCGCTGCACCGCCCGGACCCATTTAGGCGCGGCACCGCCCGGACCAATTTAGGCGCGGCACCGCCCGGACCCATTTAGGCGCTGCACCGCCCGGACCCATTTAGGCGCGGCACCGCCCGGACCCATTTAGGCGCGGCACCGCCCGGAATTATTTTGGAGCGGCACCGCCCGGACCCATTTAGGCGCTGCACCGCCCGGACCCATTTAGGCGCGGCACCGCCCGGACCCATTTAGGAGCGGCACCGCCCGGACCCATTTAGGCGCGGCACCGCCCGGACCCATTTAGGCGCTGCACCGCCCGGACCCATTTAGGCGCGGCACCGCCCGGACCCATTTAGGCGCGGCACCGCCCGGACCCATTTAGGCGCTGCACCGCCCGGACCCATTTAGGCGCGGCACCGCCCGGACCCATTTAGGAGCGGCACCGCCCGGACCCATTAGGCGCGGCACCGCCCGGACCCATTTAGGCGCTGCACCGCCCGGACCCATTTAGGCGCGGCACCGCCCGGACCCATTTAGGCGCTGCACCGCCCGGAATTATTTTGCAGCGGCACCGCCCGGACCCATTTAGGCGCGGCACCGCCCGGACCCATTTAGGCGCTGCACCGCCCGGACCCATTTAGGCGCGGCACCGCCCGGACCCATTTAGGCGCTGCACCGCCCGGACCCATTTAGGCGCGGCACCGCCCGGACCCATTTAGGCGCGGCACCGCCCGGAATTATTTTGGAGCGGCACCGCCCGGACCCATTTAGGCGCTGCACCGCCCGGACCCATTTAGGCGCGGCACCGCCCGGACCCATTTAGGAGCGGCACCGCCCGGACCCATTTAGGCGCGGCACCGCCCGGACCCATTTAGGCGCTGCACCGCCCGGACCCATTTAGGCGCGGCACCGCCCGGACCCATTTAGGCGCGGCACCGCCCGGACCCATTTAGGCGCTGCACCGCCCGGACCCATTTAGGCGCGGCACCGCCCGGACCCATTTAGGAGCGGCACCGCCCGGACCCATTAGGCGCGGCACCGCCCGGACCCATTTAGGCGCTGCACCGCCCGGACCCATTTAGGCGCGGCACCGCCCGGACCCATTTAGGCGCTGCACCGCCCGGAATTATTTTGCAGCGGCACCGCCCGGACCCATTTAGGCGCGGCACCGCCCGGACCCATTTAGGCGCTGCACCGCCCGGACCCATTTAGGCGCGGCACCGCCCGGACCCATTTTGGCTCGGCACCGCGCGGAATTATTTTGGAGCGGCACCGCCCGGACCCATTTAGGCGCGGCACCGCCCGGACCCATTTAGGCGCGGCACCGCCCGGACCCATTTAGGAGCGGCACCGCCCGGACCCATTTAGGCGCGGCACCGCCCGGACCCATTTAGGAGCGGCACCGCCCGGACCCATTTAGGCGCGGCACCGCCCGGACCCATTTAGGCGCTGCACCGCCCGGACCCATTTAGGCGCGGCACCGCCCGGAATTATTTTGGAGCGGCACCGCCCGGACCCATTTAGGCGCGGCACTGCCCGGACCCATTTAGGCGCGGCACCGCCCGGACCCATTTAGGCGCGGCACCGCCCGGAATTATTTTGCAGCGGCACCGCCCGGACTCATTTAGGCGCGGCACCGCCCGGACCCATTTAGGCGCTGCACCGCCCGGACCCATTTAGGCGCGGCACCGCCCGGACCCATTTAGGCGCGGCACCGCCCGGAATTATTTTGGAGCGGCACCGCCCGGACCCATTTAGGCGCGGCACCGCCCGGACCCATTTAGGCGCGGCACCGCCCGGACCCATTTAGGCGCGGCACCGCCCGGAATTATTTTGGAGCGGCACCGCCCGGACCCATTTAGGCGCGGCACCGCCCGGACCCATTTAGGCGCGGCACCGCCCGGACCCATTTAGGAGCGGCACCGCCCGGACCCATTTAGGCGCGGCACCGCCCGGACCCATTTAGGCGCTGCACCGCCCGGACCCATTTAGGCGCGGCACCGCCCGGACCCATTTAGGAGCGGCACCGCCCGGACCCATTTAGGCGCGGCACCGCCCGGACCCATTTAGGAGCGGCACCGCCCGGACCCATTTAGGCGCGGCACCGCCCGGACCCATTTAGGAGCGGCACCGCCCGGACCCATTTAGGCGCGGCACCGCCCGGACCCATTTAGGCGCAGCACCGCCCGGACCCATTTAGGCGCGGCACCGCCCGGAATTATTTTGCAGCGGCACCGCCCGGACCCATTTAGGCGCGGCACCGCCCGGACCCATTTAGGCGCTGCACCGCCCGGACCCATTTAGGCGCGGCACCGCCCGGACCCATTTAGGCGCGGCACCGCCCGGAATTATTTTGGAGCGGCACCGCCCGTACCCATTTAGGCGCGGCACCGCCCGGACCCATTTAGGCGCGGCACCGCCCGGACCCATTTAGGAGCGGCACCGCCCGGACCCATTTAGGCGCGGCACCGCCCGGACCCATTTAGGCGCGGCACCGCCCGGACCCATTTAGGCGCTGCACCGCCCGGACCCATTTAGGCGCGGCACCGCCCGGACCCATTTAGGCGCGGCACCGCCCGGACCCATTTAGGCGCGGCACCGCCCGGACACATTTAGGCGCGGCACCGCCCGGACACATTTAGGAGCGGCACCGCCCGGAATTATTTTGCAGCGGCACCGCCCGGACCCATTTAGGCGCGGCACCGCCCGGACCCATTTAGGCGCTGCACCGCCCGGACCCATTTAGGCGCGGCACCGCCCGGACCCATTTAGGCGCGGCACCGCCCGGAATTATTTTGCAGCGGCACCGCCCGGACCCATTTAGGCGCGGCACCGCCCGGACCCATTTAGGCGCAGCACCGCCCGGACCCATTTAGGCGCGGCACCGCCCGGAATTATTTTGCAGCGGCACCGCCCGGACCCATTTAGGCGCGGCACCGCCCGGACCCATTTAGGCGCTGCACCGCCCGGACCCATTTAGGCGCGGCACCGCCCGGACCCATTTAGGCGCGGCACCGCCCGGAATTATTTTGGAGCGGCACCGCCCGGACCCATTTAGGCGCGGCACCGCCCGGACCCATTTAGGCGCGGCACCGCCCGGACCCATTTAGGCGTTGCACCGCCCGGACCCATTTAGGCGCTGCACCGCCCGGACCCATTTAGGCGCGGCACCGCCCGGACCCATTTAGGCGCGGCACCGCCCGGACCCATTTAGGCGCGGCACCGCCCGGACCCATTTAGGAGCGGCACCGCCCGGACCCATTTAGGCGCGGCACCGCCCGGACCCATTTAGGCGCTGCACCGCCCGGACACATTTAGGCGCGGCACCGCCCGGACCCATTTAGGCGCGGCACCGCCCGGACCCATTTAGGCGCGGCACCGGCCGGAATTATTTTGCAGCGGCACCGCCCGGACCCATTTAGGCGCGGCACCGCCCGGACCCATTTAGGCGCTGCA
Source organism: Mergus octosetaceus (assembly GCA_036873955.1). NCBI lineage: Eukaryota > Metazoa > Chordata > Aves > Anseriformes > Anatidae > Mergus > Mergus octosetaceus. Next base: position 100,365 of record CM072284.1, on the reverse strand, counting down.
CCGCCCGGACCCATTTAGGCGCGGCACCGCCCGGACCCATTTAGGCGCTGCACCGCCCGGACCCATTTTGGCGCGGCACCGCCCGGACCCATTTAGGCGCTGCACCGCCCGGACCCATTTAGGCGCGGCACCGCCCGGACCCATTTAGGCGCGGCACCGCCCGGAATTATTTTGCAGCGGCACCGCCCGGACCCATTTAGGCGCGGCACCGCCCGGACCCATTTAGGAGCGGCACCGCCCGGACCCATTTAGGCGCGGCACCGCCCGGACCCATTTAGGCGCTGCACCGCCCGGACCCATTTAGGCGCGGCACCGCCCGGACCCATTTAGGCGCGGCACCGCCCGGACCCATTTAGGCGCGGCACCGCCCGGAATTATTTTGCAGCGGCACCGCCCGGACCCATTTAGGCGCGGCACCGCCCGGACCCATTTAGGCGCGGCACCGCCCGGAATTATTTTGCAGCGGCACCGCCCGGACCCATTTAGGCGCGGCACCGCCCGGACCCATTTAGGCGCGGCACCGCCCGGAATTATTTTGGAGCGGCACCGCCCGGACCCATTTAGGCGCGGCACCGCCCGGACCCATTTAGGAGCGGCACCGCCCGGACCCATTTAGGCGCGGCACCGCCCGGACCCATTTAGGCGCTGCACCGCCCGGACCCATTTAGGCGCGGCACCGCCCGGACCCATTTAGGCGCTGCACCGCCCGGACCCATTTAGGCGCGGCACCGCCCGGACCCATTTAGGCGCGGCACCGCCCGGACCCATTTAGGCGCGGCACCGCCCGGAATTATTTTGCAGCGGCACCGCCCGGACCCATTTAGGCGCGGCACCGCCCGGACCCATTTAGGCGCGGCACCTCCCGGAATTATTTTGGAGCGGCACCGCCCGGACCCATTTAGGCGCGGCACCGCCCGGACCCATTTAGGCGCGGCACCGCCCGGACCCATTTAGGAGCGTCACCGCCCGGACCCATTTAGGCGCGGCACCGCCCGGACCCATTTAGGCGCGGCACCGCCCGGACCCATTTAGGCGCAGCACCGCCCGGACCCATTTAGGCGCGGCACCGCCCGGAATTATTTTGCAGCGGCACCGCCCGGACCCATTTAGGCGCGGCACCGCCCGGACCCATTTAGGCGCTGCACCGCCCGGACCCATTTAGGCGCGGCACCGCCCGGACCCATTTAGGCGCGGCACCGCCCGGAATTATTTTGGAGCGGCACCGCCCGTACCCATTTAGGCGCGGCACCGCCCGGACCCATTTAGGCGCGGCACCGCCCGGACCCATTTAGGCGCGGCACCGCCCGGACCCATTTAGGCGCGGCACCGCCCGGACCCATTTAGGCGCTGCACCGCCCGGACACATTTAGGTGCGGCACCGCCCGGACCCATTTAGGCGCGGCACCGCCCGGAATTATTTTGCAGCGGCACCGCCCGGACCCATTTAGGCGCGGCACCGCCCGGACCCATTTAGGCGCTGCACCGCCCGGACCCATTTAGGCGCGGCACCGCCCGGAATTATTTTGCAGCGGCACCGCCCGGACCCATTTAGGCGCGGCACCGCCCGGACCCATTTAGGCGCTGCACCGCCCGGACTCATTTAGGCGCGGCACCGCCCGGACCCATTTAGGCGCGGCACCGCCCGGAATTATTTTGGAGCGGCACCGCCCGGACCCATTTAGGCGCGGCACCGCCCGGAATTATTTTGGAGCGTCACCGCCCGGACCCATTTAGGCGCGGCACCGCCCGGACACATTTAGGCGCGGCACCGCCCGGAATTATTTTGCAGCGGCACCGCCCGGACCCATTTAGGCGCGGCACCGCCCGGACCCATTTAGGCGCTGCACCGCCCGGACTCATTTAGGCGCGGCACCGCCCGGACCCATTTAGGCGCGGCACCGCCCGGAATTATTTTGGAGCGGCACCGCCCGGACCCATTTAGGCGCGGCACCGCCCGGACCCATTTAGGCGCGGCACCGCCCGGACCCATTTAGGAGCGGCACCGCCCGGACCCATTTAGGCGCGGCACCGCCCGGACCCATTTAGGCGCTGCACCGCCCGGACCCATTTAGGCGCGGCACCGCCCGGACCCATTTAGGCGCGGCACCGCCCGGACCCATTTAGGCGCTGCACCGCCCGGACCCATTTAGGCGCAGCACCGCCCGGACCCATTTAGGCGCGGCACCGCCCGGAATTATTTTGCAGCGGCACCGCCCGGACCCATTTAGGCGCGGCACCGCCCGGACCCATTTAGGCGCTGCACCGCCCGGACCCATTTAGGCGCGGCACCGCCCGGACCCATTTAGGCGCGGCACCGCCCGGAATTATTTTGGAGCGGCACCGCCCGTACCCATTTAGGCGCGGCACCGCCCGGACCCATTTAGGCGCGGCACCGCCCGGACCCATTTAGGCGCGGCACCGCCCGGACCCATTTAGGCGCTGCACCGCCCGGACCCATTTAGGCGCGACACCGCCCGGACCCATTTAGGCGCGGCACCGCCCGGACCCATTTAGGAGCGGCACCGCCCGGACCCATTTAGGCGCGGCACCGCCCGGACCCATTTAGGCGCTGCACCGCCCGGACCCATTTAGGCGCGGCACCGCCCGGAATTATTTTGGAGCGGCACCGCCCGGACCCATTTAGGCGCGGCACTGCCCGGACCCATTTAGGCGCGGCACCGCCCGGACCCATTTAGGCGCGGCACCGCCCGGAATTATTTTGCAGCGGCACCGCCCGGACTCATTTAGGCGCGGCACCGCCCGGACCCATTTAGGCGCTGCACCGCCCGGACCCATTTAGGCGCAGCACCGCCCGGACCCATTTAGGCGCGGCACCGCCCGGAATTATTTTGGAGCGGCACCGCCCGGACCCATTTAGGCGCGGCACCGCCCGGACCCATTTAGGAGCGGCACCGCCCGGACCCATTTAGGCGCGGCACCGCCCGGACCCATTTAGGCGCTGCACCGCCCGGACCCATTTAGGCGCGGCACCGCCCGGACCAATTTAGGCGCGGCACCGCCCGGACCCATTTAGGCGCTGCACCGCCCGGACCCATTTAGGCGCGGCACCGCCCGGACCCATTTAGGCGCGGCACCGCCCGGAATTATTTTGGAGCGGCACCGCCCGGACCCATTTAGGCGCTGCACCGCCCGGACCCATTTAGGCGCGGCACCGCCCGGACCCATTTAGGAGCGGCACCGCCCGGACCCATTTAGGCGCGGCACCGCCCGGACCCATTTAGGCGCTGCACCGCCCGGACCCATTTAGGCGCGGCACCGCCCGGACCCATTTAGGCGCGGCACCGCCCGGACCCATTTAGGCGCTGCACCGCCCGGACCCATTTAGGCGCGGCACCGCCCGGACCCATTTAGGAGCGGCACCGCCCGGACCCATTAGGCGCGGCACCGCCCGGACCCATTTAGGCGCTGCACCGCCCGGACCCATTTAGGCGCGGCACCGCCCGGACCCATTTAGGCGCTGCACCGCCCGGAATTATTTTGCAGCGGCACCGCCCGGACCCATTTAGGCGCGGCACCGCCCGGACCCATTTAGGCGCTGCACCGCCCGGACCCATTTAGGCGCGGCACCGCCCGGACCCATTTTGGCTCGGCACCGCGCGGAATTATTTTGGAGCGGCACCGCCCGGACCCATTTAGGCGCGGCACCGCCCGGACCCATTTAGGCGCGGCACCGCCCGGACCCATTTAGGAGCGGCACCGCCCGGACCCATTTAGGCGCGGCACCGCCCGGACCCATTTAGGAGCGGCACCGCCCGGACCCATTTAGGCGCGGCACCGCCCGGACCCATTTAGGCGCTGCACCGCCCGGACCCATTTAGGCGCGGCACCGCCCGGAATTATTTTGGAGCGGCACCGCCCGGACCCATTTAGGCGCGGCACTGCCCGGACCCATTTAGGCGCGGCACCGCCCGGACCCATTTAGGCGCGGCACCGCCCGGAATTATTTTGCAGCGGCACCGCCCGGACTCATTTAGGCGCGGCACCGCCCGGACCCATTTAGGCGCTGCACCGCCCGGACCCATTTAGGCGCGGCACCGCCCGGACCCATTTAGGCGCGGCACCGCCCGGAATTATTTTGGAGCGGCACCGCCCGGACCCATTTAGGCGCGGCACCGCCCGGAATTATTTTGCAGCGGCACCGCCCGGACCCATTTAGGCGCGGCACCGCCCGGACCCATTTAGGCGCTGCACCGCCCGGACCCATTTAGGCGCGGCACCGCCCGGACCCATTTAGGCGCGGCACCGCCCGGACCCATTTAGGCGCGGCACCGCCCGGAATTATTTTGCAGCGGCACCGCCCGGACCCATTTAGGCGCGGCACCGCCCGGACCCATTTAGGCGCTGCACCGCCCGGACCCATTTAGGCGCGGCACCGCCCGGACCCATTTAGGAGCGGCACCGCCCGGACCCATTTAGGCGCGGCACCGCCCGGACCCATTTAGGCGCTGCACCGCCCGGACCCATTTAGGCGCGGCACCGCCCGGACCCATTTAGGCGCGGCACCGCCCGGACCCATTTAGGCGCTGCACCGCCCGGACCCATTTAGGCGCGGCACCGCCCGGACCCATTTAGGCGCGGCACCGCCCGGAATTATTTTGGAGCGGCACCGCCCGGACCCATTTAGGCGCTGCACCGCCCGGACCCATTTAGGCGCGGCACCGCCCGGACCCATTTAGGAGCGGCACCGCCCGGACCCATTTAGGCGCGGCACCGCCCGGACCCATTTAGGCGCTGCACCGCCCGGACCCATTTAGGCGCGGCACCGCCCGGACCCATTTAGGCGCGGCACCGCCCGGACCCATTTAGGCGCTGCACCGCCCGGACCCATTTAGGCGCGGCACCGCCCGGACCCATTTAGGAGCGGCACCGCCCGGACCCATTAGGCGCGGCACCGCCCGGACCCATTTAGGCGCTGCACCGCCCGGACCCATTTAGGCGCGGCACCGCCCGGACCCATTTAGGCGCTGCACCGCCCGGAATTATTTTGCAGCGGCACCGCCCGGACCCATTTAGGCGCGGCACCGCCCGGACCCATTTAGGCGCGGCACCGCCCGGACCCATTTAGGAGCGGCACCGCCCGGACCCATTTAGGCGCGGCACCGCCCGGACCCATTTAGGAGCGGCACCGCCCGGACCCATTTAGGCGCGGCACCGCCCGGACCCATTTAGGCGCTGCACCGCCCGGACCCATTTAGGCGCGGCACCGCCCGGAATTATTTTGGAGCGGCACCGCCCGGACCCATTTAGGCGCGGCACTGCCCGGACCCATTTAGGCGCGGCACCGCCCGGACCCATTTAGGCGCGGCACCGCCCGGAATTATTTTGCAGCGGCACCGCCCGGACTCATTTAGGCGCGGCACCGCCCGGACCCATTTAGGCGCTGCACCGCCCGGACCCATTTAGGCGCGGCACCGCCCGGACCCATTTAGGCGCGGCACCGCCCGGAATTATTTTGGAGCGGCACCGCCCGGACCCATTTAGGCGCGGCACCGCCCGGACCCATTTAGGCGCGGCACCGCCCGGACCCATTTAGGCGCGGCACCGCCCGGAATTATTTTGGAGCGGCACCGCCCGGACCCATTTAGGCGCGGCACCGCCCGGACCCATTTAGGCGCGGCACCGCCCGGACCCATTTAGGAGCGGCACCGCCCGGACCCATTTAGGCGCGGCACCGCCCGGACCCATTTAGGCGCTGCACCGCCCGGACCCATTTAGGCGCGGCACCGCCCGGACCCATTTAGGAGCGGCACCGCCCGGACCCATTTAGGCGCGGCACCGCCCGGACCCATTTAGGAGCGGCACCGCCCGGACCCATTTAGGCGCGGCACCGCCCGGACCCATTTAGGAGCGGCACCGCCCGGACCCATTTAGGCGCGGCACCGCCCGGACCCATTTAGGCGCAGCACCGCCCGGACCCATTTAGGCGCGGCACCGCCCGGAATTATTTTGCAGCGGCACCGCCCGGACCCATTTAGGCGCGGCACCGCCCGGACCCATTTAGGCGCTGCACCGCCCGGACCCATTTAGGCGCGGCACCGCCCGGACCCATTTAGGCGCGGCACCGCCCGGAATTATTTTGGAGCGGCACCGCCCGTACCCATTTAGGCGCGGCACCGCCCGGACCCATTTAGGCGCGGCACCGCCCGGACCCATTTAGGAGCGGCACCGCCCGGACCCATTTAGGCGCGGCACCGCCCGGACCCATTTAGGCGCGGCACCGCCCGGACCCATTTAGGCGCTGCACCGCCCGGACCCATTTAGGCGCGGCACCGCCCGGACCCATTTAGGCGCGGCACCGCCCGGACACATTTAGGCGCGGCACCGCCCGGACACATTTAGGAGCGGCACCGCCCGGAATTATTTTGCAGCGGCACCGCCCGGACCCATTTAGGCGCGGCACCGCCCGGACCCATTTAGGCGCTGCACCGCCCGGACCCATTTAGGCGCGGCACCGCCCGGACCCATTTAGGCGCGGCACCGCCCGGAATTATTTTGCAGCGGCACCGCCCGGACCCATTTAGGCGCGGCACCGCCCGGACCCATTTAGGCGCAGCACCGCCCGGACCCATTTAGGCGCGGCACCGCCCGGAATTATTTTGCAGCGGCACCGCCCGGACCCATTTAGGCGCGGCACCGCCCGGACCCATTTAGGCGCTGCACCGCCCGGACCCATTTAGGCGCGGCACCGCCCGGACCCATTTAGGCGCGGCACCGCCCGGAATTATTTTGGAGCGGCACCGCCCGGACCCATTTAGGCGCGGCACCGCCCGGACCCATTTAGGCGCGGCACCGCCCGGACCCATTTAGGCGTTGCACCGCCCGGACCCATTTAGGCGCTGCACCGCCCGGACCCATTTAGGCGCGGCACCGCCCGGACCCATTTAGGCGCGGCACCGCCCGGACCCATTTAGGCGCGGCACCGCCCGGACCCATTTAGGCGCTGCACCGCCCGGACACATTTAGGCGCGGCACCGCCCGGACCCATTTAGGCGCGGCACCGCCCGGACCCATTTAGGCGCGGCACCGGCCGGAATTATTTTGCAGCGGCACCGCCCGGACCCATTTAGGCGCGGCACCGCCCGGACCCATTTAGGCGCTGCACCGCCCGGACCCATTTAGGCGCGGCACCGCCCGGACCCATTTAGGCGCTGCACCGCCCGGACCCATTTTGGCGCGGCACCGCCCGGACCCATTTAGGCGCTGCACCGCCCGGACCCATTTAGGCGCGGCACCGCCCGGACCCATTTAGGCGCGGCACCGCCCGGAATTATTTTGCAGCGGCACCGCCCGGACCCATTTAGGCGCGGCACCGCCCGGACCCATTTAGGAGCGGCACCGCCCGGACCCATTTAGGCGCGGCACCGCCCGGACCCATTTAGGCGCTGCACCGCCCGGACCCATTTAGGCGCGGCACCGCCCGGACCCATTTAGGCGCGGCACCGCCCGGAATTATTTTGCAGCGGCACCGCCCGGACCCATTTAGGCGCGGCACCGCCCGGACCCATTTAGGCGCGGCACCGCCCGGAATTATTTTGCAGCGGCACCGCCCGGACCCATTTAGGCGCGGCACCGCCCGGACCCATTTAGGCGCGGCACCGCCCGGAATTATTTTGGAGCGGCACCGCCCGGACCCATTTAGGCGCGGCACCGCCCGGACCCATTTAGGAGCGGCACCGCCCGGACCCATTTAGGCGCGGCACCGCCCGGACCCATTTAGGCGCTGCACCGCCCGGACCCATTTAGGCGCGGCACCGCCCGGACCCATTTAGGCGCTGCACCGCCCGGACCCATTTAGGCGCGGCACCGCCCGGACCCATTTAGGCGCGGCACCGCCCGGACCCATTTAGGCGCGGCACCGCCCGGAATTATTTTGCAGCGGCACCGCCCGGACCCATTTAGGCGCGGCACCGCCCGGACCCATTTAGGCGCGGCACCTCCCGGAATTATTTTGGAGCGGCACCGCCCGGACCCATTTAGGCGCGGCACCGCCCGGACCCATTTAGGCGCGGCACCGCCCGGAATTATTTTGCAGCGGCACCGCCCGGACTCATTTAGGCGCGGCACCGCCCGGACCCATTTAGGCGCTGCACCGCCCGGACCCATTTAGGCGCGGCACCGCCCGGACCCATTTAGGCGCGGCACCGCCCGGAATTATTTTGGAGCGGCACCGCCCGGACCCATTTAGGCGCGGCACCGCCCGGACCCATTTAGGCGCGGCACCGCCCGGACCCATTTAGGCGCGGCACCGCCCGGAATTATTTTGGAGCGGCACCGCCCGGACCCATTTAGGCGCGGCACCGCCCGGACCCATTTAGGCGCGGCACCGCCCGGACCCATTTAGGAGCGGCACCGCCCGGACCCATTTAGGCGCGGCACCGCCCGGACCCATTTAGGCGCTGCACCGCCCGGACCCATTTAGGCGCGGCACCGCCCGGACCCATTTAGGAGCGGCACCGCCCGGACCCATTTAGGCGCGGCACCGCCCGGACCCATTTAGGAGCGGCACCGCCCGGACCCATTTAGGCGCGGCACCGCCCGGACCCATTTAGGAGCGGCACCGCCCGGACCCATTTAGGCGCGGCACCGCCCGGACCCATTTAGGCGCAGCACCGCCCGGACCCATTTAGGCGCGGCACCGCCCGGAATTATTTTGCAGCGGCACCGCCCGGACCCATTTAGGCGCGGCACCGCCCGGACCCATTTAGGCGCTGCACCGCCCGGACCCATTTAGGCGCGGCACCGCCCGGACCCATTTAGGCGCGGCACCGCCCGGAATTATTTTGGAGCGGCACCGCCCGTACCCATTTAGGCGCGGCACCGCCCGGACCCATTTAGGCGCGGCACCGCCCGGACCCATTTAGGAGCGGCACCGCCCGGACCCATTTAGGCGCGGCACCGCCCGGACCCATTTAGGCGCGGCACCGCCCGGACCCATTTAGGCGCTGCACCGCCCGGACCCATTTAGGCGCGGCACCGCCCGGACCCATTTAGGCGCGGCACCGCCCGGACACATTTAGGCGCGGCACCGCCCGGACACATTTAGGAGCGGCACCGCCCGGAATTATTTTGCAGCGGCACCGCCCGGACCCATTTAGGCGCGGCACCGCCCGGACCCATTTAGGCGCTGCACCGCCCGGACCCATTTAGGCGCGGCACCGCCCGGACCCATTTAGGCGCGGCACCGCCCGGAATTATTTTGCAGCGGCACCGCCCGGACCCATTTAGGCGCGGCACCGCCCGGACCCATTTAGGCGCAGCACCGCCCGGACCCATTTAGGCGCGGCACCGCCCGGAATTATTTTGCAGCGGCACCGCCCGGACCCATTTAGGCGCGGCACCGCCCGGACCCATTTAGGCGCTGCACCGCCCGGACCCATTTAGGCGCGGCACCGCCCGGACCCATTTAGGCGCGGCACCGCCCGGAATTATTTTGGAGCGGCACCGCCCGGACCCATTTAGGCGCGGCACCGCCCGGACCCATTTAGGCGCGGCACCGCCCGGACCCATTTAGGCGTTGCACCGCCCGGACCCATTTAGGCGCTGCACCGCCCGGACCCATTTAGGCGCGGCACCGCCCGGACCCATTTAGGCGCGGCACCGCCCGGACCCATTTAGGCGCGGCACCGCCCGGACCCATTTAGGCGCTGCACCGCCCGGACACATTTAGGCGCGGCACCGCCCGGACCCATTTAGGCGCGGCACCGCCCGGACCCATTTAGGCGCGGCACCGGCCGGAATTATTTTGCAGCGGCACCGCCCGGACCCATTTAGGCGCGGCACCGCCCGGACCCATTTAGGCGCTGCACCGCCCGGACCCATTTAGGCGCGGCACCGCCCGGACCCATTTAGGCGCTGCACCGCCCGGACCCATTTTGGCGCGGCACCGCCCGGACCCATTTAGGCGCTGCACCGCCCGGACCCATTTAGGCGCGGCACCGCCCGGACCCATTTAGGCGCGGCACCGCCCGGAATTATTTTGCAGCGGCACCGCCCGGACCCATTTAGGCGCGGCACCGCCCGGACCCATTTAGGAGCGGCACCGCCCGGACCCATTTAGGCGCGGCACCGCCCGGACCCATTTAGGCGCTGCACCGCCCGGACCCATTTAGGCGCGGCACCGCCCGGACCCATTTAGGCGCGGCACCGCCCGGAATTATTTTGCAGCGGCACCGCCCGGACCCATTTAGGCGCGGCACCGCCCGGACCCATTTAGGCGCGGCACCGCCCGGAATTATTTTGCAGCGGCACCGCCCGGACCCATTTAGGCGCGGCACCGCCCGGACCCATTTAGGCGCGGCACCGCCCGGAATTATTTTGGAGCGGCACCGCCCGGACCCATTTAGGCGCGGCACCGCCCGGACCCATTTAGGAGCGGCACCGCCCGGACCCATTTAGGCGCGGCACCGCCCGGACCCATTTAGGCGCTGCACCGCCCGGACCCATTTAGGCGCGGCACCGCCCGGACCCATTTAGGCGCTGCACCGCCCGGACCCATTTAGGCGTGGCACCGCCCGGACCCATTTAGGCGCGGCACCGCCCGGACCCATTTAGGCGCGGCACCGCCCGGAATTATTTTGCAGCGGCACCGCCCGGACCCATTTAGGCGCGGCACCGCCCGGACCCATTTAGGCGCGGCACCTCCCGGAATTATTTTGGAGCGGCACCGCCCGGACCCATTTAGGCGCGGCACCGCCCGGACCCATTTAGGCGCGGCACCGCCCGGACCCATTTAGGAGCGTCACCGCCCGGACCCATTTAGGCGCGGCACCGCCCGGACCCATTTAGGCGCGGCACCGCCCGGACCCATTTAGGCGCAGCACCGCCCGGACCCATTTAGGCGCGGCACCGCCCGGAATTATTTTGCAGCGGCACCGCCCGGACCCATTTAGGCGCGGCACCGCCCGGACCCATTTAGGCGCTGCACCGCCCGGACCCATTTAGGCGCGGCACCGCCCGGACCCATTTAGGCGCGGCACCGCCCGGAATTATTTTGGAGCGGCACCGCCCGTACCCATTTAGGCGCGGCACCGCCCGGACCCATTTAGGCGCGGCACCGCCCGGACCCATTTAGGCGCGGCACCGCCCGGACCCATTTAGGAGCGGCACCGCCCGGACCCATTTAGGCGCGGCACCGCCCGGACCCATTTAGGCGCTGCACCGCCCGGACACATTTAGGTGCGGCACCGCCCGGACCCATTTAGGCGCGGCACCGCCCGGAATTATTTTGCAGCGGCACCGCCCGGACCCATTTAGGCGCGGCACCGCCCGGACCCATTTAGGCGCTGCACCGCCCGGACCCATTTAGGCGCGGCACCGCCCGGAATTATTTTGCAGCGGCACCGCCCGGACCCATTTAGGCGCGGCACCGCCCGGACCCATTTAGGCGCTGCACCGCCCGGACTCATTTAGGCGCGGCACCGCCCGGACCCATTTAGGCGCGGCACCGCCCGGAATTATTTTGGAGCGGCACCGCCCGGACCCATTTAGGCGCGGCACCGCCCGGAATTATTTTGGAGCGTCACCGCCCGGACCCATTTAGGCGCGGCACCGCCCGGACACATTTAGGCGCGGCACCGCCCGGAATTATTTTGCAGCGGCACCGCCCGGACCCATTTAGGCGCGGCACCGCCCGGACCCATTTAGGCGCTGCACCGCCCGGACTCATTTAGGCGCGGCACCGCCCGGACCCATTTAGGCGCGGCACCGCCCGGAATTATTTTGGAGCGGCACCGCCCGGACCCATTTAGGCGCGGCACCGCCCGGACCCATTTAGGCGCGGCACCGCCCGGACCCATTTAGGAGCGGCACCGCCCGGACCCATTTAGGCGCGGCACCGCCCGGACCCATTTAGGCGCTGCACCGCCCGGACCCATTTAGGCGCGGCACCGCCCGGACCCATTTAGGCGCGGCACCGCCCGGACCCATTTAGGCGCTGCACCGCCCGGACCCATTTAGGCGCAGCACCGCCCGGACCCATTTAGGCGCGGCACCGCCCGGAATTATTTTGCAGCGGCACCGCCCGGACCCATTTAGGCGCGGCACCGCCCGGACCCATTTAGGCGCTGCACCGCCCGGACCCATTTAGGCGCGGCACCGCCCGGACCCATTTAGGCGCGGCACCGCCCGGAATTATTTTGGAGCGGCACCGCCCGTACCCATTTAGGCGCGGCACCGCCCGGACCCATTTAGGCGCGGCACCGCCCGGACCCATTTAGGCGCGGCACCGCCCGGACCCATTTAGGCGCTGCACCGCCCGTACCAATTTAGGCGCGGCACCGCCCGGACCCATTTAGGCGCGGCACCGCCCGGACCCATTTAGGCGCTGCACCGCCCGGACCCATTTAGGCGCGGCACCGCCCGGACCCATTTAGGAGCGGCACCGCCCGGACCCATTTAGGCGCGGCACCGCCCGGACCCATTTAGGCGCTGCACCGCCCGGACCCATTTAGGCGCGGCACCGCCCGGAATAATTTTGCAGCGGCACCGCCCGGACCCATTTAGGCGCGGCACCGCCCGGACCCATTTAGGCGCTGCACCGCCCGGACTCATTTAGGCGCGGCACCGCCCGGACCCATTTAGGCGCGGCACCGCCCGGAATTATTTTGGAGCGGCACCGCCCGGACCCATTTAGGCGCGGCACCGCCCGGACCCATTTAGGCGCGGCACCGCCCGGACCCATTTAGGCGCTGCACCGCCCGGACCCATTTAGGCGCGGCACCGCCCGGACCCATTTAGGCGCGGCACCGCCCGGACCCATTTAGGCGCTGCACCGCCCGGACCCATTTAGGCGCAGCACCGCCCGGACCCATTTAGGCGCGGCACCGCCCGGAATTATTTTGCAGCGGCACCGCCCGGACCCATTTAGGCGCGGCACCGCCCGGACCCATTTAGGCGCTGCACCGCCCGGACCCATTTAGGCGCGGCACCGCCCGGACCCATTTAGGCGCGGCACCGCCCGGAATTATTTTGGAGCGGCACCGCCCGTACCCATTTAGGCGCGGCACCGCCCGGACCCATTTAGGCGCGGCACCGCCCGGACCCATTTAGGCGCGGCACCGCCCGGACCCATTTAGGCGCTGCACCGCCCGGACCCATTTAGGCGCGGCACCGCCCGGACCCATTTAGGAGCGGCACCGCCCGGACCCATTTAGGCGCGGCACCGCCCGGACCCATTTAGGCGCTGCACCGCCCGGACACATTTAGGCGCGGCACCGCCCGGACCCATTTAGGCGCGGCACCGCCCGGACCCATTTAGGCGCGGCACCGCCCGGAATTATTTTGCAGCGGCACCGCCCGGACCCATTTAGGCGCGGCACCGCCCGGACCCATTTAGGCGCTGCACCGCCCGGACCCATTTAGGCGCGGCACCGCCCGGACCCATTTAGGCGCTGCACCGCCCGGACCCATTTAGGCGCGGCACAGCCCGGACCCATTTAGGCGCTGCACCGCCCGGACCCATTTAGGCGCGGCACCGCCCGGACCCATTTAGGCGCGGCACCGCCCGGAATTATTTTGCAGCGGCACCGCCCGGACCCATTTAGGCGCGGCACCGCCCGGACCCATTTAGGAGCGGCACCGCCCGGACCCATTTAGGCGCGGCACCGCCCGGACCCATTTAGGCGCTGCACCGCCCGGACCCATTTAGGCGCGGCACCGCCCGGACCCATTTAGGCGCGGCACCGCCCGGACCCATTTAGGCGCGGCACCGCCCGGAATTATTTTGCAGCGGCACCGCCCGGACCCATTTAGGCGCGGCACCGCCCGGACCCATTTAGGCGCTGCACCGCCCGGACCCATTTAGGCGCGGCACCGCCCGGACCCATTTAGGCGCTGCACCGCCCGGACCCATTTAGGCGCGGCACCGCCCGGACCCATTTAGGCGCGGCACCGCCCGGAATTATTTTGCAGCGGCACCGCCCGGACCCATTTAGGCGCGGCACCGCCCGGACCCATTTAGGCGCGGCACCGCCCGGAATTATTTTGGAGCGGCACCGCCCGGACCCATTTAGGCGCGGCACCGCCCGGACCCATTTAGGCGCGGCACCGCCCGGACCCATTTAGGCGCTGCACCGCCCGGACCCATTTAGGCGCAGCACCGCCCGGACCCATTTAGGCGCGGCACCGCCCGGAATTATTTTGCAGCGGCACCGCCCGGACCCATTTAGGCGCGGCACCGCCCGGACCCATTTAGGCGCTGCACCGCCCGGACCCATTTAGGCGCGGCACCGCCCGGACCCATTTAGGCGCTGCACCGCCCGGACCCATTTAGGCGCGGCACCGCCCGGACCCATTTAGGAGCGGCACCGCCCGGACCCATTTAGGCGCGGCACCGCCCGGACCCATTTAGGCGCTGCACCGCCCGGACACATTTAGGCGCGGCACCGCCCGGACCCATTTAGGCGCGGCACCGCCCGGAATTATTTTGCAGTGGCACCGCCCGGACCCATTTAGGCGCGGCACCGCCCGGACCCATTTAGGCGCTGCACCGCCCGGACCCATTTAGGCGCGGCACCGCCCGGACCCATTTAGGCGCTGCACCGCCCGGACCCATTTAGGCGCGGCACCGCCCGGACCCATTTAGGCGCGGCACCGCCCGGAATTATTTTGCAGCGGCACCGCCCGGACCCATTTAGGCGCGGCACCGCCCGGACCCATTTAGGAGCGGCACCGCCCGGACCCATTTAGGCGCGGCACCGCCCGGACCCATTTAGGCGCGGCACCGCCCGGACCCATTTAGGAGCGGCACCGCCCGGACCCATTTAGGCGCGGCACCGCCCGGACCCATTTAGGCGCTGCACCGCCCGGACCCATTTAGGCGCGGCACCGCCCGGACCCATTTAGGCGCTGCACCGCCCGGACCCATTTAGGCGCGGCACCGCCCGGACCCATTTAGGCGCGGCACCGCCCGGACCCATTTAGGCGCGGCACCGCCCGGAATTATTTTGCAGCGGCACCGCCCGGACCCATTTAGGCGCGGCACCGCCCGGACCCATTTAGGCGCGGCACCGCCCGGAATTATTTTGGAGCGGCACCGCCCGGACCCATTTAGGCGCGGCACCGCCCGGACCCATTTAGGCGCGGCACCGCCCGGACCCATTTAGGAGCGGCACCGCCCGGACCCATTTAGGCGCGGCACCGCCCGGACCCATTTAGGCGCGGCACCGCCCGGACCCATTTAGGCGCTGCACCGCCCGGACCCATTTAGGCGCAGCACCGCCCGGACCCATTTAGGCGCGGCACCGCCCGGAATTATTTTGCAGCGGCACCGCCCGGACCCATTTAGGCGCGGCACCGCCCGGACCCATTTAGGCGCTGCACCGCCCGGACCCATTTAGGCGCGGCACCGCCCGGACCCATTTAGGCGCGGCACCGCCCGGAATTATTTTGGAGCGGCACCGCCCGTACCCATTTAGGCGCGGCACCGCCCGGACCCATTTAGGCGCGGCACCGCCCGGACCCATTTAGGCGCGGCACCGCCCGGACCCATTTAGGCGCTGCACCGCCCGGACCCATTTAGGAGCGGCACCGCCCGGACCCATTTAGGCGCGGCACCGCCCGGACCCATTTAGGCGCTGCACCGCCCGGACACATTTAGGCGCGGCACCGCCCGGACCCATTTAGGCGCGGCACCGCCCGGACCCATTTAGGCGCGGCACCGCCCGGAATTATTTTGCAGCGGCACCGCCCGGACCCATTTAGGCGCGGTACCGCCCGGACCCATTTAGGCGCTGCACCGCCCGGACCCATTTAGGCGCGGCACCGCCCGGAATTATTTTGCAGCGGCACCGCCCGGACCCATTTAGGCGCGGCACCGCCCGGACCCATTTAGGCGCTGCACCGCCCGGACTCATTTAGGCGCGGCACCGCCCGGACCCATTTAGGCGCGGCACCGCCCGGAATTATTTTGGAGCGTCACCGCCCGGACCCATTTAGGCGCGGCACCGCCCGGACACATTTAGGCGCGGCACCGCCCGGAATTATTTTGCAGCGGCACCGCCCGGACCCATTTAGGCGCGGCACCGCCCGGACCCATTTAGGCGCTGCACCGCCCGGACTCATTTAGGCGCGGCACCGCCCGGACCCATTTAGGCGCGGCACCGCCCGGAATTATTTTGGAGCGGCACCGCCCGGACCCATTTAGGCGCGGCACCGCCCGGACCCATTTAGGCGCGGCACCGCCCGGACCCATTTAGGAGCGGCACCGCCCGGACCCATTTAGGCGCGGCACCGCCCGGACCCATTTAGGCGCTGCACCGCCCGGACCCATTTAGGCGCAGCACCGCCCGGACCCATTTAGGCGCGGCACCGCCCGGAATTATTTTGCAGCGGCACCGCCCGGACCCATTTAGGCGCGGCACCGCCCGGACCCATTTAGGCGCTGCACCGCCCGGACCCATTTAGGCGCGGCACCGCCCGGACCCATTTAGGCGCTGCACCGCCCGGACCCATTTAGGCGCAGCACCGCCCGGACCCATTTAGGCGCGGCACCGCCCGGAATTATTTTGCAGCGGCACCGCCCGGACCCATTTAGGCGCGGCACCGCCCGGACCCATTTAGGCGCTGCACCGCCCGGACTCATTTAGGCGCGGCACCGCCCGGACCCATTTAGGCGCGGCACCGCCCGGAATTATTTTGGAGCGGCACCGCCCGGACCCATTTAGGCGCGGCACCGCCCGGACCCATTTAGGCGCTGCACCGCCCGGACCCATTTAGGCGCGGCACCGCCCGGACCCATTTAGGCGCGGCACCGCCCGGACCCATTTAGGCGCTGCACCGCCCGGACCCATTTAGGCGCAGCACCGCCCGGACCCATTTAGGCGCGGCACCGCCCGGAATTATTTTGCAGCGGCACCGCCCGGACCCATTTAGGCGCGGCACCGCCCGGACCCATTTAGGCGCTGCACCGCCCGGACCCATTTAGGCGCGGCACCGCCCGGACCCATTTAGGCGCGGCACCGCCCGGAATTATTTTGGAGCGGCACCGCCCGTACCCATTTAGGCGCGGCACCGCCCGGACCCATTTAGGCGCGGCACCGCCCGGACCCATTTAGGCGCGGCACCGCCCGGACCCATTTAGGCGCTGCACCGCCCGTACCCATTTAGGCGCGGCACCGCCCGGACCCATTTAGGCGCGGCACCGCCCGGACCCATTTAGGCG
This sequence comes from Mergus octosetaceus, assembly GCA_036873955.1. Classification (NCBI taxonomy): domain Eukaryota; kingdom Metazoa; phylum Chordata; class Aves; order Anseriformes; family Anatidae; genus Mergus; species Mergus octosetaceus. The sequence continues at coordinate 83,186 of CM072284.1, read as the reverse complement.
CGGCACCGCCCGGAATTATTTTGCAGCGGCACCGCCCGGACCCATTTAGGCGCGGCACCGCCCGGACCCATTTAGGCGCGGCACCGCCCGGACCCATTTAGGCGCTGCACCGCCCGGACCCATTTAGGCGCGGCACAGCCCGGACCCATTTAGGCGCTGCACCGCCCGGACCCATTTAGGCGCGGCACCGCCCGGACCCATTTAGGCGCGGCACCGCCCGGAATTATTTTGCAGCGGCACCGCCCGGACCCATTTAGGCGCGGCACCGCCCGGACCCATTTAGGAGCGGCACCGCCCGGACCCATTTAGGCGCGGCACCGCCCGGACCCATTTAGGCGCTGCACCGCCCGGACCCATTTAGGCGCGGCACCGCCCGGACCCATTTAGGCGCGGCACCGCCCGGACCCATTTAGGCGTGGCACCGCCCGGAATTATTTTGCAGCGGCACCGCCCGGACCCATTTAGGCGCGGCACCGCCCGGACCCATTTAGGCGCTGCACCGCCCGGACCCATTTAGGCGCGGCACCGCCCGGACCCATTTAGGCGCGGCACCGCCCGGACCCATTTAGGCGCGGCACCGCCCGGAATTATTTTGCAGCGGCACCGCCCGGACCCATTTATGCGCGGCACCGCCCGGACCCATTTAGGCGCGGCACCGCCCGGAATTATTTTGGAGCGGCACCGCCCGGACCCATTTAGGCGCGGCACCGCCCGGACCCATTTAGGCGCGGCACCGCCCGGACCCATTTAGGCGCGGCACCGCCCGGACCCATTTAGGCGCTGCACCGCCCGGACCCATTTAGGCGCAGCACCGCCCGGACCCATTTAGGCGCGGCACCGCCCGGAATTATTTTGCAGCGGCACCGCCCGGACCCATTTAGGCGCGGCACCGCCCGGACCCATTTAGGCGCTGCACCGCCCGGACCCATTTAGGCGCGGCACCGCCCGGACCCATTTAGGCGCTGCACCGCCCGGACCCATTTAGGCGCGGCACCGCCCGGACCCATTTAGGAGCGGCACCGCCCGGACCCATTTAGGCGCGGCACCGCCCGGACCCATTTAGGCGCTGCACCGCCCGGACACATTTAGGCGCGGCACCGCCCGGACCCATTTAGGCGCGGCACCGCCCGGAATTATTTTGCAGCGGCACCGCCCGGACCCATTTAGGCGCGGCACCGCCCGGACCCATTTAGGCGCTGCACCGCCCGGACCCATTTAGGCGCGGCACCGCCCGGACCCATTTAGGCGCGGCACCGCCCGGACCCATTTAGGCGCTGCACCGCCCGGACCCATTTAGGCGCGGCACCGCCCGGACCCATTTAGGCGCGGCACCGCCCGGAATTATTTTGCAGCGGCACCGCCCGGACCCATTTAGGCGCGGCACCGCCCGGACCCATTTAGGAGCGGCACCGCCCGGACCCATTTAGGCGCGGCACCGCCCGGACCCATTTAGGCGCGGCACCGCCCGGACCCATTTAGGCGCGGCACCGCCCGGAATTATTTTGCAGCGGCACCGCCCGGACCCATTTAGGCGCGGCACCGCCCGGACCCATTTAGGCGCTGCACCGCCCGGACCCATTTAGGCGCGGCACCGCCCGGACCCATTTAGGCGCTGCACCGCCCGGACCCATTTAGGCGCGGCACCGCCCGGACCCATTTAGGAGCGGCACCGCCCGGACCCATTTAGGCGCGGCACCGCCCGGACCCATTTAGGCGCTGCACCGCCCGGACACATTTAGGCGCGGCACCGCCCGGACCCATTTAGGCGCGGCACCGCCCGGAATTATTTTGCAGCGGCACCGCCCGGACCCATTTAGGCGCAGCACCGCCCGGACCCATTTAGGCGCGGCACCGCCCGGACCCATTTAGGCGCGGCACCGCCCGGAATTATTTTGCAGCGGCACCGCCCGGACCCATTTAGGCGCGGCACCGCCCGGACCCATTTAGGAGCGGCACCGCCCGGACCCATTTAGGCGCGGCACCGCCCGGACCCATTTAGGCGCGGCACCGCCCGGACCCATTTAGGCGCGGCACCGCCCGGAATTATTTTGCAGCGGCACCGCCCGGACCCATTTAGGCGCGGCACCGCCCGGACCCATTTAGGCGCTGCACCGCCCGGACCCATTTAGGCGCGGCACCGCCCGGACCCATTTAGGCGCTGCACCGCCCGGACCCATTTAGGCGCGGCACCGCCCGGACCCATTTAGGCGCGGCACCGCCCGGACCCATTTAGGCGCGGCACCGCCCGGAATTATTTTGCAGCGGCACCGCCCGGACCCATTTAGGCGCGGCACCGCCCGGACCCATTTAGGCGCGGCACCGCCCGGAATTATTTTGGAGCGGCACCGCCCGGACCCATTTAGGCGCGGCACCGCCCGGACCCATTTAGGAGCGGCACCGCCCGGACCCATTTAGGCGCGGCACCGCCCGGACCCATTTAGGCGCTGCACCGCCCGGACCCATTTAGGCGCGGCACCGCCCGGACCCATTTAGGCGCGGCACCGCCCGGAATTATTTTGCAGCGGCACCGCCCGGACCCATTTAGGCGCGGCACCGCCCGGACCCATTTAGGCGCGGCACCGCCCGGAATTATTTTGCAGCGGCACCGCCCGGACCCATTTAGGCGCGGCACCGCCCGGACCCATTTAGGCGCTGCACCGCCCGGACCCATTTAGGCGCGGCACCGCCCGGACCCATTTAGGCGCTGCACCGCCCGGAATTATTTTGGAGCGGCACCGCCCGGACCCATTTAGGCGCGGCACCGCCCGGACCCATTTAGGCGCGGCACCGCCCGGACCCATTTAGGCGATGCACCGCCCGGACCCATTTAGGCGCGGCACCGCCCGGACCCATTTAGGCGCGGCACCGCCCGGACCCATTTAGGCGCTGCACCGCCCGGACCCATTTAGGCGCGGCACCGCCCGGACCCATTTAGGCGCGGCACCGCCCGGACCCATTTAGGCGCTGCACCGCCCGGACCCATTTAGGCGCGGCACCGCCCGGACACATTTAGGCGCGGCACCGCCCGGAATTATTTTGCAGCGGCACCGCCCGGACCCATTTAGGCGCGGCACCGCCCGGACCCATTTAGGCGCTGCACCGCCCGGACCCATTTAGGCGCTGCACCGCCCGGACCCATTTAGGCGCGGCACCGCCCGGACCCATTTAGGCGCGGCACCGCCCGGACCCATTTAGGAGCGGCACCGCCCGGACCCATTTAGGCGCGGCACCGCCCGGACCCATTTAGGCGCGGCACCGCCCGGAATTATTTTGCAGCGGCACCGCCCGGACCCATTTAGGCGCGGCACCGCCCGGACCCATTTAGGCGCTGCACCGCCCGGACCCATTTAGGCGCGGCACCGCCCGGAATTATTTTGGAGCGGCACCGCCCGGACCCATTTAGGCGCGGCACCGCCCGGACCCATTTAGGAGCGGCACCGCCCGGACCCATTTAGGCGCGGCACCGCCCGGACCCATTTAGGCGCGGCACCGCCCGGACCCATTTAGGCGCGGCACCGCCCGGACCCATTTAGGCGCTGCACCGCCCGGACCCATTTAGGCGCGGCACCGCCCGGACCCATTTAGGCGCGGCACCGCCCGGACCCATTTAGGCGCGGCACCGCCCGGAATTATTTTTCAGCGGCACCGCCCGGACCCATTTAGGCGCGGCACCGCCCGGACCCATTTAGGCGCTGCACCGCCCGGACCCATTTAGGCGCGGCACCGCCCGGACCCATTTAGGCGCGGCACCGCCCGGAATTATTTTGCAGCGGCACCGCCCGGACCCATTTAGGCGCGGCACCGCCCGGACCCATTTAGGCGCTGCACCGCCCGGACCCATTTAGGCGCGGCACCGCCCGGACCCATTTAGGCGCGGCACCGCCCGGAATTATTTTGGAGCGGCACCGCCCGGACCCATTTAGGCGCGGCACCGCCCGGACCCATTTAGGAGCGGCACCGCCCGGACCCATTTAGGCGCGGCACCGCCCGGACCCATTTAGGCGCGGCACCGCCCGGACCCATTTAGGCGCTGCACCGCCCGGACCCATTTAGGCGCGGCACCGCCCGGACCCATTTAGGCGCTGCACCGCCCGGACCCATTTAGGCGCGGCACCGCCCGGACCCATTTAGGCGCGGCACCGCCCGGACCCATTTAGGAGCGGCACCGCCCGGACCCATTTAGGCGCGGCACCGCCCGGACCCATTTAGTCGCGGCACCGCCCGGAATTATTTTGCAGCGGCACCGCCCGGACCCATTTAGGCGCGGCACCGCCCGGACCCATTTAGGCGCTGCACCGCCCGGACCCATTTAGGCGCGGCACCGCCCGGACCCATTTAGGCGCGGCACCGCCCGGAATTATTTTGGAGCGGCACCGCCCGGACCCATTTAGGCGCGGCACCGCCCGGACCCATTTAGGCGCTGCACCGCCCGGACCCATTTAGGCGCGGCACCGCCCGGACCCATTTAGGCGCTGCACCGCCCGGACCCATTTAGGCGCGGCACCGCCCGGACCCATTTAGGCGCTGCACCGCCCGGACCCATTTAGGCGCGGCACCGCCCGGACCCATTTAGGCGCGGCACCGCCCGGACCCATTTAGGCGCTGCACCGCCCGGACCCATTTAGGCGCGGCACCGCCCGGACCCATTTAGGCGCGGCACCGCCCGGAATTATTTTGCAGCGGCACCGCCCGGACCCATTTAGGCGCGGCACCGCCCGGACCCATTTAGGCGCGGCACCGCCCGGACCCATTTAGGCGCTGCACCGCCCGGACCCATTTAGGCGCGGCACCGCCCGGACCCATTTAGGCGCGGCACCGCCCGGAATTATTTTGCAGCGGCACCGCCCGGACCCATTTAGGCGCGGCACCGCCCGGACCCATTTAGGCGCTGCACCGCCCGGACCCATTTAGGCGCGGCACCGCCCGGACCCATTTAGGCGCGGCACCGCCCGGAATTATTTTGGAGCGGCACCGCCCGGACCCATTTAGGCGCGGCACCGCCCGGACCCATTTAGGAGCGGCACCGCCCGGACCCATTTAGGCGCGGCACCGGCCGGACCCATTTAGGCGCGGCACCGCCCGGACCCATTTAGGCGCTGCACCGCCCGGACCCATTTAGGCGCGGCACCGCCCGGACCCATTTAGGCGCGGCACCGCCCGGACCCATTTAGGCGCTGCACCGCCCGGACCCATTTAGGCGCGGCACCGCCCGGACCCATTTAGGCGCGGCACCGCCAGGAATTATTTTGCAGCGGCACCGCGCGGACCCATTTAGGCGCGGCACCGCCCGGACCCATTTAGGCGCTGCACCGCCCGGACCCATTTAGGCGCTGCACCGCCCGGACCCATTTAGGCGCGGCACCGCCCGGACCCATTTAGGAGCGGCACCGCCCGGACCCATTTAGGCGCGGCACCGCCCGGACCCATTTAGTCGCGGCACCGCCCGGAATTATTTTGCAGCGGCACCGCCCGGACCCATTTAGGCGCGGCACCGCCCGGACCCATTTAGGCGCTGCACCGCCCGGACCCATTTAGGCGCGGCACCGCCCGGACCCATTTAGGCGCGGCACCGCCCGGACCCATTTAGGAGCGGCACCGCCCGGACCCATTTAGGCGCGGCACCGCCCGGACCCATTTAGGCGCGGCACCGCCCGGACCCATTTAGGCGCGGCACCGCCCGGAATTATTTTGGAGCGGCACCGCCCGGACCCATTTAGGCGCGGCACCGCCCGGACACATTTAGGCGCGGCACCGCCCGGACACATTTAGGCGCGGCACCGCCCGGAATTATTTTGCAGCGGCACCGCCTGGACCCATTTAGGCGCGGCACCGCCCGGACCCATTTAGGCGCTGCACCGCCCGGACCCATTTAGGCGCGGCACCGCCCGGACCCATTTAGGCGCGGCACCGCCCGGAATTATTTTGGAGCGGCACCGCCCGGACCCATTTAGGCGCGGCACCGCCCGGACCCATTTAGGCGCGGCACCGCCCGGACCCATTTAGAGGCGGCACCGCCCGGACCCATTTAGGCGCGGCACCGCCCGGACCCATTTAGGCGCGGCACCGCCCGGACCCATTTAGGCGTGGCACCGCCCGGACCCATTTAGGCGCGGCACCGCCCGGACCCATTTAGGCGCTGCACCGCCCGGACCCATTTAGGCGCGGCACCGCCCGGACCCATTTAGGCGCGGCACCGCCCGGAATTATTTTGCAGCGGCACCGCCCGGACCCATTTAGGCGCGGCACCGCCCGGACCCATTTAGGCGCTGCACCGCCCGGACCCATTTAGGCGCGGCACCGCCCGGACCCATTTAGGCGCGGCACCGCCCGGAATTATTTTGGAGCGGCACCGCCCGGACCCATTTAGGCGCGGCACCGCCCGGACCCATTTAGGAGCGGCACCGCCCGGACCCATTTAGGCGCGGCACCGCCCGGACCCATTTAGGCGCTGCACCGCCCGGACCCATTTAGGCGCGGCACCGCCCGGACCCATTTAGGCGCGGCACCGCCCGGACCCATTTAGGCGCGGCACCGCCCGGACCCATTTAGGAGCGGCACAGCCCGGACCCATTTAGGCGCGGCACCGCCCGGACCCATTTAGGCGCTGCACCGCCCGGACCCATTTAGGCGCGGCACCGCCCGGACCCATTTAGGCGCGGCACCGCCCGGAATTATTTTGCAGCGGCACCGCCCGGACCCATTTAGGCGCGGCACCGCCCGGACCCATTTAGGCGCGGCACCGCCCGGACCCATTTAGGCGCGGCACCGCCCGGAATTATTTTGGAGCGGCACCGCCCGGACCCATTTAGGCGCGGCACCGCCCGGACCCATTTAGGCGCGGCACCGCCCGGACCCATTTAGGAGCGGCACCGCCCGGACCCATTTAGGCGCGGCACCGCCCGGACCCATTTAGGCGCTGCACCGCCCGGACCCATTTAGGCGCGGCACCGCCCGGACCCATTTAGGCGCGGCACCGCCCGGACCCATTTAGGCGCTGCACCGCCCGGACCCATTTAGGCGCGGCACCGCCCGGACCCATTTAGGCGCGGCACCGCCCGGACCCATTTAGGCGCTGCACCGCCCGGACCCATTTAGGCGCGGCACCGCCCGGACCCATTTAGGCGCGGCACCGCCCGGAATTATTTTGCAGCGGCACAGCCCGGACCCATTTAGGCGCGGCACCGCCCGGACCCATTTAGGCGCTGCACCGCCCGGACCCATTTAGGCGCGGCACCGCCCGGACCCATTTAGGCGCGGCACCGCCCGGAATTATTTTGGAGCGGCACCGCCCGGACCCATTTAGGCGCGGCACCGCCCGGACCCATTTAGGAGCGGCACCGCCCGGACCCATTTAGGCGCGGCACCGCCCGGACCCATTTAGGCGCGGCACCGCCCGGACCCATTTAGGCGCTGCACCGCCCGGACCCATTTAGGCGCGGCACCGCCCGGACCCATTTAGGCGCGGCACCGCCCGGACCCATTTAGGCGCTGCACCGCCCGGACCCATTTAGGCGCGGCACCGCCCGGACCCATTTAGGAGCGGCACCGCCCGGACCCATTTAGGCGCGGCACCGCCCGGACCCATTTAGGCGCTGCACCGCCCGGACCCATTTAGGCGCGGCACCGCCCGGACCCATTTAGGAGCGGCACCGCCCGGACCCATTTAGGCGCGGCACCGCCCGGAATTATTTTGCAGCGGTACCGCCAGGACCCATTTAGGCGCGGCACCGCCCGGACCCATTTAGGCGCTGCACCGCCCGGACCCATTTAGGCGCGGCACCGCCCGGACCCATTTAGGCGCTGCACCGCCCGGACCCATTTAGGCGCGGCACCGCCCGGACCCATTTAGGCGCGGCACCGCCCGGACCCATTTAGGCGCGGCACCGCCCGGACCCATTTAGGCGCTGCACCGCCCGGACCCATTTAGGCGCGGCACCGCCCGGACCCATTTAGGAGCGGCACCGCCCGGACCCATTTAGGCGCGGCACCGCCCGGAATTATTTTGCAGCGGCACCGCCCGGACCCATTTAGGCGCAGCACCGCCCGGACCCATTTAGGCGCGGCACCGCCCGGACCCATTTAGGCGCTGCACCGCCCGGACCCATTTAGGCGCGGCACCGCCCGGACCCATTTAGGCGCGGCACCGCCCGGACCCATTTAGGCGCGGCACCGCCCGGAATTATTTTGCAGCGGCACCGCCCGGACCCATTTAGGCGCGGCACCGCCCGGACCCATTTAGGCGCGGCACCGCCCGGACCCATTTAGGAGCGGCACCGCCCGGACCCATTTAGGCGCGGCACCGCCCGGACCCATTTAGGCGCGGCACCGCCCGGACCCATTTAGGCGCGGCACCGCCCGGACCCATTTAGGCGCTGCACCGCCCGGACCCATTTTGGAGCGGCACCGCCCGGACCCATTTAGGCGCGGCACCGCCCGGACCCATTTAGGCGCTGCACCGCCCGGACCCATTTAGGCGCGGCACCGCCCGGACCCATTTAGGCGCGGCACCGCCCGGAATTATTTTGCAGCGGCACCGCCCGGACCCATTTAGGCGCGGCACCGCCCGGACCCATTTAGGCGCTGCACCGCCCGGACCCATTTAGGCGCGGCACCGCCCGGAATTATTTTGGAGCGGCACCGCCCGGACCCATTTAGGAGCGGAACCGCCCGGACCCATTTAGGCGCGGCACCGCCCGGACCCATTTAGGCGCGGCACAGCCCGGACCCATTTAGGAGCGGCACCGCCCGGACCCATTTAGGCGCGGCACCGCCCGGACCCATTTAGGCGCTGCACCGCCCGGACCCATTTAGGCGCGGCACCGCCCGGACCCATTTAGGCGCTGCACCGCCCGGACCCATTTAGGCGCGGCACCGCCCGGACCCATTTAGGCGCGGCACCGCCCGGACCCATTTAGGCGCTGCACCGCCCGGACCCATTTAGGAGCGGCACCGCCCGGACCCATTTAGGCGCGGCACCGCCCGGACCCATTTAGGCGCGGCACCGCCCGGAATTATTTTGCAGCGGCACCGCCCGGACCCATTTAGGCGCGGCACCGCCCGGACCCATTTAGGCGCGGCACCGCCCGGAATTATTTTGCAGCGGCACCGCCCGGACCCATTTAGGCGCGGCACCGCCCGGACCCATTTAGGCGCTGCACCGCCCGGACCCATTTAGGCGCTGCACCGCCCGGACCCATTTAGGCGCGGCACCGCCCGGACCCATTTAGGCGCGGCACCGCCCGGAATTATTTTGGAGCGGCACCGCCCGGACCCATTTAGGCGCGGCACCGCCCGGACCCATTTAGGAGCGGCACCGCCCGGACCCATTTAGGCGCGGCACCGCCCGGACCCATTTAGGCGCGGCACCGCCCGGACCCATTTAGGCGCTGCACCGCCCGGACCCATTTAGGCGCGGCACCGCCCGGACCCATTTAGGCGCTGCACCGCCCGGACCCATTTAGGCGCGGCACCGCCCGGACCCATTTAGGAGCGGCACCGCCCGGACCCATTTAGGCGCGGCACCGCCCGGACCCATTTAGGCGCTGCACCGCCCGGACCCATTTAGGCGCGGCACCGCCCGGACCCATTTAGGAGCGGCACCGCCCGGACCCATTTAGGCGCGGCACCGCCCGGAATTATTTTGCAGCGGTACCGCCAGGACCCATTTAGGCGCGGCACCGCCCGGACCCATTTAGGCGCTGCACCGCCCGGACCCATTTAGGCGCGGCACCGCCCGGACCCATTTAGGCGCTGCACCGCCCGGACCCATTTAGGCGCGGCACCGCCCGGACCCATTTAGGCGCGGCACCGCCCGGACCCATTTAGGCGCGGCACCGCCCGGACCCATTTAGGCGCTGCACCGCCCGGACCCATTTAGGCGCGGCACCGCCCGGACCCATTTAGGAGCGGCACCGCCCGGACCCATTTAGGCGCGGCACCGCCCGGAATTATTTTGCAGCGGCACCGCCCGGACCCATTTAGGCGCAGCACCGCCCGGACCCATTTAGGCGCGGCACCGCCCGGACCCATTTAGGCGCTGCACCGCCCGGACCCATTTAGGCGCAGCACCGCCCGGACCCATTTAGGCGCGGCACCGCCCGGACCCATTTAGGCGCGGCACCGCCCGGAATTATTTTGCAGCGGCACCGCCCGGACCCATTTAGGCGCGGCACCGCCCGGACCCATTTAGGCGCGGCACCGCCCGGACCCATTTAGGAGCGGCACCGCCCGGACCCATTTAGGCGCGGCACCGCCCGGACCCATTTAGGCGCGGCACCGCCCGGACCCATTTAGGCGCTGCACCGCCCGGACCCATTTTGGAGCGGCACCGCCCGGACCCATTTAGGCGCGGCACCGCCCGGACCCATTTAGGCGCTGCACCGCCCGGACCCATTTAGGCGCGGCACCGCCCGGACCCATTTAGGCGCGGCACCGCCCGGAATTATTTTGCAGCGGCACCGCCCGGACCCATTTAGGCGCGGCACCGCCCGGACCCATTTAGGCGCTGCACCGCCCGGACCCATTTAGGCGCGGCACCGCCCGGAATTATTTTGGAGCGGCACCGCCCGGACCCATTTAGGAGCGGAACCGCCCGGACCCATTTAGGCGCGGCACCGCCCGGACCCATTTAGGCGCGGCACAGCCCGGACCCATTTAGGAGCGGCACCGCCCGGACCCATTTAGGCGCGGCACCGCCCGGACCCATTTAGGCGCTGCACCGCCCGGACCCATTTAGGCGCGGCACCGCCCGGACCCATTTAGGCGCGGCACCGCCCGGACCCATTTAGGCGCTGCACCGCCCGGACCCATTTAGGCGCGGCACCGCCCGGACCCATTTAGGCGCGGCACCGCCCGGACCCATTTAGGCGCTGCACCGCCCGGACCCATTTAGGAGCGGCACCGCCCGGACCCATTTAGGCGCGGCACCGCCCGGACTCATTTAGGCGCGGCACCGCCCGGAATTATTTTGCAGCGGCACCGCCCGGACCCATTTAGGCGCGGCACCGCCCGGACCCATTTAGGCGCGGCACCGCCCGGAATTATTTTGCAGCGGCACCGCCCGGACCCATTTAGGCGCGGCACCGCCCGGACCCATTTAGGCGCTGCACCGCCCGGACCCATTTAGGCGCTGCACCGCCCGGACCCATTTAGGCGCGGCACCGCCCGGACCCATTTAGGCGCGGCACCGCCCGGACCCATTTAGGCGCGGCACCGCCCGGACCCATTTAGGCGCGGCACCGCCCGGAATTATTTTGCAGCGGCACCGCCCGGACCCATTTAGGCGCGGTACCGCCCGGACCCATTTAGGCGCTGCACCGCCCGGACCCATTTAGGCGCGGCACCGCCCGGAATTATTTTGGAGCGGCACCGCCCGGACCCATTTAGGCGCGGCACCGCCCGGACCCATTTAGGCGCGGCACCGCCCGGACCCATTTAGGAGCGGCACCGCCCGGACCCATTTAGGCGCGGCACCGCCCGGACCCATTTAGGCGCTGCACCGCCCGGACCCATTTAGGCGCGGCACCGCCCGGACCCATTTAGGCGCGGCACCGCCCGGACCCATTTAGGCGCGGCACCGCCCGGAATTATTTTGCAGCGGCACCGCCCGGACCCATTTAGGCGCTGCACCGCCCGGACCCATTTAGGCGCGGCACCGCCCGGACCCATTTAGGCGCGGCACCGCCCGGACCCATTTAGGCGCGGCACCGCCCGGAATTATTTTGCAGCGGCACCGCCCGGACCCATTTAGGCGCGGCACCGCCCGGACCCATTTAGGCGTGGCACCGCCCGGACCCATTTAGGCGCTGCACCGCCCGGACCCATTTAGGCGCGGCACCGCCCGGACCCATTTAGGCGCGGCACCGCCCGGAATTATTTTGCAGCGGCACCGCCCGGACCCATTTAGGCGCGGCACCGCCCGGACCCATTTAGGCGCTGCACCGCCCGGACCCATTTAGGCGCGGCACCGCCCGGAATTATTTTGGAGCGGCACCGCCCGGACCCATTTAGGCGCGGCACCGCCCGGACCCATTTAGGAGCGGCACCGCCCGGACCCATTTAGGCGCGGCACCGCCCGGACCCATTTAGGCGCTGGACCGCCCGGACCCATTTAGGCGCGGCACCGCCCGGACCCATTTAGGCGCTGCACCGCCCGGACCCATTTAGGCGCGGCACCGCCCGGACCCATTTAGGTGCGGCACCGCCCGGACCCATTTAGGAGCGGCACCGCCCGGACCCATTTAGGCGCGGCACCGCCCGGACCCATTTAGTCGCGGCACCGCCCGGAATTATTTTGCAGCGGCACCGCCCGGACCCATTTAGGCGCTGCACCGCCCGGACCCATTTAGGCGCGGCACCGCCCGGACCCATTTAGGCGCGGCACCGCCCGGAATTATTTTGGAGCGGCACCGCCCGGACCCATTTAGGCGCGGCACCGCCCGGACCCATTTAGGCGCGGCACCACCCGGACCCATTTAGGCGCGGCACCGCCCGGACCCATTTAGGCGCGGCACCGCCCGGACCCATTTAGGCGCTGCACTGCCCGGACCCATTTAGGCGCGGCACCGCCCGGACCCATTTAGGCGCTGCACCGCCCGGACCCATTTAGGCGCGGCACCGCCCGGACCCATTTAGGCGCGGCACCGCCCGGACCCATTTAGGCGCGGCACCGCCCGGAATTATTTTGCAGCGGCACCGCCCGGACCCATTTAGGCGCGGCACCGCCCGGACCCATTTAGGCGCGGCACCGCCCGGACCCATTTAGGCGCTGCACCGCCCGGACCCATTTAGGCGCGGCACCGCCCGGACCCATTTAGGCGCGGCACCGCCCGGAATTATTTTGCAGCGGCACCGCCCGGACCCATTTAGGCGCGGCACCGCCCGGACCCATTTAGGCGCTGCACCGCCCGGACCCATTTAGGCGCGGCACCGCCCGGACCCATTTAGGCGCGGCACCGCCCGGAATTATTTTGGAGCGGCACCGCCCGGACCCATTTAGGCGCGGCACCGCCCGGACCCATTTAGGAGCGGCACCGCCCGGACCCATTTAGGCGCGGCACCGCCCGGACCCATTTAGGCGCGGCACCGGCCGGACCCATTTAGGCGCGGCACCGCCCGGACCCATTTAGGCGCTGCACCGCCCGGACCCATTTAGGCGCGGCACCGCCCGGACCCATTTAGGCGCTGCACCGCCCGGACCCATTTAGGCGCGGCACCGCCCGGACCCATTTAGGCGCGGCACCGCCCGGAATTATTTTGCAGCGGCACCGCCCGGACCCATTTAGGCGCGGCACCGCCCGGACCCATTTAGGCGCTGCACCGCCCGGACCCATTTAGGCGCGGCACCGCCCGGACCCATTTAGGAGCGGCACCGCCCGGACCCATTTAGGCGCGGCACCGCCCGGACCCATTTAGTCGCGGCACCGCCCGGAATTATTTTGCAGCGGCACCGCCCGGACCCATTTAGGCGCGGCACCGCCCGGACCCATTTAGGCGCGGCACCGCCCGGACCCATTTAGGCGCGGCACCGCCCGGACCCATTTAGGAGCGGCACCGCCCGGACCCATTTAGGCGCGGCACCGCCCGGACCCATTTAGGCGCGGCACCGCCCGGAATTATTTTGGAGCGGCACCGCCCGGACCCATTTAGGCGCGGCACCGCCCGGACACATTTAGGCGCGGCACCGCCCGGACACATTTAGGCGCGGCACCGCCCGGAATTATTTTGCAGCGGCACCGCCCGGACCCATTTAGGCGCGGCACCGCCCGGACCCATTTAGGCGCTGCACCGCCCGGAACCATTTAGGCGCGGCACCGCCCGGACCCATTTAGGCGCGGCACCGCCCGGAATTATTTTGGAGCGGCACCGCCCGGACCCATTTAGGCGCGGCACCGCCCGGACCCATTTAGGCGCGGCACCGCCCGGACCCATTTAGGAGCGGCACCGCCCGGACCCATTTAGGCGCGGCACCGCCCGGACCCGTTTAGGCGCGGCACCGCCCGGACCCATTTAGGCGTGGCACCGCCCGGACCCATTTAGGCGCGGCACCGCCCGGACCCATTTAGGCGCTGCACCGCCCGGACCCATTTAGGCGCGGCACCGCCCGGACCCATTTAGGCGCGGCACCGCCCGGAATTATTTTGCAGCGGCACCGCCCGGACCCATTTAGGCGCGGCACCGCCCGGACCCATTTAGGCGCTGCACCGCCCGGACCCATTTAGGCGCGGCACCGCCCGGACCCATTTAGGCGCGGCACCGCCCGGAATTATTTTGGAGCGGCACCGCCCGGACCCATTTAGGCGCGGCACCGCCCGGACCCATTTAGGAGCGGCACCGCCCGGACCCATTTAGGCGCGGCACCGCCCGGACCCATTTAGGCGCTGCACCGCCCGGACCCATTTAGGCGCGGCACCGCCCGGACCCATTTAGGCGCGGCACCGCCCGGACCCATTTAGGAGCGGCACAGCCCGGACCCATTTAGGCGCGGCACCGCCCGGACCCATTTAGGCGCTGCACCGCCCGGACCCATTTAGGCGCGGCACCGCCCGGACCCATTTAGGCGCGGCACCGCCCGGAACTATTTTGCAGCGGCACCGCCCGGACCCATTTAGGCGCGGCACCGCCCGGACCCATTTAGGCGCTGCACCGCCCGGACCCATTTAGGCGCGGCACCGCCCGGACCCATTTAGGCGCGGCACCGCCCGGAATTATTTTGGAGCGGCACCGCCCGGACCCATTTAGGCGCGGCACCGCCCGGACCCATTTAGGCGCGGCACCGCCCGGACCCATTTAGGCGCGGCACCGCCCGGACCCATTTAGGCGCTGCACCGCCCGGACCCATTTAGGCGCGGCACCGCCCGGACCCATTTAGGCGCTGCACCGCCCGGACCCATTTAGGCGCGGCACCGCCCGGACCCATTTAGGCGCTGCACCGCCCGGACCCATTTAGGCGCGGCACCGCCCGGACCCATTTAGGCGCGGCACCGCCCGGAATTATTTTGCAGCGGCACAGCCCGGACCCATTTAGGCGCGGCACCGCCCGGACCCATTTAGGCGCTGCACCGCCCGGACCCATTTAGGCGCGGCACCGCCCGGACCCATTTAGGCGCGGCACCGCCCGGAATTATTTTGGAGCGGCACCGCCCGGACCCATTTAGGCGCGGCACCGCCCGGACCCATTTAGGAGCGGCACCGCCCGGACCCATTTAGGCGCGGCACCGCCCGGACCCATTTAGGCGCGGCACCGCCCGGACCCATTTAGGCGCTGCACCGCCCGGACCCATTTAGGCGCGGCACCGCCCGGACCCATTTAGGCGCGGCACCGCCCGGACCCATTTAGGCGCTGCACCGCCCGGACCCATTTAGGCGCGGCACCGCCCGGACCCATTTAGGAGCGGCACCGCCCGGACCCATTTAGGCGCGGCACCGCCCGGACCCATTTAGGCGCTGCACCGCCCGGACCCATTTAGGCGCGGCACCGCCCGGACCCATTTAGGAGCGGCACCGCCCGGACCCATTTAGGCGCGGCACCGCCCGGAATTATTTTGCAGCGGTACCGCCAGGACCCATTTAGGCGCGGCACCGCCCGGACCCATTTAGGCGCTGCACCGCCCGGACCCATTTAGGCGCGGCACCGCCCGGACCCATTTAGGCGCTGCACCGCCCGGACCCATTTAGGCGCGGCACCGCCCGGACCCATTTAGGCGCGGCACCGCCCGGACCCATTTAGGCGCGGCACCGCCCGGACCCATTTAGGCGCTGCACCGCCCGGACCCATTTAGGCGCGGCACCGCCCGGACCCATTTAGGAGCGGCACCGCCCGGACCCATTTAGGCGCGGCACCGCCCGGAATTATTTTGCAGCGGCACCGCCCGGACCCATTTAGGCGCAGCACCGCCCGGACCCATTTAGGCGCGGCACCGCCCGGACCCATTTAGGCGCTGCACCGCCCGGACCCATTTAGGCGCGGCACCGCCCGGACCCATTTAGGCGCGGCACCGCCCGGAATTATTTTGCAGCGGCACCGCCCGGACCCATTTAGGCGCGGCACCGCCCGGACCCATTTAGGCGCGGCACCGCCCGGACCCATTTAGGAGCGGCACCGCCCGGACCCATTTAGGCGCGGCACCGCCCGGACCCATTTAGGCGCGGCACCGCCCGGACCCATTTAGGCGCTGCACCGCCCGGACCCATTTAGGCGCGGCACCGCCCGGACCCATTTAGGCGCGGCACCGCCCGGACCCATTTAGGCGCTGCACCGCCCGGACCCATTTAGGCGCGGCACCGCCCGGACCCATTTAGGCGCGGCACCGCCCGGACCCATTTAGGCGCGGCACCGCCCGGAATTATTTTGCAGCGGCACCGCCCGGACCCATTTAGGCGCGGCACCGCCCGGACCCATTTAGGCGCTGCACCGCCCGGACCCATTTAGGCGCGGCACCGCCCGGAATTATTTTGGAGCGGCACCGCCCGGACCCATTTAGGAGCGGAACCGCCCGGACCCATTTAGGCGCGGCACCGCCCGGACCCATTTAGGCGCGGCACAGCCCGGACCCATTTAGGAGCGGCACCGCCCGGACCCATTTAGGCGCGGCACCGCCCGGACCCATTTAGGCGCTGCACCGCCCGGACCCATTTAGGCGCGGCACCGCCCGGACCCATTTAGGCGCGGCACCGCCCGGACCAATTTGGGCGCTGCACCGCCCGGACCCATTTAGGCGCGGCACCACCCGGACCCATTTAGGCGCGGCACCGCCCGGACCCATTTAGGCGCTGCACCGCCCGGACCCATTTAGGCGCGGCACCGCCCGGACCCATTTAGGCGCGGCACCGCCCGGACCCATTTAGGCGCGGCACCGCCCGGAATTATTTTGCAGCGGCACCGCCCGGACCCATTTAGGCGCGGCACCGCCCGGACCCATTTAGGCGCTGCACCGCCCGGACCCATTTAGGCACGGCACCGCCCGGACCCATTTAGGCGCGGCACCGCCCGGAATTATTTTGGAGCGGCACCGCCCGGACCCATTTAGGCGCGGCACCGCCCGGACCCATTTAGGAGCGGCACCGCCCGGACCCATTTAGGCGCGGCACCGCCCGGACCCATTTAGGCGCTGCACCGCCCGGACCCATTTAGGCGCGGCACCGCCCGGACCCATTTAGGCGCGGCACCGCCCGGACCCATTTAGGCGCTGCACCGCCCGGACCCATTTAGGAGCGGCACCGCCCGGACCCATTTAGGCGCGGCACCGCCCGGTCCCATTTAGGCGCTGCACCGCCCGGACCCATTTAGGCGCGGCACCGCCCGGACCCATTTAGGAGCGGCACCGCCCGGACCCATTTAGGCGCGGCACCGCACGGAATTATTTTGCAGCGGCACCGCCCGGACCCATTTAGGCGCGGCACCGCCCGGACCCATTTAGGCGCTGCACCGCCCGGACCCATTTAGGCGCGGCACCGCCCGGACCCATTTAGGCGCTGCACCGCCCGGACCCATTTAGGCGCGGCACCGCCCGGACCCATTTAGGAGCGGCACCGCCCGGACCCATTTAGGCGCGGCACCGCCCAGACCCATTTAGGCGCTGCACCGCCCGGACCCATTTAGGCGCGGCACCGCCCGGACCCATTTAGGCGCGGCACCGCCCGGACCCATTTAGGCGCTGCACCGCCCGGACCCATTTAGGCGCGGCACCGCCCGGACCCATTTAGGAGCGGCACCGCCCGGACCCATTTAGGCGCGGCACCGCCCGGAATTATTTTGCAGCGGCACCGCCCGGACCCATTTAGGCGCAGCACCGCCCGGACCCATTTAGGCGCTGCACCGCCCGGACCCATTTAGGCGCGGCACCGCCCGGACCCATTTAGGCGCGGCACCGCCCGGAATTATTTTGGAGCGGCACCGCCCGGACCCATTTAGGCGCGGCACCGCCCGGACCCATTTAGGCGCGGCACCGCCCGGACCCATTTAGGCGCTGCACCGCCCGGACCCATTTAGGCGCGGCACCGCCCGGACCCATTTAGGCGCGGCACCGCCCGGACCAATTTAGGCGCTGCACCGCCCGGACCCATTTAGGCGCGGCACCGCCCGGACCCATTTAGGCGCGGCACCGCCCGGACCCATTTAGGCGCTGCACCGCCCGGACCCATTTAGGCGCGGCACCGCCCGGACCCATTTAGGCGCGGCACCGCCCGGACCCATTTAGGCGCGGCACCGCCCGGAATTATTTTGCAGCGGCACCGCCCGGACCCATTTAGGCGCGGCACCGCCCGGACCCATTTAGGCGCTGCACCGCCCGGACCCATTTAGGCACGGCACCGCCCGGACCCATTTAGGCGCGGCACCGCCCGGAATTATTTTGGAGCGGCACCGCCCGGACCCATTTAGGCGCGGCACCGCCCGGACCCATTTAGGAGCGGCACCGCCCGGACCCATTTAGGCGCGGCACCGCCCGGACCCATTTAGGCGCGGCACCGCCCGGACCCATTTAGGCGCTGCACCGCCCGGACCCATTTAGGCGCGGCACCGCCCGGACCCATTTAGGCGCGGCACCGCCCGGACCCATTTAGGCGCTGCACCGCCCGGACCCATTTAGGCGCGGCACCGCCCGGACCCATTTAGGAGCGGCACCGCCCGGACCCATTTAGGCGCGGCACCGCCCGGTCCCATTTAGGCGCTGCACCGCCCGGACCCATTTAGGCGCGGCACCGCCCGGACCCATTTAGGAGCGGCACCGCCCGGACCCATTTAGGCGCGGCACCGCACGGAATTATTTTGCAGCGGCACCGCCCGGACCCATTTAGGCGCGGCACCGCCCGGACCCATTTAGGCGCTGCACCGCCCGGACCCATTTAGGCGCGGCACCGCCCGGACCCATTTAGGCGCTGCACCGCCCGGACCCATTTAGGCGCGGCACCGCCCGGACCCATTTAGGAGCGGCACCGCCCGGACCCATTTAGGCGCGGCACCGCCCGGACCCATTTAGGCGCTGCACCGCCCGGACCCATTTAGGCGCGGCACCGCCCGGACCCATTTAGGCGCTGCACCGCCCGGACCCATTTAGGAGCGGCACCGCCCGGACCCATTTAGGCGCTGCACCGCCCGGACCCATTTAGGCGCGGCACCGCCCGGACCCATTTAGGCGCGGCACCGCCCGGACCCATTTAGGAGCGGCACCGCCCGGACCCATTTAGGCGCGGCACCGCCCGGACCCATTTAGGCGCTGCACCGCCCGGACCCATTTAGGCGCGGCACCGCCCGGACCCATTTAGGCGCGGCACCGCTCGGAATTATTTTGCAGCGGCACCGCCCGGACCCATTTAGGCGCAGCACCGCCCGGATCCATTTAGGCGCTGCACCGCCCGGACCCATTTAGGCGCGGCACCGCCCGGACCCATTTAGGCGCGGCACCGCCCGGAATTATTTTGGAGCGGCACCGCCCGGACCCATTTAGGCGCGGCACCGCCCGGACCCATTTAGGAGCGGCACCGCCCGGACCCATTTAGGCGCGGCACCGCCCGGACCCATTTAGGCGCGGCACCGCCCGGACCCATTTAGGCGCTGCACCGCCCGGACCCATTTAGGCGCGGCACCGCCCGGACCCATTTAGGCGCGGCACCGCCCGGACCAATTTAGGCGCTGCACCGCCCGGACCCATTTAGGCGCGGCACCGCCCGGACCCATTTAGGCGCGGCACCGCCCGGACCCATTTAGGCGCTGCACCGCCCGGACCCATTTAGGCGCGGCAACGCCCGGACCCATTTAGGCGCGGCACCGCCCGGAATTATTTTGCAGCGGCACCGCCCGGACCCATTTAGGCGCGGCACCGCCCGGACCCATTTAGGCGCTGCACCGCCCGGACCCATTTAGGCACGGCACCGCCCGGACCCATTTAGGCGCGGCACCGCCCGGAATTATTTTGGAGCGGCACCGCCCGGACCCATTTAGGCGCGGCACCGCCCGGACCCATTTAGGCGCGGCACCGCCCGGAATTATTTTGGAGCGGCACCGCCCGGACCCATTTAGGCGCGGCACCGCCCGGACCCATTTAGGCGCGGCACCGCCCGGACCCATTTAGGAGCGGCACCGCCCGGACCCATTTAGGCGCGGCACCGCCCGGACCCATTTAGGCGCGGCACCGCCCGGACCCATTTAGGCGCTGCACCGCCCGGACCCATTTAGGCGCGGCACCGCCCGGACCCATTTAGGCGCGGCACCGCCCGGACCCATTTAGGCGCTGCACCGCCCGGACTCATTTAGGCGCGGCACCGCCCGGACCCATTTAGGCGCGGCACCGCCCGGACCCATTTAGGCGCGGCACCGCCCGGACCCATTTAGGAGCGGCACCGCCCGGACCCATTTAGGCGCGGCACCGCCCGGAATTATTTTGCAGCGGCACCGCCCGGACCCATTTAGGCGCGGCACCGCCCGGACCCATTTAGGCGCTGCACCGCCCGGACCCATTTAGGCACGGCACCGCCCGGACCCATTTAGGCGCTGCACCGCCCGGACCCATTTAGGCGCGGCACCGCCCGGACCCATTTAGGCGCGGCACCGCCCGGACCCATTTAGGCGCGGCACCGCCCGGAATTATTTTGCAGCGGCACCGCCCGGACCCATTTAGGCGCGGCACCGCCCGGACCCATTTAGGCGCGGCACCGCCCGGAATTATTTTGCAGCGGCACCGCCCGGACCCATTTAGGCGCGGCACCGCCCGGACCCATTTAGGCGCTGCACCGCCCGGACCCATTTAGGCGCGGCACCGCCCGGACCCATATAGGCGCGGCACCGCCCGGACCCATTTAGGAGCGGCACCGCCCGGACCCATTTAGGCGCGGCACCGCCCGGTCCCATTTAGGCGCTGCACCGCCCGGACCCATTTAGGCGCGGCACCGCCCGGACCCATTTAGGAGCGGCACCGCCCGGACCCATTTAGGCGCGGCACCGCACGGAATTATTTTGCAGCGGCACCGCCCGGACCCATTTAGGCGCGGCACCGCCCGGACCCATTTAGGCGCTGCACCGCCCGGACCCATTTAGGCGCGGCACCGCCCGGACCCATTTAGGCGCTGCACCGCCCGGACCCATTTAGGCGCGGCACCGCCCGGACCCATTTAGGCGCGGCACCGCCCGGACCCATTTAGGAGCGGCACCGCCCGGACCCATTTAGGCGCGGCACCGCCCGGACCCATTTAGGCGCTGCACCGCCCGGACCCATTTAGGCGCGGCACCGCCCGGACCCATTTAGGCGCTGCACCGCCCGGACCCATTTAGGCGCGGCACCGCCCGGACCCATTTAGGCGCGGCACCGCCCGGACCCATTTAGGCGCGGCACCGCCCGGAATTATTTTGCAGCGGCACCGCCCGGACCCATTTAGGCGCAGCACCGCCCGGACCCATTTAGGCACTGCACCGCCCGGACCCATTTAGGCGCGGCACCGCCCGGACCCATTTAGGCGCGGCACCGCCCGGAATTATTTTGGAGCGGCACCGCCCGGACCCATTTAGGCGCGGCACCGCCCGGACCCATTTAGGCGCGGCACCGCCCGGACCCATTTAGGCGCTGCACCGCCCGGACCCATTTAGGCGCGGCACCGCCCGGACCCATTTAGGCGCGGCACCGCCCGGACCAATTTAGGCGCTGCACCGCCCGGACCCATTTAGGCGCGGCACCGCCCGGACCCATTTAGGCGCGGCACCGCCCGGACCCATTTAGGCGCTGCACCGCCCGGACCCATTTAGGCGCGGCACCGCCCGGACCCATTTAGGCGCGGCACCGCCCGGACCCATTTAGGCGCGGCACCGCCCGGAATTATTTTGCAGCGGCACCGCCCGGACCCATTTAGGCGCGGCACCGCCCGGACCCATTTAGGCGCTGCACCGCCCGGACCCATTTAGGCACGGCACCGCCCGGACCCATTTAGGTGCGGCACCGCCCGGAATTATTTAGGAGCGGCACCGCCCGGACCCATTTAGGCGCGGCACCGCCCGGACCCATTTAGGAGCGGCACCGCCCGGACCCATTTAGGCGCGGCACCGCCCGGACCCATTTAGGCGCGGCACCGCCCGGACCCATTTAGGCGCTGCACCGCCCGGACCCATTTAGGCGCGACATTGCCCGGACCCATTTAGGCGCGGCACCGCCCGGACCCATTTAGGCGCTGCACCGCCCGGACCCATTTAGGCGCGGCACCGCCCGGACCCATTTAGGAGCGGCACCGCCCGGACCCATTTAGGCGCGGCACCGCCCGGTCCCATTTAGGCGCTGCACCGCCCGGACCCATTTAGGCGCGGCACCGCCCGGACCCATTTAGGAGCGGCACCGCCCGGACGCATTTAGGCGCGGCACCGCACGGAATTATTTTGCAGCGGCACCGCCCGGACCCATTTAGGCGCGGCACCGCCCGGACCCATTTAGGCGCTGCACCGCCCGGACCCATTTAGGCGCGGCACCGCCCGGACCCATTTAGGCGCTGCACCGCCCGGACCCATTTAGGCGCGGCACCGCCCGGACCCATTTAGGCGCGGCACCGCCCGGACCCATTTAGGAGCGGCACCGCCCGGACCCATTTAGGCGCGGCACCGCCCGGACCCATATAGGCGCGGCACCGCCCGGACCCATTTAGGCGCGGAACCGCCCGGACCCATTTAGGCGCTGCACCGCCCGGACCCATTTAGGCGCGGCACCGCCCGGACCCATTTAGGCGCTGCACCGCCCGGACCCATTTAGGCGCGGCACCGCCCGGACCCATTTAGGCGCTGCACCGCCCGGACCCATTTAGGCGCGGCACCGCCCGGACCCATTTAGGCGCGGCACCGCCCGGACCCATTTAGGAGCGGCACCGCCCGGACCCATTTAGGCGCGGCACCGCCCGGACCCATTTAGGCGCTGCACCGCCCGGACCCATTTAGGCGCGGCACCGCCCGGACCCATTTAGGCGCGGCACCGCCCGGAATTATTTTGCAGCGGCACCGCCCGGACCCATTTAGGCGCAGCACCGCCCGGACCCATTTAGGCGCGGCACCGCCCGGACCCATTTAGGCGCTGCACCGCCCGGACCCATTTAGGCGCGGCACCGCCCGGACCCATTTAGGCGCGGCACCGCCCGGACCCATTTAGGAGCGGCACCGCCCGGACCCATTTAGGCGCGGCACCGCCCGGACCCATTTAGGCGCGGCACCGCCCGGACCCATTTAGGCGCGGAACCGCCCGGACCCATTTAGGCGCTGCACCGCCCGGACCCATTTAGGCGCGGCACCGCCCGGACCCATTTAGGCGCTGCACCGCCCGGACCCATTTAGGCGCGGCACCGCCCGGACCCATTTAGGCGCTGCACCGCCCGGACCCATTTAGGCGCGGCACCGCCCGGACCCATTTAGGCGCGGCACCGCCCGGACCCATTTAGGAGCGGCACCGCCCGGACCCATTTAGGCGCGGCACCGCCCGGACCCATTTAGGCGCTGCACCGCCCGGACCCATTTAGGCGCGGCACCGCCCGGACCCATTTAGGCGCGGCACCGCCCGGAATTATTTTGCAGCGGCACCGCCCGGACCCATTTAGGCGCAGCACCGCCCGGACCCATTTAGGCGCTGCACCGCCCGGACCCATTTAGGCGCTGCACCGCCCGGACCCATTTAGGCGCGGCACCGCCCGGACCCATTTAGGAGCGGCACCGCCCGGACCCATTTAGGCGCGGCACCGCCCGGACCCATTTAGGCGCTGCACCGCCCGGACCCATTTAGGCGCGGCACCGCCCGGACCCATTTAGGCGCGGCACCGCCCGGAATTATTTTGCAGCGGCACCGCCCGGACCCATTTAGGCGCAGCACCGCCCGGACCCATTTAGGCGCTGCACCGCCCGGACCCATTTAGGCGCGGCACCGCCCGGACCCATTTAGGCGCGGCACCGCCCGGAATTATTTTGGAGCGGCACCGCCCGGACCCATTTAGGCGCGCACCGCCCGGACCCATTTAGGAGCGGCACCGCCCGGACCCATTTAGGCGCGGCACCGCCCGGACCCATTTAGGCGCGGCACCGCCCGGACCCATTTAGGCGCTGCACCGCCCGGACCCATTTAGGCGCGGCACCGCCCGGACCCATTTAGGAGCGGCACCGCCCGGACCAATTTAGGCGCTGCACCGCCCGGACCCATTTAGGCGCGGCACCGCCCGGACCCATTTAGGCGCGGCACCGCCCGGACCCATTTAGGCGCTGCACCGCCCGGACCCATTTAGGCGCGGCACCGCCCGGACCCATTTAGGCGCGGCACCGCCCGGAATTATTTTGCAGCGGCACCGCCCGGACCCATTTAGGCGCGGCACCGCCCGGACCCATTTAGGCGCTGCACCGCCCGGACCCATTTAGGCACGGCACCGCCCGGACCCATTTAGGCGCGGCACCGCCCGGAATTATTTTGGAGCGGCACCGCCCGGACCCATTTAGGCGCGGCACCGCCCGGACCCATTTAGGAGCGGCACCGCCCGGACCCATTTAGGCGCGGCACCGCCCGGACCCATTTAGGCGCGGCACCGCCCGGACCCATTTAGGAGCGGCACCGCCCGGACCCATTTAGGCGCGGCACCGCCCGGTCCCATTTAGGCGCTGCACCGCCCGGACCCATTTAGGCGCGGCACCGCCCGGACACATTTAGGAGCGGCACCGCCCGGACCCATTTAGGCGCGGCACCGCACGGAATTATTTTGCAGCGGCACCGCCCGGACCCATTTAGGCGCGGCACCGCCCGGACCCATTTAGGCGCGGCACCGCCCGGACCCATTTAGGCGCGGCACCGCCCGGAATTATTTTGCAGCGGCACCGCCCGGACCCATTTAGGCGCAGCACCGCCCGGACCCATTTAGGCGCTGCACCGCCCGGACCCATTTAGGCGCGGCACCGCCCGGACCCATTTAGGCGCGGCACCGCCCGGAATTATTTTGGAGCGGCACCGCCCGGACCCATTTAGGCGCGGCACCGCCCGGACCCATTTAGGCGCGGCACCGCCCGGACCCATTTAGGAGCGGCACCGCCCGGACCCATTTAGGCGCGGCACCGCCCGGACCCATTTAGGCGCGGCACCGCCCGGAATTATTTTGGAGCGGCACCGCCCGGACCCATTTAGGCGCGGCACCGCCCGGACCCATTTAGGCGCGGCACCGCCCGGAATTATTTTGGAGCGGCACCGCCTGGACCCATTTAGGCGCGGCACCGCCCGGACCCATGTAGGCACGGCACCGCCCGGACCCATTTAGGCGCGGCACCGCCCGGAATTATTTTGGAGCGGCACCGCCCGGACCCATTTAGGCGCGGCACCGCCCGGACCCATTTAGGAGCGGCACCGCCCGGACCCATTTAGGCGCGGCACCGCCCGGACCCATTTAGGCGCTGCACCGCCCGGACCCATTTAGGCGCGGCACCGCCCGGACCCATTTAGGCGCGGCACCGCCCGGACCCATTTAGGAGCGGCACCGCCCGGACCCATTTAGGCGCGGCACCGCCCGGACCCATTTAGGCGCTGCACCGCCCGGACCCATTTAGGCGCGGCACCGCCCGGACCCATTTAGGCGCGGCACCGCCCGGACCCATTTAGGCGCTGCACCGCCCGGACCCATTTAGGCGCGGCACCGCCCGGACCCATTTAGGCGCGGCACCGCCCGGACCCATTTAGGCGCGGCACCGCCCGGAATTATTTTGCAGCGGCACCGCCCGGACCCATTTAGGCGCGGCACCGCCCGGACCCATTTAGGCGCTGCACCGCCCGGACCCATTTAGGCACGGCACCGCCCGGACCCATTTAGGCGCTGCACCGCCCGGACCCATTTAGGCGCGGCACCGCCCGGACCCATTTAGGCGCGGCACCGCCCGGAATTATTTTGCAGCGGCACCGCCCGGACCCATTTAGGCGCGGCATCGCCCGGACCCATTTAGGCGCGGCACCGCCCGGAATTATTTTGCAGCGGCACCGCCCGGACCCATTTAGGCGCGGCACCGCCCGGACCCATTTAGGCGCTGCACCGCCCGGACCCATTTAGGCGCGGCACCGCCCGGACCCATATAGGCGCGGCACCGCCCGGAATTATTTTGGAGCGGCACCGCCCGGACCCATTTAGGCGCGGCACCGCCCGGACCCATTTAGGCGCGGCACCGCCCGGACCCATTTAGGAGCGGCACCGCCCGGACCCATTTAGGCGCGGCACCGCCCGGACCCATTTAGGCGCGGCACCGCCCGGAATTATTTTGCAGCTGCACAGCCCGGACCCATTTAGGCGCGGCACCGCCCGGACCATTTAGGCGCTGCACCGCCCGGACCCATTTAGGCGCGGCACCGCCCGGACCCATTTAGGCGCGGCACCGCCCGGAATTATTTTGGAGCGGCACCGCCCGGACCCATTTAGGCGCGGCACCGCCCGGACCCATTTAGGCGCGGCACCGCCCGGACCCATTTAGGCGCGGCACCGCCCGGACCCATTTAGGCGCGGCACCGCCAGGAATTATTTTGCAGCGGCACCGCCCGGACCCATTTAGGCGCGGCACCGCCCGGACCCATTAAGGCGCTGCACCGCCCGGACCCATTTAGGCGCGGCACCGCCCGGACCCATTTAGGCGCGGCACCGCCCCGAATTATTTTGGAGCTGCACCGCCCGGACCCATTTAGGAGCGGCACCGCCCGGACCCATTTAGGCGCGGCACCGCCCGGACCCATTTAGGAGCGGCACCGCCCGGACCCATTTAGGCGCGGCACCGCCCGGACCCATTTAGGCGCGGCACCGCCCGGACCCATTTAGGCGCTGCACCGCCCGGACCCATTTAGGCGCGGCACCGCCCGGACCCATTTAGGCGCGGCACCGCCCGGACCAATTTAGGCGCTGCACCGCCCGGACCCATTTAGGCGCGGCACCGCCCGGACCCATTTAGGCGTGGCAACGCCCGGACCCATTTAGGCGCGGCACCGCCCGGACCCATTTAGGCGTGGCACCGCCCGGAATTATTTTGGAGCGGCACCGCCCGGACCCATTTAGGCGCGGCACCGCCCGGACCCATTTAGGCGCTGCACCGCCCGGACCCATTTAGGCGCGGCACCGCCCGGACCCATTTAGGAGCGGCACCGCCCGGACCCATTTAGGCGCGGCACCGCCCGGACCCATTTAGGCGCTGCACCGCCCGGACCCATTTAGGCGCGGCACCGCCCGGACCCATTTAGGCGCGGCACCGCCCGGACCCATTTAGGCGCGGCACCGCCCGGAATTATTTTGCAGCGGCACCGCCCGGACCCATTTAGGCGCGGCACCGCCCGGACCCATTTAGGCGCTGCACCGCCCGGACCCATTTAGGCGCGGCACCGCCCGGACACATTTAGGCGCGGCACCGCCCGGAATTATTTTGGAGCTGCACCGCCCGGACCCATTTAGGAGCGGCACCGCCCGGACCCATTTAGGCGCGGCACCGCCCGGACCCATTTAGGAGCGGCACCGCCCGGACCCATTTAGGCGCGGCACCGCCCGGACCCATTTAGGCGCGGCACCGCCCGGAACCATTTAGGCGCTGCACCGCCCGGACCCATTTAGGCGCGGCACCGCCCGGACCCATTTAGGCGCGGCACCGCCCGGACCAATTTAGGCGCTGCACCGCCCGGACCCATTTAGGCGCGGCACCGCCCGGACCCATTTAGGCGCGGCACCGCCCGGACCCATTTAGGCGCGGCACCGCCCGGAATTATTTTGCAGCGGCACCGCCCGGACCCATTTAGGCGCGGCACCGCCCGGACCCATTTAGGCGCTGCACCGCCCGGACCCATTTAGGCGCGGCACCGCCCGGACCCATTTAGGCGCGGCACCGCCCGGAATTATTTTGGAGCGGCACCGCCCGGACCCATTTAGGCGCGGCACCGCCCGGACCCATTTAGGCGCGGCACCGCCCGGAATTATTTTGCAGCGGCACCGCCCGGACCCATTTAGGCGCAGCACCGCCCGGACCCATTTAAGCGCTGCACCGCCCGGACCCATTTAGGCGCGGCACCGCCCGGACCCATTTAGGCGCGGCACCGCCCGGAATTATTTTGGAGCGGCACCGCCCGGACCCATTTAGGCGCGGCACCGCCCGGACCCATTTAGGAGCGGCACCGCCCGGACCCATTTAGGCGCGGCACCGCCCGGACCCATTTAGGCGCGGCACCGCCCGGACCCATTTAGGCGCTGCACCGCCCGGACCCATTTAGGCGCGGCACCGCCCGGACCCATTTAGGCGCGGCACCGCCCGGAATTATTTTGGAGCGGCACCGCCCGGACCCATTTAGGCGCGGCACCGCCCGGACCCATTTAGGCGCGGCACCGCCCGGACCCATTTAGGCGCGGCACCGCCCGGAATTATTTTGCAGCGGCACCGCCCGGACCCATTTAGGCGCGGCACCGCCCGGACCCATTTAGGCGCTGCACCGCCCGGACCCATTTAGGCGCGGCACCGCCCGGACCCATTTAGGCGCTGCACCGCCCGGACCCATTTAGGCGCGGCACCGCCCGGACCCATTTAGGCGCGGCACCGCCCGGAATTATTTTGCAGCGGCACCGCCCGGACCCATTTAGGCGCGGCACCGCCCGGACCCATTTAGGCGCGGCACCGCCCGGACCCATTTAGGCGCGGCACCGCCCGGACCCATTTAGGCGCGGCACCGCCCGGAATTATTTTGGAGCGGCACCGCCCGGACCCATTTAGGCGCGGCACCGCCCGGACCCTTTTAGGCGCGGCACCGCCCGGAATTATTTTGGAGCGGCACCGCCCGGACCCATTTAGGCGCGGCACCGCCCGGACCCATTTAGGAGCGGCACCGCCCGGACCCATTTAGGCGCGGCACCGCCCGGACCCATTTAGGCGCGGCACCGCCCGGACCCATTTAGGCGCTGCACCGCCCGGACCCATTTAGGCGCGGCACCGCCCGGACCCATTTAGGCGCGGCACCGCCCGGACCCATTTAGGCGCTGCACCGCCCGGACCCATTTAGGCGCGGCACCGCCCGGACCCATTTAGGAGCGGCACCGCCCGGACCCATTTAGGCGCGGCACCGCCCGGACCCATTTAGGCGCTGCACCGCCCAGACCCATTTAGGCGCGGCACCGCCCGGACCCATTTAGGCGCGGCACCGCCCGGACCCATTTAGGCGCGGCACCGCCCGGAATTATTTTGGAGCGGCACCGCCCGGACCCATTTAGGCGCGGCACCGCCCGGACCCATTTAGGCGCGGCACCGCCCGGACCCATTTAGGCCCTGCACCGCCCGGACCCATTTAGGCCCTGCACCGCCCGGACCCATTTAGGCGCGGCACCGCCCGGACCCATTTAGGCGCGGCACCGCCCGGACCCATTTAGGCCCTGCACCGCCCGGACCCATTTAGGCCCTGCACCGCCCGGACCCATTTAGGCGCGGCACCGCCCGGAATTATTTTGGAGCGGCACCGCCCGGACCCATTTAGGCGCGGCACCGCCCGGACCCATTTAGGCGCGGCACTGCCCGGACCCATTTAGGAGCGGCACCGCCCGGACCCATTTAGGCGCTGCACCGCCAGGACCCATTTAGGAGCGGCACCGCCCGGACCCATTTAGGCGCGGCACCGCCCGGACCCATTTAGGCGCGGCACCGCCCGGAATTATTTTGCAGCGGCACCGCCCGGACCCATTTAGGCGCGGCACCGCCTGGACCCATTTAGGCGCGGCACCGCCCGGACCCATTTAGGAGCGGCACCGCCCGGACCCATTTAGGCGCGGCACCGCCCGGACCCATTTAGGCGCTGCACCGCCCGGACCCATTTAGGCGCGGCACCGCCCGGACCCATTTAGGCGCGGCACCGCCCGGACCCATTTAGGCGCGGCACCGCCCGGAATTATTTTGCAGCGGCACCGCCCGGAACCATTTAGGCGCAGCACCGCCCGGACCCATTTAGGCGCTGCACCGCCCGGACCCATTTAGGCGCGGCACCGCCCGGAATTATTTTGGAGCGGCACCGCCCGGACCCATTTAGGCGCGGCACCGCCCGGACCCATTTAGACGCTGCACCGCCCGGACCCATTTAGGCGCGGCACCGCCCGGACCCATTTAGGCGCGGCACCGCCCGGACCCATTTAGGCGCTGCACCGCCTGGACCCATTTATGCGCGGCACCGCCCGGACCCATTTAGGCGCGGCACCGCCCGGACCCATTTAGGCCCTGCACCGCCCGGACCCATTTAGGCGCGGCACCGCCCGGACCCATTTAGGCGCGGCACCGCCCGGACCCATTTAGGCGCGGCACCGCCCGGAATTATTTTGAAGCGGCACCGCCCGGACCCATTTAGTCGCGGCACCGCCCGGACCCATTTAGGCGCTGCACCGCCCGGACCCATTTAGGCGCGGCACCGCCCGGACCCATTTAGGCGCTGCACCGCCCGGACCCATTTAGGCGCGGCACCGCCCGGACCCATTTAGGCGCGGCACCGCCCGGACCCATTTAGGCGCTGCACCGCCCGGACCCATTTAGGCGCGGCACCGCCCGGACCCATTTAGGCGCGGCACCGCCCGGACCCATTTAGGCGCTGCACCGCCCGGACCCATTTAGGCGCGGCACCGCCCGGACCCATTTAGGCGCGGCACCGCCCGGAATTATTTTGCAGCGGCACCGCCCGGACCCATTTAGGCGCAGCACCGCCCGGACCCATTTAGGCGCTGCACCGCCCGGACCCATTTAGGCGCGGCACCGCCCGGAATTATTTTGGAGCGGCACCGCCCGGACCCATTTAGGCGCGGCACCGCCCGGACCCATTTAGGCGCGGCACCGCCCGGAATTATTTTGCAGCGGCACCGCCCGGACCCATTTAGGCGCGGCACCGCCCGGACCCATTTAGGCGCTGCACCGCCCGGACCCATTTAGGCGCGGCACAGCCCGGACCCATTTAGGCGCGGCACCGCCCGGAATTATTTTGGAGCGGCACCGCCCGGACCCATTTAGGCGCGGCACCGCCCGGACCCATTTAGGCGCGGCACCGCCCGGACCCATTTAGGCGCGGCACCGCCTGGACCCATTTAGGCGCGGCACCGCCCGGACCCATTTAAGCGCTGCACCGCCCGGACCCATTTAGGCGCGGCACCGCCCGGACCCATTTAGGCGCGGCACCGCCCGGACCCATTTAGGCGCTGCACCGCCCGGACCCATTTAGGCGCGGCACCGCCCGGACCCATTTAGGCGCGGCACCGCCCGGAATTATTTTGGAGCGGCACCGCCCGGACCCATTTAGGCGCGGCACCGCCCGGACCCATTTAGGCGCGGCACTGCCCGGACCCATTTAGGAGCGGCACCGCCCGGACCCATTTAGGCGCTGCACCGCCAGGACCCATTTAGGCGCGGCACCGCCCGGACCCATTTAGGCGCGGCACCGCCCGGACCCATTTAGGCGCGGCACCGCCCGGAATTATTTTGCAGCGGCACCGCCCGGACCCATTTAGGCGCGGCACCGCCCGGACCCATTTAGGAGCGGCACCGCCCGGACCCATTTAGGCGCGGCACCGCCCGGACCCATTTAGGCGCTGCACCTCCCGGACCCATTTAGGCGCGGCACCGCCCGGACCCATTTAGGCGCGGCACCGCCCGGAATTATTTTGCAGCGGCACCGCCCGGAACCATTTAGGCGCAGCACCGCCCGGACCCATTTAGGCGCTGCACCGCCCGGACCCATTTAGGCGCGGCACCGCCCGGAATTATTTTGGAGCGGCACCGCCCGGACCCATTTAGGCGCGGCACCGCCCGGACCCATTTAGGCGCTGCACCGCCCGGACCCATTTAGGCGCGGCACCGCCCGGACCCATTTAGGCGCTGCACCGCCCGGACCCATTTATGCGCGGCACCGCCCGGACCCATTTAGGCGCGGCACCGCCCGGACCCATTTAGGCCCTGCACCGCCCGGACCCATTTAGGCGCGGCACCGCCCGGACCCATTTAGGCGCGGCACCGCCCGGACCCATTTAGGCACGGCACCGCCCGGACCCATTTAGGCGCTGCACCGCCCGGACCCATTTAGGCGCGGCACCGCCCGGACCCATTTAGGCGCGGCACCGCCCGGAATTATTTTGCAGCGGCACCGCCCGGACCCATTTAGGCGCAGCACCGCCCGGACCCATTTAGGCGCTGCACCGCCCGGACCCATTTAGGCGCGGCACCGCCCGGAATTATTTTGGAGCGGCACCGCCCGGACCCATTTAGGCGCGGCACCGCCCGGACCCATTTAGGCGCTGCACCGCCCGGACCCATTTAGGAGCGGCACCGCCCAGACCCATTTAGGCGCGGCACCGCCCGGACCCATTTAGGCGCGGCACCGCCCGGACCCATTTAGGCGCTGCACCGCCCGGACCCATTTAGGCGCGGCACCGCCCGGACCCATTTAGGCGCTGCACCGCCCGGACCCATTTAGGCGCGGCACCGCCCGGACCCATTTAGGCGCTGCACCGCCCGGACCCATTTAGGCGCGGCACCGCCCGGACCCATTTAGGCGCGGCACCGCCCGGAATTATTTTGCAGCGGCACCGCCCGGACCCATTTAGGCGCGGCACCGCCCGGACCCATTTAGGCGCTGCACCGCCCGGACCCATTTAGGCGCGGCACCGCCCGGACCCATTTAGGCGCTGCACCGCCCGGACCCATTTAGGCGCGGCACCGCCCGGACCCATTTAGGCGCGGCACCGCCCGGACCCATTTAGGCGCGGCACCGCCCGGACCCATTTAGGAGCGGCACCGCCCGGACCCATTTAGGCGCGGCACCGCCCGGACCCATTTAGGCGCGGCACCGCCCGGACCCATTTAGGCGCAGCACCGCCCGGACCCATTTAGGCGCTGCACCGCCCGGACCCATTTAGGCGCGGCACCGCCCGGACCCATTTAGGCGCGGCACCGCCCGGACCCATTTAGGCGCTGCACCGCCCGGACCCATTTAGGCGCGGCACCGCCCGGACCCATTTAGGCGCGGCACCGCCCGGACCCATTTAGGCGCGGCACCGCCCGGACCCATTTAGGAGCGGCACCGCCCGGACCCATTTAGGCGCGGCACCGCCCGGACCCATTTAGGCGCGGCACCGCCCGGACCCATTTAGGCGCAGCACCGCCCGGACCCATTTAGGCGCTGCACCGCCCGGACCCATTTAGGCGCGGCACCGCCCGGACCCATTTAGGCGCGGCACCGCCCGGAATTATTTTGCAGCGGCACCGCCCGGACCCATTTAGGCGCGGCACCGCCCGGACCCATTTAGGCGCTGCACCGCCCGGACCCATTTAGGCGCGGCACCGCCCGAAATTATTTTGGAGCGGCACCGCCCGGACCCATTTAGGCGCGGCACCGCCCGGACCCATTTAGGCGCGGCACCGCCCGGACCCATTTAGGCGCTGCACCGCCCGGACCCATTTAGGCGCGGCACCGCCCGGACCCATTTAGGCGCTGCACCGCCCGGACCCATTTAGGCGCGGCACCGCCCGGACCCATTTAGGAGCGGCACCGCCCGGACCCATTTAGGCGCGGCACCGCCCGGACCCATTTAGGCGCTGCACCGCCCGGACCCATTTAGGCGCGGAACCGCCCGGACCCATTTAGGCGCGGCACCGCCCGGACCCATTTAGGCGCGGCACCGCCCGGAATTATTTTGCAGCGGCACCGCCCGGACCCATTTAGGCGCGGCACCGCCCGGACCCATTTAGGCGCTGCACCGCCCGGACCCATTTAGGCGCGGCACCGCCCGGACCCATTTAGGCGATGCACCGTCCGGACCCATTTAGGCGCGGCACCGCCCGGACCCATTTAGGCGCGGCACCGCCCGGACCATTTAGGTGCGGCACCGCCCGGACCCATTTAGGCGCGGCACCGCCCGGACCCATTTAGGCGCTGCACCGCCCGGACCCATTTAGGCGCGGCACCGCCCGGACCCATTTAGGCGCGGCACCGCCCGGAATTATTTTGCAGCGGCACCGCCCGGACCCATTTAGGCGCGGCACCGCCCGGACCCATTTAGGCGCGGCACCGCCCGGACCCATTTAGGCGCTGCACCGCCCGGACCCATTTAGGCGCGGCACCGCCCGGACCCATTTAGGCGCGGCACCGCCCGGAATTATTTTGCAGCGGCACCGCCCGGACCCATTTAGGCGCTGCACCGCCCGGACCCATTTAGGCGCGGCACCGCCCGGACCCATTTAGGCGCGGCACCGCCCGGAATTATTTTGGAGCGGCACCGCCCGGACCCATTTAGGCGCGGCACCGCCCGGACCCATTTAGGCGCGGCACCGCCCGGACCCATTTAGGCGCTGCACCGCCCGGACCCATTTAGGCGCGGCACCGCCCGGACCCATTTAGGCGCGGCACCGCCCGGACCCATTTAGGCGCTGCACCGCCCGGACCCATTTAGGCGCGGCACCGCCCGGACCCATTTAGGCGCGGCACCGCCCGGACCCATTTAGGCGCTGCACCGCCCGGACCCATTTAGGCGCGGCACCGCCCGGACCCATTTAGGAGCGGCACCGCCCGGACCCATTTAGGCGCGGCACCGCCCGGACCCATTTAGGCGCTGCACCGCCCGGACCCATTTAGGCGCTGCACCGCC
This sequence comes from Mergus octosetaceus, assembly GCA_036873955.1. Taxonomy (NCBI): domain Eukaryota; kingdom Metazoa; phylum Chordata; class Aves; order Anseriformes; family Anatidae; genus Mergus; species Mergus octosetaceus. The sequence continues at coordinate 48,599 of CM072284.1, read as the reverse complement.
CGGACCCATTTAGGCGCGGCACCGCCCGGACCCATTTAGGCGCTGCACCGCCTGGACCCATTTAGGCGCGGCACCGCCCGGACCCATTTAGACGCGGCACCGCCCGGAATTATTTTGTAGCGGCACCGCCCGGACCCATTTAGGCGCTGCACCGCCCGGACCCATTTAGGCGCGGCACCGCCCGGACCCATTTAGGCGCTGCACCGCCCGGACCCATTTAGGCGCGGCACCGCCCGGACCCATTTAGGAGCGGCACCGCCCGGACCCATTTAGGCGCGGCACCGCCCGGACCCATTTAGGCGCTGCACCGCCCGGACCCATTTAGGCGCGGCACCGCCCGGACCCATTTAGGCGCGGCACCGCCCGGACCCATTTAGGCGCGGCACCGCCCGGAATTATTTTGTAGCGGCACCGCCCGGACCCATTTAGGCGCGGCACCGCCCGGACCCATTTAGGCACTGCACCGCCCGGACCCATTTAGGCGCGGCACCGCCCGGAATTATTTTGGAGCGGCACCGCCCGGACCCATTTAGGCGCGGCACCGCCCGGACCCATTTAGGCGCGGCACCGCCCGGACCCATTTAGGCGCTGCACCGCCCGGACCCATTTAGGCGCGGCACCGCCCGGACCCATTTAGGCGCGGCACCGCCCGGAATTATTTTGGAGCGGCACCGCCTGGACCCATTTAGGCGCGGCAGCGCCCGGACCCATTTAGGAGCGGCACCGCCCGGACCCATTTAGGCGCGGCACCGCCCGGACCCATTTAGGCGCGGCACCGCCCGGACCCATTTAGGCGCTGCACCGCCCGGACCCATTTAGGCGCTGCACCGCCCGGACCCATTTAGGCGCGGCACCGCCCGGACCCATTTAGGCGCTGCACCGCCCGGACCCATTTAGGCGCGGCACCGCCCGGACCCATTTAGGAGCGGCACCGCCCGGACCCATTTAGGCGCGGCACCGCCCGGACCCATTTAGGCGCTGCACCGCCCGGACCCATTTAGGCGCGGCACCGCCCGGACCCATTTAGGCGCGGCACCGCCCGGACCCATTTAGGCGCGGCACCGCCCGGAATTATTTTGTAGCGGCACCGCCCGGACCCATTTAGGCGCGGCACCGCCCGGACCCATTTAGGCGCTGCACCGCCCGGACCCATTTAGGCGCGGCACCGCCCGGAATTATTTTGGAGCGGCACCGCCCGGACCCATTTAGGCGCGGCACCGCCCGGACCCATTTAGGCGCTGCACCGCCCGGACCCATTTAGGCGCGGCACCGCCCGGAATTATTTTGGAGCGGCACCGCCCGGACCCATTTAGGCGCGGCACCGCCCGGACCCATTTAGGAGCGGCACCGCCCGGACCCATTTAGGCGCGGCACCGCCCGGACCCATTTAGGAGCGGCACCGCCCGGACCCATTTAGGCGCGGCACCGCCCGGACCCATTTAGGCGCTGCACCGCCCGGACCCATTTAGGCGCTGCACCGCCCGGACCCATTTAGGCGCGGCACCGCCCGGACCCATTTAGGCGCTGCACCGCCCGGACCCATTTAGGCGCGGCACCGCCCGGACCCATTTAGGAGCGGCACCGCCCGGACCCATTTAGGCGCGGCACCGCCCGGACCCATTTAGGCGCTGCACCGCCCGGACCCATTTAGGCGCGGCACCGCCCGGACCCATTTAGGCGCGGCACCGCCCGGAATTATTTTGTAGCGGCACCGCCCGGACCCATTTAGGCGCGGCACCGCCCGGACCCATTTAGGCGCTGCACCGCCCGGACCCATTTAGGCGCGGCACCGCCCGGAATTATTTTGGAGCGGCACCGCCCAGACCCATTTAGGCGCGGCACCGCCCGGACCCATTTAGGCGCGGCACCGCCCGGACCCATTTAGGCGCGGCACCGCCCGGAATTATTTTGGAGCGGCACCGCCCGGACCCATTTAGGCGCGGCACCGCCCGGACCCATTTAGGAGCGGCACCGCCCGGACCCATTTAGGCGCGGCACCGCCCGGACCCATTTAGGAGCGGCACCGCCCGGACCCATTTAGGCGCGGCACCGCCCGGACCCATTTAGGCGCGGCACCGCCCGGAATTATTTTGGAGCGGCACCGCCCGGACCCATTTAGGCGCGGCACCGCCCGGACCCATTTAGGCGCGGCACCGCCCGGACCCATTTAGGAGCGGCACCGCCCGGACCCATTTAGGCGCGGCACCGCCCGGACCCATTTAGGCGCTGCACCGCCCGGACCCATTTAGGCGCGGCACGGCCCGGACCCATTTAGGCGCTGCACCGCCCGGACCCATTTAGGCGCGGCACCGCCCGGACCCATTTAGGAGCGGCACCGCCCGGACCCATTTAGGCGCGGCACCGCCCGGACCCATTTAGGCGCTGCACCGCCCGGACCCATTTAGGCGCGGCACCGCCCGGACCCATTTAGGCGCGGCACCGCCCGGAATTATTTTGTAGCGGCACCGCCCGGACCCATTTAGGCGCGGCACCGCCCGGACCCATTTAGGCGCTGCACCGCCCGGACCCATTTAGGCGCGGCACCGCCCGGAATTATTTTGGAGCGGCACCGCCCGTACCCATTTAGGCGCGGCACCGCCCGGACCCATTTAGGCGCGGCACCGCCCGGACCCATTTAGGCGCTGCACCGCCCGGACCCATTTAGGAGCGGCACCGCCCGGACCCATTTAGGCGCGGCACCGCCCGGACCCATTTAGGCGCTGCACCGCCCGGACCCATTTAGGCGCTGCACCGCCCGGACCCATTTAGGCGCGGCACCGCCCGGACCCATTTAGGCGCTGCACCGCCCGGACCCATTTAGGCGCGGCACCGCCCGGACCCATTTAGGAGCGGCACCGCCCGGACCCATTTAGGCGCGGCACCGCCCGGACCCATTTAGGCGCTGCACCGCCCGGACCCATTTAGGCGCGGCACCGCCCGGACCCATTTAGGCGCGGCACCGCCCGGAATTATTTTGTAGCGGCACCGCCCGGACCCATTTAGGCGCGGCACCGCCCGGACCCATTTAGGCGCTGCACCGCCCGGACCCATTTAGGCGCGGCACCGCCCGGAATTATTTTGGAGCGGCACCGCCCAGACCCATTTAGGCGCGGCACCGCCCGGACCCATTTAGGCGCGGCACCGCCCGGACCCATTTAGGCGCGGCACCGCCCGGAATTATTTTGGAGCGGCACCGCCCGGACCCATTTAGGCGCGGCACCGCCCGGACCCATTTAGGAGCGGCACCGCCCGGACCCATTTAGGCGCGGCACCGCCCGGACCCATTTAGGAGCGGCACCGCCCGGACCCATTTAGGCGCGGCACCGCCCGGACCCATTTAGGCGCGGCACCGCCCGGAATTATTTTGGAGCGGCACCGCCCGGACCCATTTAGGCGCGGCACCGCCCGGACCCATTTAGGCGCGGCACCGCCCGGACCCATTTAGGAGCGGCACCGCCCGGACCCATTTAGGCGCGGCACCGCCCGGACCCATTTAGGCGCTGCACCGCCCGGACCCATTTAGGCGCGGCACGGCCCGGACCCATTTAGGCGCTGCACCGCCCGGACCCATTTAGGCGCGGCACCGCCCGGACCCATTTAGGAGCGGCACCGCCCGGACCCATTTAGGCGCGGCACCGCCCGGACCCATTTAGGCGCTGCACCGCCCGGACCCATTTAGGCGCGGCACCGCCCGGACCCATTTAGGCGCGGCACCGCCCGGAATTATTTTGTAGCGGCACCGCCCGGACCCATTTAGGCGCGGCACCGCCCGGACCCATTTAGGCGCTGCACCGCCCGGACCCATTTAGGCGCGGCACCGCCCGGAATTATTTTGGAGCGGCACCGCCCGTACCCATTTAGGCGCGGCACCGCCCGGACCCATTTAGGCGCGGCACCGCCCGGACCCATTTAGGCGCGGCACCGTCCGGAATTATTTTGGAGCGGCACCGCCCGGACCCATTTAGGCGCGGCACCGCCCGGACCCATTTAGGAGCGGCACCGCCCGGACCCATTTAGGCGCGGCACCGCCCGGACCCATTTAGGCGCGGCACCGCCCGGAATTATTTTGCAGCGGCACCGCCCGGACCCATTTAGGCGCGGCACCGCCCGGACCCATTTAGGCGCGGCACCGCCCGGAATTATTTTGTAGCGGCACCGCCCGGACCCATTTAGGCGCGGCACCGCCCGGACCCATTTAGGCGCTGCACCGCCCGGACCCATTTAGGCGCGGCACCGCCCGGACCCATTTAGGCGCGGCAAAGCCCGGAATTATTTTGGAGCGGCACCGCCCGGACCCATTTAGGCGCGGCACCGCCCGGACCCATTTAGGAGCGGCACCGCCCGGACCCATTTAGGCGCGGCACCGTCCGGACCCATTTAGGCGCTGCACCGCCCGGACCCATTTAGGCGCTGCACCGCCCGGACCCATTTAGGCGCGGCACCGCCCGGACCCATTTAGGCGCTGCACCGCCCGGACCCATTTAGGCGCGGCACCGCCCGGACCCATTTAGGAGCGGCACCGCCCGGACCCATTTAGGCGCGGCACCGCCCGGACCCATTTAGGCGCTGCACCGCCCGGACCCATTTAGGCGCGGCACCGCCCGGACCCATTTAGGCGCGGCACCGCCCGGACCCATTTAGGCACGGCACCGCCCGGAATTATTTTGCAGCGGCACCGCCCGGACCCATTTAGGCGCGGCACCGCCCGGACCAATTTAGGCGCTGCACCGCCCGGACCCATTTAGGCGCGGCACCGCCCGGACCCATTTAGGCGCTGCACCGCCCGGACCCATTTAGGCGCGGCACCGCCCGGACCCATTTAGGCGCGGCACCGCCCGGACCCATTTAGGCGCGGCACCGCCATGACCCATTTAGGCGCGGCACCGCCCGGACCCATTTAGGAGCGGCACCGCCCGGACCCATTTAGGCGCGGCACCGCCCGGACCCATTTAGGCGCTGCACTGCCCGGACCCATTTAGGCGCGGCACCGCCCGGACCCATTTAGGCGCGGCACCGCCATGACCCATTTAGGCGCGGCACCGCCCGGACCCATTTAGGAGCGGCACCGCCCGGACCCATTTAGGCGCGGCACCGCCCGGACCCATTTAGGCGCTGCACCGCCCGGACCCATTTAGGCGCGGCACCGCCCGGACCCATTTAGGAGCGGCACCGCCCGGACCCATTTAGGCGCGGCACCGCCCGGACCCATTTAGGCGCTGCACCGCCCGGACCCATTTAGGCGCGGCACCGCCCGGACCCATTTAGGCGCGGCACCGCCCGGACCCATTTAGGCGCGGCACCGCCCGGAATTATTTTGCAGCGGCACCGCCCGGACCCATTTAGGCGCGGCACCGCCCGGACCCATTTAGGCGCGGCACCGCCCGGAATTATTTTGCAGCGGCACCGCCCGGACCCATTTAGGCGCGGCACCGCCCGGACCCATTTAGGCGCTGCACCGCCCGGACCCATTTAGGCGCGGCACCGCCCGGACCCATTTAGGCGCTGCACTGCCCGGACCCATTTAGGCGCGGCACCGCCCGGACCCATTTAGGCGCGGCACCGCCCGGACCCATTTAGGCGCTGCACCGCCCGGACCCATTTAGGCGCGGCACCGCCCGGACCCATTTAGGAGCGGCACCGCCCGGACCCATTTAGGCGCGGCACCGCCCGGACCCATTTAGGAGCGGCACCGCCCGGACCCATTTAGGCGCGGCACCGCCCGGACCCATTTAGGCGCTGCACCGCCCGGACCCATTTAGGCGCGGCACCGCCCGGACCCATTTAGGCGCGGCACCGCCCGGACCCATTTAGGCGCGGCACCGCCCGGAATTATTTTGGAGCGGCACCGCCCGGACCCATTTAGGCGCGGCACCGCCCGGACCCATTTAGGAGCGGCACCGCCCGGACCCATTTAGGCGCGGCACCGCCCGGACCCATTTAGGCGCGGCACCGCCCGGACCCATTTAGGAGCGGCACCGCCCGGACCCATTTAGGCGCGGCACCGCCCGGACCCATTTAGGAGCGGCACCGCCCGGACCCATTTAGGCGCGGCACCGCCCGGACCCATTTAGGCGCGGCACCGCCCGGACCCATTTAGGCGCGGCACCGCCCGGAATTATTTTGCAGCGGCACCGCCCGGACCCATTTAGGCGCGGCACCGCCCGGACCCATTTAGGCGCGGCACCGCCCGGACCCATTTAGGCGCTGCACCGCCCGGACCCATTTAGGCGCGGCACCGCCCGGACCCATTTAGGAGCGGCACCGCCCGGACCCATTTAGGCGCGGCACCGCCCGGACCCATTTAGGCGCTGCACCGCCCGGACCCATTTAGGCGCGGCACCGCCCGGACCCATTTAGGCGCTGCACCGCCCGGACCCATTTAGGCGCGGCACCGCCCGGAATTATTTTGCAGCGGCACCGCCCGGACCCATTTAGGTGCGGCACCGCCCGGACCCATTTAGGAGCGGCACCGCCCGGACCCATTTAGGCGCGGCACCGCCCGGACCCATTTAGGCGCGGCACCGCCCGGACCCATTTAGGCGCTGCACCGCCCGGACCCATTTAGGCGCTGCACCGCCCGGACCCATTTAGGCGCGGCACCGCCCGGACCCATTTAGGCGCTGCACCGCCCGGACCCATTTAGGCGCGGCACCGCCCGGACCCATTTAGGAGCGGCACCGCCCGGACCCATTTAGGCGCGGCACCGCCCGGACCCATTTAGGCGCTGCACCGCCCGGACCCATTTAGGCGCGGCACCGCCCGGACCCATTTAGGCGCGGCACCGCCCGGAATTATTTTGTAGCGGCACCGCCCGGACCCATTTAGGCGCGGCACCACCCGGACCCATTTAGGCGCTGCACCGCCCGGACCCATTTAGGCGCGGCACCGCCCGGAATTATTTTGGAGCGGCACCGCCCGGACCCATTTAGGCGCGGCACCGCCCGGACCCATTTAGGCGCTGCACCGCCCGGACCCATTTAGGCGCGGCACCGCCCGGACCCATTTAGGCGCGGCACCGCCCGGAATTATTTTGGAGCGGCACCGCCCGGACCCATTTAGGCGCGGCACCGCCCGGACCCATTTAGGAGCGGCACCGCCCGGACCCATTTAGGCGCGGCACCGCCCGGACCCATTTAGGAGCGGCACCGCCCGGACCCATTTAGGCGCGGCACCGCCCGGACCCATTTAGGCGCGGCACCGCCCGGAATTATTTTGGAGCGGCACCGCCCGGACCCATTTAGGCGCGGCACCGCCCGGACCCATTTAGGAGCGGCACAGCCCGGACCCATTTAGGCGCGGCACCGCCCGGACCCATTTAGGCGCGGCACCGCCCGGACCCATTTAGGAGCGGCACCGCCCGGACCCATTTAGGCGCGGCACCGCCCGGACCCATTTAGGCGCTGCACCGCCCGGACCCATTTAGGCGCTGCACCGCCCGGACCCATTTAGGCGCGGCACCGCCCGGACCCATTTAGGCGCTGCACCGCCCGGACCCATTTAGGCGCGGCACCGCCCGGACCCATTTAGGAGCGGCACCGCCCGGACCCATTTAGGCGCGGCACCGCCCGGACCCATTTAGGCGCTGCACCGCCCGGACCCATTTAGGCGCGGCACCGCCCGGACCCATTTAGGCGCGGCACCGCCCGGACCCATTTAGGCACGGCACCGCCCGGAATTATTTTGCAGCGGCACCGCCCGGACCCATTTAGGCGCGGCACCGCCCGGACCAATTTAGGCGCTGCACCGCCCGGACCCATTTAGGCGCGGCACCGCCCGGACCCATTTAGGCGCTGCACCGCCCGGACCCATTTAGGCGCGGCACCGCCCGGACCCATTTAGGCGCGGCACCGCCCGGACCCATTTAGGCGCGGCACCGCCATGACCCATTTAGGCGCGGCACCGCCCGGACCCATTTAGGAGCGGCACCGCCCGGACCCATTTAGGCGCGGCACCGCCCGGACCCATTTAGGCGCTGCACTGCCCGGACCCATTTAGGCGCGGCACCGCCCGGACCCATTTAGGCGCGGCACCGCCATGACCCATTTAGGCGCGGCACCGCCCGGACCCATTTAGGAGCGGCACCGCCCGGACCCATTTAGGCGCGGCACCGCCCGGACCCATTTAGGCGCTGCACCGCCCGGACCCATTTAGGCGCGGCACCGCCCGGACCCATTTAGGAGCGGCACCGCCCGGACCCATTTAGGCGCGGCACCGCCCGGACCCATTTAGGCGCTGCACCGCCCGGACCCATTTAGGCGCGGCACCGCCCGGACCCATTTAGGCGCGGCACCGCCCGGACCCATTTAGGCGCGGCACCGCCCGGAATTATTTTGCAGCGGCACCGCCCGGACCCATTTAGGCGCGGCACCGCCCGGACCCATTTAGGCGCGGCACCGCCCGGAATTATTTTGCAGCGGCACCGCCCGGACCCATTTAGGCGCGGCACCGCCCGGACCCATTTAGGCGCTGCACCGCCCGGACCCATTTAGGCGCGGCACCGCCCGGACCCATTTAGGCGCTGCACTGCCCGGACCCATTTAGGCGCGGCACCGCCCGGACCCATTTAGGCGCGGCACCGCCCGGACCCATTTAGGCGCTGCACCGCCCGGACCCATTTAGGCGCGGCACCGCCCGGACCCATTTAGGAGCGGCACCGCCCGGACCCATTTAGGCGCGGCACCGCCCGGACCCATTTAGGAGCGGCACCGCCCGGACCCATTTAGGCGCGGCACCGCCCGGACCCATTTAGGCGCTGCACCGCCCGGACCCATTTAGGCGCGGCACCGCCCGGACCCATTTAGGCGCGGCACCGCCCGGACCCATTTAGGCGCGGCACCGCCCGGAATTATTTTGGAGCGGCACCGCCCGGACCCATTTAGGCGCGGCACCGCCCGGACCCATTTAGGAGCGGCACCGCCCGGACCCATTTAGGCGCGGCACCGCCCGGACCCATTTAGGCGCGGCACCGCCCGGACCCATTTAGGAGCGGCACCGCCCGGACCCATTTAGGCGCGGCACCGCCCGGACCCATTTAGGAGCGGCACCGCCCGGACCCATTTAGGCGCGGCACCGCCCGGACCCATTTAGGCGCGGCACCGCCCGGAATTATTTTGCAGCGGCACCGCCCGGACCCATTTAGGCGCGGCACCGCCCGGACCCATTTAGGCGCGGCACCGCCCGGACCCATTTAGGCGCTGCACCGCCCGGACCCATTTAGGCGCGGCACCGCCCGGACCCATTTAGGAGCGGCACCGCCCGGACCCATTTAGGCGCGGCACCGCCCGGACCCATTTAGGCGCTGCACCGCCCGGACCCATTTAGGCGCGGCACCGCCCGGACCCATTTAGGCGCTGCACCGCCCGGACCCATTTAGGCGCGGCACCGCCCGGACCCATTTAGGCGCGGCACCGCCCGGAATTATTTTGCAGCGGCACCGCCCGGACCCATTTAGGTGCGGCACCGCCCGGACCCATTTAGGAGCGGCACCGCCCGGACCCATTTAGGCGCGGCACCGCCCGGACCCATTTAGGCGCGGCACCGCCCGGACCCATTTAGGCGCGGCACCGCCCGGACCCATTTAGGCGCTGCACCGCCCGGACCCATTTAGGCGCTGCACCGCCCGGACCCATTTAGGCGCGGCACCGCCCGGACCCATTTAGGCGCTGCACCGCCCGGACCCATTTAGGCGCGGCACCGCCCGGACCCATTTAGGAGCGGCACCGCCCGGACCCATTTAGGCGCGGCACCGCCCGGACCCATTTAGGCACTGCACCGCCCGGACCCATTTAGGCGCGGCACCGCCCGGACCCATTTAGGCGCGGCACCGCCCGGAATTATTTTGTAGCGGCACCGCCCGGACCCATTTAGGCGCGGCACCACCCGGACCCATTTAGGCGCTGCACCGCCCGGACCCATTTAGGCGCGGCACCGCCCGGAATTATTTTGGAGCGGCACCGCCCGGACCCATTTAGGCGCGGCACCGCCCGGACCCATTTAGGCGCTGCACCGCCCGGACCCATTTAGGCGCGGCACCGCCCGGACCCATTTAGGCGCGGCACCGCCCGGACCCATTTAGGCGCGGCACCGCCCGGAATTATTTTGGAGCGGCACCGCCCGGACCCATTTAGGCGCGGCACCGCCCGGACCCATTTAGGAGCGGCACTGCCCGGACCCATTTAGGCGCGGCACCGCCCGGACCCATTTAGGAGCGGCACCGCCCGGACCCATTTAGGCGCGGCACCGCCCGGACCCATTTAGGCGCGGCACCGCCCGGAATTATTTTGGAGCGGCACCGCCCGGACCCATTTAGGCGCGGCACCGCCCGGACCCATTTAGGAGCGGCACAGCCCGGACCCATTTAGGCGCGGCACCGCCCGGACCCATTTAGGCGCGGCACCGCCCGGACCCATTTAGGAGCGGCACCGCCCGGACCCATTTAGGCGCGGCACCGCCCGGACCCATTTAGGCGCGGCACCGCCCGGACCCATTTAGGCGCTGCACCGCCCGGACCCATTTAGGCGCGGCACCGCCCGGACCCATTTAGGCGCTGCACCGCCCGGACCCATTTAGGCGCGGCACCGCCCGGACCCATTTAGGAGCGGCACCGCCCGGACCCATTTAGGCGCGGCACCGCCCGGACCCATTTAGGCGCTGCACCGCCCGGACCCATTTAGGCGCGGCACCGCCCGGACCCATTTAGGCGCGGCACCGCCCGGAATTATTTTGTAGCGGCACCGCCCGGACCCATTTAGGCGCGGCACCGCCCGGACCCATTTAGGCGCTGCACCGCCCGGACCCATTTAGGCGCGGCATCGCCCGGAATTATTTTGGAGCGGCACCGCCCGGACCCATTTAGGCGCGGCACCGCCCGGACCCATTTAGGCGCGGCACCGCCCGGAATTATTTTGGAGCGGCACCGCCCGGACCCATTTAGGCGCGGCACCGCCCGGACCCATTTAGGAGCGGCACCGCCCGGACCCATTTAGGCGCGGCACCGCCCGGACCCATTTAGGCGCGGCACCGCCCGGAATTATTTTGCAGCGGCACCGCCCGGACCCATTTAGGCGCGGCACCGCCCGGACCCATTTAGGAGCGGCACCGCCCGGACCCATTTAGGCGCGGCACCGCCCGGACCCATTTAGGAGCGGCACCGCCCGGACCCATTTAGGCGCGGCACCGCCCGGACCCATTTAGGCGCTGCACCGCCCGGACCCATTTAGGCGCTGCACCGCCCGGACCCATTTAGGCGCGGCACCGCCCGGACCCATTTAGGCGCGGCACCGCCCGGAATTATTTTGGAGCGGCACCGCCCGGACCCATTTAGGCGCGGCACCGCCCGGACCCATTTAGGAGCGGCACCGCCCGGACCCATTTAGGCGCGGCACCGCCCGGACCCATTTAGGCGCGGCACCGCCCGGACCCATTTAGGAGCGGCACCGCCCGGACCCATTTAGGCGCGGCACCGCCCGGACCCATTTAGGCGCTGCACCGCCCGGACCCATTTAGGAGCGGCACCGCCCGGACCCATTTAGGCGCGGCACCGCCCGGACCCATTTAGGCGCGGCACCGCCCGGAATTATTTTGTAGCGGCACCGCCCGGACCCATTTAGGCGCGGCACCGCCCGGACCCATTTAGGCGCTGCACCGCCCGGACCCATTTAGGCGCGGCACCGCCCGGACCCATTTAGGCGCGGCACCGCCCGGAATTATTTTGGAGCGGCACCGCCCGGACCCATTTAGGCGCGGCACCGCCCGGACCCATTTAGGAGCGGCACCGCCCGGACCCATTTAGGCGCGGCACCGCCCGGACCCATTTAGGCGCTGCACCGCCCGGACCCATTTAGGCGCGGCACCGCCCGGACCCATTTAGGCGCTGCACCGCCCGGACCCATTTAGGCGCGGCACCGCCCGGACCCATTTAGGAGCGGCACCGCCCGGACCCATTTAGGCGCGGCACCGCCCGGACCCATTTAGGCGCGGCACCGCCCGGACCCATTTAGGCGCGGCACCGCCATGACCCATTTAGGCGCGGCACCGCCCGGACCCATTTAGGAGCGGCACCGCCCGGACCCATTTAGGCGCGGCACCGCCCGGACCCATTTAGGCGCTGCACCGCCCGGACCCATTTAGGCGCGGCACCGCCCGGACCCATTTAGGCGCGGCACCGCCCGGACCCATTTAGGCGCGGCACCGCCATGACCCATTTAGGCGCGGCACCGCCCGGACCCATTTAGGAGCGGCACCGCCCGGACCCATTTAGGCGCGGCACCGCCCGGACCCATTTAGGCGCTGCACCGCCCGGACCCATTTAGGCGCGGCACCGCCCGGACCCATTTAGGCGCGGCACCGCCCGGACCCATTTAGGCGCTGCACCGCCCGGACCCATTTAGGCGCGGCACCGCCCGGACCCATTTTGGAGCGGCACCGCCCGGACCCATTTAGGCGCGGCACCGCCCGGACCCATTTAGGCGCTGCACCGCCCGCACCCATTTAGGCGCGGCACCGCCCGGACCCATTTAGGCGCGGCACCGCCCGGAATTATTTTGCAGCGGCACCGCCCGGACCCATTTAGGCGCGGCACCGCCCGGACCCATTTAGGCGCGGCACCGCCCGGAATTATTTTGCAGCGGCACCGCCCGGACCCATTTAGGCGCGGCACCGCCCGGACCCATTTAGGCGCTGCACCGCCCGGACCCATTTAGGCGCGGCACCGCCCGGACCCATTTAGGCGCTGCACCGCCCGGACCCATTTAGGCGCGGCACCGCCCGGACCCATTTAGGCGCGGCACCGCCCGGACCCATTTAGGCGCTGCACCGCCCGGACCCATTTAGGCGCGGCACCGCCTGGACCCATTTAGGCGCTGCACCGCCCGGACCCATTTAGGCGCGGCACCGCCCGGACCCATTTAGGCGCTGCACCGCCCGGACCCATTTAGGCGCGGCACCGCCCGGACCCATTTAGGCGCGGCACCGCCCGGACCAATTTAGGCGCTGCACCGCCCGGACCCATTTAGGCGCGGCACCGCCCGGACCCATTTAGGCGCGGCACCGCCCGGACCCATTTAGGCGCTGCACCGCCCGGACCCATTTAGGCGCGGCACCGCCCGGACCCATTTAGGCGCGGCACCGCCCGGAATTATTTTGCAGCGGCACCGCCCGGACCCATTTTGGAGCGGCACCGCCCGGACCCATTTAGGCGCGGCACCGCCATGACCCATTTAGGCGCGGCACCGCCCGGACCCATTTAGGCGCTGCACCGCCCGGACCCATTTAGGAGCGGAACCGCCCGGACCCATTTAGGCGCGGCACCGCCCGGACCCATTTAGGCGCGGCACCGCCCGGAATTATTTTGTAGCGGCACCGCCCGGACCCATTTAGGCGCGGCACCGCCCGGACCCATTTAGGCGCTGCACCGCCCGGACCCATTTAGGCGCGGCACCGCCCGGACCCATTTAGGCGCGGCACCGCCCGGAATTATTTTGGAGCGGCACCGCCCGGACCCATTTAGGCGCGGCACCGCCCGGACCCATTTAGGAGCGGCACCGCCCGGACCCATTTAGGCGCGGCACCGCCCGGACCCATTTAGGCGCTGCACCGCCCGGACCCATTTAGGCGCGGCACCGCCCGGACCCATTTAGGCGCTGCACCGCCCGGACCCATTTAGGCGCGGCACCGCCCGGACCCATTTAGGAGCGGCACCGCCCGGACCCATTTAGGCGCGGCACCGCCCGGACCCATTTAGGCGCGGCACCGCCCGGACCCATTTAGGCGCGGCACCGCCCGGACCCATTTAGGCGCGGCACCGCCATGACCCATTTAGGCGCGGCACCGCCCGGACCCATTTAGGAGCGGCACCGCCCGGACCCATTTAGGCGCGGCACCGCCCGGACCCATTTAGGCGCTGCACCGCCCGGACCCATTTAGGCGCGGCACCGCCCGGACCCATTTAGGCGCGGCACCGCCATGACCCATTTAGGCGCGGCACCGCCCGGACCCATTTAGGAGCGGCACCGCCCGGACCCATTTAGGCGCGGCACCGCCCGGACCCATTTAGGCGCTGCACCGCCCGGACCCATTTAGGCGCGGCACCGCCCGGACCCATTTAGGCGCGGCACCGCCCGGACCCATTTAGGCGCTGCACCGCCCGGACCCATTTAGGCGCGGCACCGCCCGGACCCATTTTGGAGCGGCACCGCCCGGACCCATTTAGGCGCGGCACCGCCCGGACCGATTTAGGCGCTGCACCGCCCGGACCCATTTAGGCGCGGCACCGCCCGGACCCATTTAGGCGCGGCACCGCCCGGAATTATTTTGCAGCGGCACCGCCCGGACCCATTTAGGCGCGGCACCGCCCGGACCCATTTAGGCGCGGCACCGCCCGGAATTATTTTGCAGCGGCACCGCCCGGACCCATTTAGGCGCGGCACCGCCCGGACCCATTTAGGCGCTGCACCGCCCGGACCCATTTAGGCGCGGCACCGCCCGGACCCATTTAGGCGCTGCACCGCCCGGACCCATTTAGGCGCGGCACCGCCCGGACCCATTTAGGCGCGGCACCGCCCGGACCCATTTAGGCGCTGCACCGCCCGGACCCATTTAGGCGCGGCACCGCCTGGACCCATTTAGGCGCTGCACCGCCCGGACCCATTTAGGCGCGGCACCGCCCGGACCCATTTAGGCGCTGCACCGCCCGGACCCATTTAGGCGCGGCACCGCCTGGACCCATTTAGGCGCGGCACCGCCCGGACCAATTTAGGCGCTGCACCGCCCGGACCCATTTAGGCGCGGCACCGCCCGGACCCATTTAGGCGCGGCACCGCCCGGACCCATTTAGGCGCTGCACCGCCCGGACCCATTTAGGCGCGGCACCGCCCGGACCCATTTAGGCGCGGCACCGCCCGGAATTATTTTGCAGCGGCACCGCCCGGACCCATTTAGGCGCGGCACCGCCCGGACCCATTTAGGCGCTGCACCGCCCGGACCCATTTAGGCGCGGCACCGCCCGGACCCATTTAGGCGCTGCACCGCCCGGACCCATTTAGGCGCGGCACCGCCCGGACCCATTTAGGCGCGGCACCGCCCGGAATTATTTTGCAGCGGCACCGCCCGGACCTATTTAGGCGCGGCACCGCCCGGACCCATTTAGGCGCTGCACCGCCCGGACCCATTTAGGCGCGGCACCGCCCGGACCCATTTAGGCGCTGCACCGCCCGGACCCATTTAGGCGCGGCACCGCCCGGACCCATTTAGGCGCGGCACCGCCCGGACCCATTTAGGAGCAGCACCGCCCGGACCCATTTAGGCGCGGCACCGCCCGGACCCATTTAGGCGCGGCACCGCCCGGACCCATTTAGGCGCTGCACCGCCCGGACCCATTTAGGCGCGGCACCGCCCGGACCCATTTAGGCGCTGCACCGCCCGGACCCATTTAGGCGCGGCACCGCCCGGACCCATTTAGGCGCGGCACCGCCCCGACCCATTTAGGCGCGGCACCGCCCTGAATTATTTTGCAGCGGCCCCGCCCGGACCCATTTAGGCGCGGCACCGCCCGGACCCATTTAGGCGCTGCACCGCCCGGACCCATTTAGGCGCGGCACCGCCCGGACCCATTTAGGCGCAACACCGCCCGGAATTATTTTGGAGCGGCACCGCCCGGACCCATTTAGGCGCGGCACCGCCCGGACCCATTTAGGCGCGGCACCGCCCGGACCCATTTAGGAGCGGCACCGCCCGGACCCATTTAGGCGCGGCACCGCCCGGACCCATTTAGGCACGGCACCGCCCGGACCCATTTAGGCGCGGCACCGCCCGGACCCATTTAGGCGCTGCACCGCCCGGACCCATTTAGGCGCGGCACCGCCCGGACCCATTTAGGCGTGGCACCGCCCGGAATTATTTTGCAGCGGCACCGCCCGGACCCATTTAGGCGCGGCACCGCCCGGACCCATTTAGGCGCGGTACCGCCCGGACCCATTTAGGCGCTGCACCGCCCGGACCCATTTAGGCGCGGCACCGCCCGGACCCATTTAGGCGCTGCACCGCCCGGACCCATTTAGGCGCGGCACCGCCCGGACCCATTTAGGCGCGGCACCGCCCGGAATTATTTTGCAGCGGCACCGCCCGGACCCATTTAGGCGCGGCACCGCCCGGACCCATTTAGGCGCTGCACCGCCCGGACCCATTTAGGCGCGGCACCGCCCGGACCCATTTAGGCGCGGCACCGCCCGGACCCATTTAGGCGCTGCACCGCCTGGACCCATTTAGGCGCGGCACCGCCCGGAGCCATTTAGGCGCGGCACCGCCCGGACCCATTTAGGCGCGGCACCGCCCGGAATTATTTTGCAGCGGCACCGCCCGGACCCATTTAGGCGCGGCACCGCCCGGACCCATTTAGGCGCTGCACCGCCCGGACCCATTTAGGCGCGGCACCGCCCGGACCCATTTAGGCGCGGCACCGCCCGGAATTATTTTGGAGCGGCACCGCCCGGACCCATTTAGGCGCGGCACCGCCCGGACCCATTTAGGAGCGGCACCGCCCGGACCCATTTAGGCGCGGCACCGCCCGGACCCATTTAGGCGCGGCACCGCCCGGACCCATTTAGGCGCGGCACCGCCCGGACCCATTTAGGCGCTGCACCGCCCGGACCCATTTAGGCGCGGCACCGCCCGGACCCATTTAGGCGCTGCACCGCCCTGACCCATTTAGGCGCGGCACCGCCCGGACCCATTTAGGCGCTGCACCGCCCGGACCCATTTAGGCGCGGCACCGCCCGGACCCATTTAGGCGCTGCACCGCCCGGACCCATTTAGGCGCGGCACCGCCCGGACCCATTTAGGCGCGGCACCGCCCGGACCCATTTAGGCGCGGCACCGCCCGGAATTATTTTGCAGCGGCACCGCCCGGACCCATTTAGGCGCGGCACCGCCCGGACCCATTTAGGCGCTGCACCGCCCGGACCCATTTAGGCGCGGCACCGCCCGGACCCATTTAGGCGCGGCACCGCCCGGAATTATTTTGGAGCGGCACCGCCCGGACCCATTTAGGCGCGGCACCGCCCGGACCCATTTAGGAGCGGCACCGCCCGGACCCATTTAGGCGCGGCACCGCCCGGACCCATTTAGGCGCTGCACCGCCCGGACCCATTTAGGCGCGGCACCGCCCGGACCCATTTAGGCGCGGCACCGCCCGGACCCATTTAGGCGCTGCACCGCCCGGACCCATTTAGGCGCGGCACCGCCCGGACCCATTTAGGAGCGGCACCGCCCGGACCCATTTAGGCGCGGCACCGCCCGGACCCATTTAGGCGCTGCACCGCCCAGACCCATTTAGGCGCGGCACCGCCCGGACCCATTTAGGCGCGGCACCGCCCGGAATTATTTTGCAGCGGCACCGCCCGGACCCATTTAGGCGCGGCACCGCCCGGACCCATTTAGGCGCTGCACCGCCCGGACCCATTTAGGCGCGGCACCGCCCGGACCCATTTAGGCGCGGCACCGCCCGGACCCATTTAGGCGCGGCACCGCCCGGAATTATTTTGCAGCGGCACCGCCCGGACCCATTTAGGCGCAGCACCGCCCAGACCCATTTAGGCGCGGCACCGCCCGGACCCATTTAGGCGCTGCACCGCCCGGACCCATTTAGGCGCGGCACCGCCCGGACCCATTTAGGCGCTGCACCGCCCGGACCCATTTAGGCGCGGCACCGCCCGGACCCATTTAGGCGCGGCACCGCCCGGACCCATTTAGGCGCGGCACCGCCCGGACCCATTTAGGCGCTGCACCGCCCGGACCCATTTAGGCGCGGCACCGCCCGGACCCATTTAGGCGCGGCACCGCCCGGAATTATTTTGCAGCGGCACCGCCCGGACCCATTTTGGCGCGGCACCGCCCGGACCCATTTAGGCGCTGCACCGCCCGGACCCATTTAGGCGCGGCACCGCCCGGACCCATTTAGGCGCTGCACCGCCCGGACCCATTTAGGCGCGGCACCGCCCGGACCCATTTAGGCGCGGCACCGCCCGGACCCATTTAGGCGCTGCACCGCCCGGACCCATTTAGGCGCGGCACCGCCCGGACCCATTTAGGCGCTGCACCGCCCGGACCCATTTAGGCGCGGCACCGCCCGGACCCATTTAGGCGCTGCACCGCCCGGACCCATTTAGGCGCGGCACCGCCCGGACCCATTTAGGCGCGGCACCGCCCGGACCCATTTTGGCGCTGCACCGCCCGGACCCATTTAGGCGCGGCACCGCCCGGACCCATTTAGGCGCGGCACCGCCCGGAATTATTTTGCAGCGGCACCGCCCGGACCCATTTAGGCGCAGCACCGCCCGGACCCATTTAGGCGCTGCACCGCCCGGACCCATTTAGGCGCGGCACCGCCCGGACCCATTTAGGCGCGGCACCGCCCGGAATTATTTTGGAGCGGCACCGCCCGGACCCATTTAGGCGCGGCACCGCCCGGACCCATTTAGGCGCTGCACCGCCCGGACCCATTTAGGCGCGGCACCGCCCGGACCCATTTAGGCGCTGCACCGCCCGGACCCATTTAGGCGCGGCACCGCCCGGACCCATTTAGGCGCTGCACCGCCCGGACCCATTTAGGCGCGGCACCGCCCGGACCCATTTAGGAGCGGCACCGCCCGGACCCATTTAGGCGCGGCACCGCCCGGACCAATTTAGGCGCTGCACCGCCCGGACCCATTTAGGCGCGGCACCGCCCGGACCCATTTAGGCGCGGCACCGCCCGGAATTATTTTGCAGCGGCACCGCCCGGACCCATTTAGGCGCGGCACCGCCCGGACCCATTTAGGCGCTGCACCGCCCGGACCCATTTAGGCGCGGCACCGCCCGGACCCATTTAGGCGCTGCACCGCCCGGACCCATTTAGGCGCGGCACCGCCCGGACCCATTTAGGCGCGGCACCGCCCAGACCCATTTAGGCGCGGCACCGCCCGGACCCATTTAGGCGCGGCACCGCCCGGACCCATTTAGGCGCTGCACCGCCCGGACCCATTTAGGCGCGGCACCGCCCGGACCCATTTAGGCGCTGCACCGCCCGGACCCATTTAGGCGCGGCACCGCCCGGAATTATTTTGCAGCGGCACCGCCCGGACCCATTTAGGCGCGGCACCGCCCGGACCCATTTAGGCGCGGCACCGCCCGGACCCATTTAGGCGCTGCACCGCCCGGACCCATTTAGGCGCAGCACCGCCCGGACCCATTTAGGCGCGGCACCGCCCGGACCCATTTAGGCGCGGCACCGCCCGGAATTATTTTGCAGCGGCACCGCCCGGACCCATTTAAGCGCGGCACTGCCCGGACCCATTTAGGCGCTGCACCGCCCGGACCCATTTAGGCGCGGCACCGCCCGGACCCATTTAGGCGCGGCACCGCCCGGACCCATTTTGGAGCGGCACCGCCCGGACCCATTTTGGCGCGGCACCGCCCGGACCCATTTAGGCGCGGCACCGCCCGGAATTATTTTGCAGCGGCACCGCCCGGACCCATTTAGGCGCGGCACCGCCCGGACCCATTTAGGCGCGGCACCGCTCGGACCCATTTTGGAGCGGCACCGCCCGGACCCATTTTGGAGCGGCACCGCCCGGACCCATTTAGTTGCGGCACCGCCCGGACCCATTTAGGCGCGGCACCGCCCGGACCCATTTTGGAGCGGCACCGCCCGGACCCATTTAGGCGCGGCACCGCCCGGACCCATTTAGGCGCGGCACCGCCCGGACCCATTTTGGAGCGGCACCGCCCGGACCCATTTAGGCGCGGCACCGCCCGGACCCATTTAGGCGCGGCACCGCCCGGACCCATTTTGGAGCGGCACCGCCCGGACCCATTTAGGCGCGGCACCGCCCGGACCCATTTAGGCGCGGCACCGCCCGGACCCATTTAGGCGCGGCACCGCCCGGACCCATTTAGGAGCGGCACCGCCCGGACCCATTTAGGAGCGGCACCGCCCGGACCCAGTTAGGCGCGGCACCGCCCGGACCCATTTAGGCGCGGCACCGCCCGGACCCATATAGGCGCGGCACCGCCCGGACCCATTTAGGAGCGGCACCGCCCGGACCCATTTTGGAGCGGCACCGCCCGGACCCATTTAGGCGCGGCACCGCCCGGACCCATTTTGGAGCGGCACCGCCCGGACCAATTTAGGCGCGGCACCGCCCGGACCCATTTTGGAGCGGCACCGCCCGGACCCATTTAGGCACGGCACCGCCCGGACCCATTTAGGCGCTGCACCGCCCGGACCCATTTAGGCGCGGCACCGCCCGGACCCATTTTGGAGCGGCACCGCCCGGACCCATTTAGTCGCGGCACCGCCCGGGCCCATTTAGGCGCGGCACCGCCCGGAACCATTTTGGAGCGGCACCGCCCGGACCCATTTTGGAGCCGCACCGCCCGGACCCATTTAGGCGCGGCACCGCCCGGACCCATTTAGGCGCGGCACCGCCCGGACCCATTTTGGAGCGGCACCGCCCGGACCCATTTAGGCGCGGCACCGCCCGGACCCATTTAGGCGCGGCACCGCCCGGACCCATTTTGGAGCGGCACCGCCCGGACCCATTTAGGCGCGGCACCGCCCGGACCCATTTAGGCGCGGCACCGCCCGGACCCATTTTGGAGCGGCACCGCCCGGACCCATTTAGCCGCGGCACCGCCCGGACCCATTTTGGAGCGGCACCGCCCGGACCCATTTAGGCGCGGCACCGCCCGGACCCATTTAGGCGCGGCACCGCCCGGAACCATTTTGGAGCGGCACCGCCCGGACCCATTTAGGCGCGGCACCGCCCGGACCCATTTAGCCGCGGCACCGCCCGGACCCATTTAGACGCGGCACCGCCCGGACCCATTTAGGCGCGGCACCGCCCGGACCCATTTTGGAGCGGCACCGCCCGGACCCATTTAGGCGCGGCACCGCCCGGACCCATTTAGGCGCGGCACCTCCCGGACCCATTTAGGCGCGGCACCGCCCGGACCCATTTAGCCGCGGCACCGCCCGGACCCATTTAGGCGCGGCACCGCCCGGACCCATTTAGGCGCGGCACCGCCCGGACCCATTTAGAAGCGACACCGCCCGGAACCATTTTGGCGCGGCACCGCCCGGACCCATTTTGGCGCGGCACCGCCCGGACCCATTTAGGCACGGCACCGCCCGGACCCATTTAGGCGCGGCACCGCCCGGAACCATTTAGGCGCGGCACCGCCCGGACCCATTTAGGCGCGGCACCGCCCGGACCCATTTAGGCGCGGCACCGCCCGGACCCATTTAGGCGCGGCACCGCCCGGACCCATTTTGGCGCGGCACCGCCCGGACCCATTTAGGCGCGGCACCGCCCGGACCCATTTTGGAGCGGCACCGCCCGGACCCATTTAGGCGCGGCACCGCCCGGACCCATTTAGACGCGGCACCGCCCGGACCCATTTAGGCGCGGCACCGCCCGGACCAATTTTGGCGCGGCACCGCCCGGACCCATTTAGGCGCGGCACCGCCCGGACCCATTTTGGCGCGGCACCGCCCGGACCCATTTAGGCGCGGCACCGCCCGGACCCATTTGGGCGCGGCACCGCCCGGACCCATTTAGGCGCGGCACCGCCCGGACCCATTTTGGAGCGGCACCGCCCGGACCCATTTAGGCGCGGCACCGCCCGGACCCATTTAGACGCGGAACCGCCCGGACCCATTTAGGCGCGGCACCGCCCGGACCCATTTAGGCGCGGCACCGCCCGGACCCATTTAGGCGCTGCACCGCCCGGACCCATTTAGAAGCGACACCGCCCGGACCCATTTAGAAGCGACACCGCCTGGAACCATTTTGGCGCGGCACCGCCCGGACCCATTTAGGCGCGGCACCGCCCGGACCCATTTAGGCGCGGCACCGCCCGGAACCATTTAGGCGCGGCACCGCCCGGACCCATTTAGACGCGGCACCGCCCGGACCCATTTAGGCGCGGCACCGCCCGGACCCATTTAGGCGCGGCACCGCCCGGACCCATTTTGGCGCGGCACCGCCCAGACCCATTTAGGCGCGGCACCGCCCGGACCCATTTTGGCGCGGCACCGCCCGGACCCATTTAGGCGCGGCACCGCCCGGACCCATTTTGGCGCGGCACCGCCCGGACCCATTTAGGCGCGGCACCGCCCGGACCCATTTTGGCGCGGCACCGCCCGGACCCATTTTGGCGCGGCACCGCCCGGACCCATTTAGGCGCGGCACCGCCCGGACCCATTTTGGAGCGGCACCGCCCGGACCCATTTAGGCGCGGCACCGCCCGGACCCATTTAGACGCGGCACCGCCCGGACCCATTTAGGCGCTGCACCGCCCGGACCCATTTAGGCGCGGCACCGCCCGGAACCATTTTGGCGCGGCACCGCCCGGACCCATTTAGGCGCGGCACCGCCCGGACCCATTTAGAAGCGGCACCGCCCGGACCCATTTTGGCGCGGCACCGCCCGGACCCATTTAGGCGCGGCACCGCCCGGACCCATTTAGGAGCGGCACCGCCCGGACCCATTTTGGCGCGGCACCGCCCGGACCCATTTAGGCGCGGCACCGCCCGGACCCATTTTGGCGCGGCACCGCCCGGAACCATTTAGGCGCGGCACCGCCCGGACCCATTTAGACGCGGCACCGCCCGGACCCATTTAGGCGCGGCACCGCCCGGACCCATTTTGGCGCGGCACCGCCCGGACCCATTTAGGCGCGGCACCGCCCGGAACCATTTTGGCTCGGCAACGCCCGGACCCATTTAGGCGCGGCACCGCCCGGACCCATTTAGGCGCGGCACCGCCCGGACCCATTTTGGAGCGGCACCGCCCGGACCCATTTAGGCGCGGCACCGCCCGGACCCATTTAGAAGCGGCACCGCCCGGAACCATTTTGGCGCGGCACCGCCCGGACCCATTTTGGCGCGGCACCGCCCGGACCCATTTAGGCGCGGCACCGCCCGGACCCATTTTGGCGCGGCACCGCCCGGACCCATTTAGGCGCGGCACCGCCCGGACCCATTTTGGCGCGGCACCGCCCGGACCCATTTAGGCGCGGCACCGCCCGGACCCATTTTGGAGCGGCACCGCCCGGACCCATTTAGGCGCGGCACCGCCCGGACCCATTTAGGCGCGGCACCGCCCGGACCCATTTAGAAGCGGCACCGCCCGGAACCATTTTGGCGCGGCACCGCCCGGACCCATTTTGGCGCGGCACCGCCCGGACCCATTTAGGCGCGGCACCGCCCGGACCCATATAGGCGCGGCACCGCCCGGACCCATTTAGGCGCGGCACCGCCCGGACCCATTTTGGCGCGGCACCGCCCGGACCCATTTTGGCGCGGCACCGCCCGGAGCCATTTAGGCGCGGCACCGCCCGGAACCATTTAGGCGCGGCACCGCCCGGACCCATTTTGGCGCGGCACCGCCCGGACCCATTTAGGCGCGGCACCGCCCGGACCCATTTAGGCGCGGCACCGCCCGGACCCATTTTGGCGCGGCACCGCCCGGACTCATTTTGGCGCGGCACCGCCCGGACCCATTTAGGCGCGGCACCGCCCGGACCCATTTTGGCGCGGCACCGCCCGGACCCATTTAGGCGCGGCACCTCCCGGACCCATTTTGGAGCGGCACCGCCCGGACCCATTTAGGCGCGGCACCGCCCGGACCCATTTAGGCGCGGCACCGCCCGGACCCATTTAGAAGCGGCACCGCCCGGACCCATTTTGGCGCGGCACCGCCCGGACCCATTTTGGCGCGGCACCGCCCGGAACCATTTAGGCGCGGCACCGCCCGGACCCATTTAGACGCGGCACCGCCCGGACCCATTTAGACGCGGCACCGCCCGGACCCATTTAGGCGCGGCACCGCCCGGACCCATTTTGGCGCGGCACCGCCCGGACCCATTTAGGCGCGGCACCGCCCGGACCCATTTTGGCGCGGCACCGCCCGGACCCATTTAGGCGCGGCACCGCCCGGAACCATTTTGGCTCGGCACCGCCCGGACCCATTTAGGCGCGGCACCGCCCGGACCCATTTAGGCGCGGCACCGCCCGGACCCATTTTGGAGCGGCACCGCCCGGACCCATTTAGGCGCGGCACCGCCCGGACCCATTTAGAAGCGGCACCGCCCGGAACCATTTTGGCGCGGCACCGCCCGGACCCATATAGGCGCGGCACCGCCCGGACCCATTTAGGCGCGGCACCGCCCGGACCCATTTTGGCGCGGCACCGCCCGGACCCATTTTGGCGCGGCACCGCCCGGACCCATTTAGGCGCGGCACCTCCCGGACCCATTTAGGCGCGGCACCGCCCGGACCCATTTAGGCGCGGCACCGCCCGGAACCATTTTGGCGCGGCACCGCCCAGACCCATTTAGGCGCGGCACCGCCCGGACCCATTTAGGCGCGGCACCGCCCGGACCCATTTTGGCGCGGCACCGCCCGGACCCATTTAGGCGCGGCACCGCCCGGACCCATTTAGGCGCGGCACCGCCCGGACCCATTTTGGCGCGGCACCGCCCGGACCCATTTAGAAGCGGCACCGCCCGGACCCATTTTGGCGCGGCACCGCCCGGACCCATTTAGGCGCGGCACCGCCCGGACCCATTTAGGCGCGGCAGCACCCGGACCCATTTAGAAGCGGCACCGCCCGGACCCATTTTGGCGCGGCACCGCCCGGACCCAGTTTGGCGCGGCACCGCCCGGACCCATTTAGGCGCGGCACCGCCCGGACCCATTTTGGCGCGGCACCGCCCGGAACCATTTAGGCGCGGCACCGCCCGGACCCATTTAGGCGCGGCACCGCCCGGACCCATTTTGGCGCGGCACCGCCCGGACCCATTTTGGCGCGGCACCGCCCGGACCCATTTAGGCGCGGCACCGCCCGGACCCATTTTGGCGCGGCACCGCCCGGACCCATTTAGGCGCGGCACCGCCCGGAACCATTTTGGCTCGGCACCGCCCGGACCCATTTAGGCGCGGCACCGCCCGGACCCATTTAGGCGCGGCACCGCCCGGACCCATTTTGGAGCGGCACCGCCCGGACCCATTTAGGCGCGGCACCGCCCGGACCCATTTAGGAGCGGCACCGCCCGGAACCATTTTGGCGCGGCACCGCCCGGACCCATTTAGGCGCGGCACCGCCCGGACCCATATAGGCGCGGCACCGCCCGGACTCATTTAGGCGCGGCACCGCCCGGACCCATTTAGACGCGGCACCGCCCACACCCATTTAGGCGCAGCACCGCCCGGACCCATTTAGGCGCGGCACCGCCCGGACCCATTTTGGCGCGGCACCGCCCGGACCCATTTAGGCGCGGCACCGCCCAGACCCATTTTGGCGCGGCACCGCCCGGACCCATTTAGGCGCGGCACCGCCCGGAACCATTTTGGCTCGGCACCGCCCGGACCCATTTAGGCGCGGCACCGCCCGGACCCATTTAGGCGCGGCACCGCCCGGACCCATTTTGGAGCGGCACCGCCCGGACCCATTTAGGCGCGGCACCGCCCGGACCCATTTAGAAGCGGCACCGCCTGGAACCATTTTGGCGCGGCACCGCCCGGACCCATTTTGGCGCGGCACCGCCCGGACCCATTTTGGCGCGGCACCGCCCGGACCCATTTAGGCGCGGCACCGCCCGGACCCATTTTGGCGCGGCACCGCCCGGACCCATTTAGGCGCGGCACCGCCCGGACCCATTTTGGCGCGGCACCGCCCGGACCCATTTAGGCGCGGCACCGCCCGGACCCATTTTGGCGCGGCACCGCCCGGACCCATTTAGGCGCGGCACCGCCCGGACCCATTTTGGAGCGGCACCGCCCGGACCCATTTAGGCGCGGCACCGCCCGGAACCATTTTGGCGCGGCACCGCCCGGACCCATTTAGGCGCTGCACCGCCCGGACCCATTTAGGCGCGGCACCGCCCGGAACCATTTTGGCGCGGCACCGCCCGGACCCATTTAGGCGCGGCACCGCCCGGACCCATTTAGGCGCGGCACCGCCCGGACCCATTTTGGCGCGGCACCGCCCGGACCCATTTAGGCGCGGCACCGCCCGGACCCATTTAGAAGCGGCACCGCCCGGACCCATTTTGGCGCGGCACCGCCCGGACCCATTTTGGCGCGGCACCGCCCGGACCCATTTAGGCGCGGCACCGCCCGGACCCATTTTGGCGCGGCACCGCCCGGAACCATTTTGGCGCGGCACCGCCCGGACCCATTTAGGCGCGGCACCGCCCGGACCCATTTTGGCGCGGCACCGCCCGGACCCATTTTGGCGCGGCACCGCCCGGACCCATTTAGGCGCGGCACCTCCCGGACCCATTTAGGCGCGGCACCGCCCGGACCCATTTAGGCGCGGCACCGCCCGGAACCATTTTGGCGCGGCACCGCCCGGACCCATTTAGGCGCGGCACCGCCCGGACCCATTTAGGCGCGGCACCGCCCGGACCCATTTTGGCGCGGCACCGCCCGGACCCATTTAGGCGGGCACCGCCCGGACCCATTTAGGCGCGGCACCGCCCGGACCCATTTTGGAGCGGCACCGCCCGGACCCATTTAGAAGCGGCACCGCCCGGACCCATTTTGGCGCGGCACCGCCCGGACCCATTTAGGCGCGGCACCGCCCGGACCCATTTAGGCGCGGCAGCACCCGGACCCATTTAGAAGCGGCACCGCCCGGACCCATTTTGGCGCGGCAC
The DNA here is from genome assembly GCA_036873955.1 of Mergus octosetaceus. NCBI lineage: Eukaryota > Metazoa > Chordata > Aves > Anseriformes > Anatidae > Mergus > Mergus octosetaceus. The sequence goes on along the minus strand of CM072284.1, from coordinate 21,902 downwards.
CGCCCGGACCCAGTTTGGCGCGGCACCGCCCGGACCCATTTAGGCGCGGCACCGCCCGGACCCATTTTGGCGCGGCACCGCCCGGAACCATTTAGGCGCGGCACCGCCCGGACCCATTTAGAAGCGGCACCGCCCGGAACCATTTTGGCGCGGCACCGCCCGGACCCATTTTGGCGCGGCACCGCCCGGACCCATTTAGGCGCGGCACCGCCCGGACCCATTTTGGCGCGGCACCGCCCGGACCCATTTAGGCGCGGCACCGCCCGGAACCATTTTGGCTCGGCACCGCCCGGACCCATTTAGGCGCGGCACCGCCCGGACCCATTTAGGCGCGGCACCGCCCGGACCCATTTTGGAGCGGCACCGCCCGGACCCATTTAGGCGCGGCACCGCCCGGACCCATTTAGGAGCGGCACCGCCCGGAACCATTTTGGCGCGGCACCGCCCGGACCCATTTTGGCGCGGCACCGCCCGGACCCATTTAGGCGCGGCACCGCCCGGACCCATTTAGGCGCGGCACCGCCCGGACTCATTTAGGCGCGGCACCGCCCGGACCCATTTAGACGCGGCACCGCCCACACCCATTTAGGCGCAGCACCGCCCGGACCCATTTAGGCGCGGCACCGCCCGGACCCATTTTGGCGCGGCACCGCCCGGACCCATTTAGGCGCGGCACCGCCCAGACCCATTTTGGCGCGGCACCGCCCGGACCCATTTAGGCGCGGCACCGCCCGGAACCATTTTGGCTCGGCACCGCCCGGACCCATTTAGGCGCGGCACCGCCCGGACCCATTTAGGCGCGGCACCGCCCGGACCCATTTTGGAGCGGCACCGCCCGGACCCATTTAGGCGCGGCACCGCCCGGACCCATTTAGAAGCGGCACCGCCTGGAACCATTTTGGCGCGGCACCGCCCGGACCCATTTTGGCGCGGCACCGCCCGGACCCATTTTGACGCGGCACCGCCCGGACCCATTTTGGCGCGGCACCGCCCGGACCCATTTAGGCGCGGCACCGCCCGGACCCATTTTGGCGCGGCACCGCCCGGACCCATTTAGGCGCGGCACCGCCCGGACCCATTTTGGCGCGGCACCGCCCGGACCCATTTAGGCGCGGCACCGCCCGGACCCATTTTGGCGCGGCACCGCCCGGACCCATTTTGGAGCGGCACCGCCCGGACCCATTTAGGCGCGGCACCGCCCGGAACCATTTAGAAGCGGCACCGCCCGGACCCATTTTGGCGCGGCACCGCCCGGACCCATTTTGGCGCGGCACCGCCCGGACCCATTTAGGCGCGGCACCGCCCGGACCCATTTTGGCGCGGCACCGCCCGGAACCATTTAGGCGCGGCACCGCCCGGACCCATTTAGACGCGGCACCGCCCGGACCCATTTAGGCGCGGCACCGCCCGGACCCATTTTGGCGCGGCACCGCCCGGACCCATTTAGGCGCGGCACCGCCCGGAACCATTTTGGCTCGGCACCGCCCGGACCCATTTAGGCGCGGCACCGCCCGGACCCATTTAGGCGCGGCACCGCCCGGACCCATTTTGGAGCGGCACCGCCCGGACCCATTTAGGCGCGGCACCGCCCGGACCCATTTAGAAGCGGCACCGCCCGGAACCATTTTGGCGCGGCACCGCCCGGACCCATTTAGGCGCGGCACCGCCCGGACCCATTTAGGCGCGGCACCGCCCGGACCCATTTAGGCGCGGCACCGCCCGGACCCATTTTGGCGCGGCACCGCCCGGACCCATTTAGGCGCGGCACCGCCCGGACCCATTTTGGAGCGGCACCGCCCGGACCCATTTAGGCGCGGCACCGCCCGGACCCATTTAGGCGCGGCACCGCCCGGACCCATTTAGAAGCGGCACCGCCCGGAACCATTTTGGCGCGGCACCGCCCGGACCCATTTTGGCGCGGCACCGCCCGGACCCATTTAGGCGCGGCACCGCCCGGACCCATATAGGCGCGGCACCGCCCGGACCCATTTAGGCGCGGCACCGCCCGGACCCATTTTGGCGCGGCACCGCCCGGACCCATTTAGGCGCGGCACCGCCCGGACCCATTTTGGCGCGGCACCGCCCGGAGCCATTTAGGCGCGGCACCGCCCGGAACCATTTAGGCGCGGCACCGCCCGGACCCATTTTGGCGCGGCACCGCCCGGACCCATTTAGGCGCGGCACCGCCCGGACCCATTTAGGCGCGGCACCGCCCGGACCCATTTTGGCGCGGCACCGCCCGGACTCATTTTGGCGCGGCACCGCCCGGACCCATTTAGGCGCGGCACCGCCCGGACCCATTTTGGCGCGGCACTGCCCGGACCCATTTAGGCGCGGCACCTCCCGGACCCATTTAGGCGCGGCACCGCCCGGACCCATTTAGGCGCGGCACCGCCCGGAACCATTTTGGCGCGGCACCGCCCGGACCCATTTAGGCGCGGCACCGCCCGGACCCATTTTGGCGCGGCACCGCCCGGACCCATTTAGGCGCGGCACGGCCCGGACCCATTTTGGAGCGGCACCGCCCGGACCCATTTAGGCGCGGCACCGCCCGGACCCATTTTGGCGCGGCACCGCCCGGACCCATTTAGGCGCGGCACCGCCCGGACCCATTTAGGCGCGGCAGCACCCGGACCCATTTAGAAGCGGCACCGCCCGGACCCATTTAGGCGCGGCACCGCCCGGACCCATTTAGGCGCGGCACCGCCCGGACCCATTTTGGAGCGGCACCGCCCGGACCCATTTAGGCGCGGCACCGCCCGGACCCATTTAGAAGCGGCACCGCCTGGAACCATTTTGGCGCGGCACCGCCCGGACCCATTTTGGCGCGGCACCGCCCGGACCCATTTTGGCGCGGCACCGCCCGGACCCATTTAGGCGCGGCACCGCCCGGACCCATTTTGGCGCGGCACCGCCCGGACCCATTTAGGCGCGGCACCGCCCGGACCCATTTTGGCGCGGCACCGCCCGGACCCATTTTGGCGCGGCACCGCCCGGACCCATTTAGGCGCGGCACCGCCCGGACCCATTTTGGCGCGGCACCGCCCGGACCCATTTAGGCGCGGCACCGCCCGGACCCATTTTGGAGCGGCACCGCCCGGACCCATTTAGGCGCGGCACCGCCCGGAACCATTTTGGCGCGGCACCGCCCGGACCCATTTAGGCGCTGCACCGCCCGGACCCATTTAGGCGCGGCACCGCCCGGAACCATTTTGGCGCGGCACCGCCCGGACCCATTTAGGCGCGGCACCGCCCGGACCCATTTAGGCGCGGCACCGCCCGGACCCATTTTGGCGCGGCACCGCCCGGACCCATTTAGGCGCGGCACCGCCCGGACCCATTTAGAAGCGGCACCGCCCGGACCCATTTTGGCGCGGCACCGCCCGGACCCATTTAGGCGCGGCACCGCCCGGACCCATTTTGGCGCGGCACCGCCCGGAACCATTTTGGCGCGGCACCGCCCGGACCCATTTAGGCGCGGCACCGCCCGGACCCATTTTGGCGCGGCACCGCCCGGACCCATTTTGGCGCGGCACCGCCCGGACCCATTTAGGCGCGGCACCTCCCGGACCCATTTAGGCGCGGCACCGCCCGGACCCATTTAGGCGCGGCACCGCCCGGAACCATTTTGGCGCGGCACCGCCCGGACCCATTTAGGCGCGGCACCGCCCGGACCCATTTAGGCGCGGCACCGCCCGGACCCATTTAGGCGCGGCACCGCCCAGACCCATTTTGGCGCGGCACCGACCGGACCCATTTAGGCGCGGCACCGCCCGGAACCATTTTGGCTCGGCACCGCCCGGACCCATTTAGGCGCGGCACCGCCCGGACCCATTTAGGCGCGGCACCGCCCGGACCCATTTTGGAGCGGCACCGCCCGGACCCATTTAGGCGCGGCACCGCCCGGACCCATTTAGAAGCGGCACCGCCTGGAACCATTTTGGCGCGGCACCGCCCGGACCCATTTTGGCGCGGCACCGCCCGGACCCATTTTGACGCGGCACCGCCCGGACCCATTTTGGCGCGGCACCGCCCGGACCCATTTAGGCGCGGCACCGCCCGGACCCATTTTGGCGCGGCACCGCCCGGACCCATTTAGGCGCGGCACCGCCCGGACCCATTTTGGCGCGGCACCGCCCGGACCCATTTAGGCGCGGCACCGCCCGGACCCATTTTGGCGCGGCACCGCCCGGACCCATTTAGGCGCGGCACCGCCCGGACCCATTTTGGAGCGGCACCGCCCGGACCCATTTAGGCGCGGCACCGCCCGGAACCATTTTGGCGCGGCACCGCCCGGACCCATTTAGGCGCTGCACCGCCCGGACCCATTTAGGCGCGGCACCGCCCGGAACCATTTTGGCGCGGCACCGCCCGGACCCATTTAGGCGCGGCACCGCCCGGACCCATTTAGGCGCGGCACCGCCCGGACCCATTTAGAAGCGGCACCGCCCGGACCCATTTTGGCGCGGCACCGCCCGGACCCATTTAGGCGCGGCACCGCCCGGACCCATTTAGAAGCGGCACCGCCCGGACCCATTTTGGCGCGGCACCGCCCGGACCCATTTTGGCGCGGCACCGCCCGGACCCATTTAGGCGCGGCACCGCCCGGACCCATTTTGGCGCGGCACCGCCCGGAACCATTTAGGCGCGGCACCGCCCGGACCCATTTAGACGCGGCACCGCCCGGACCCATTTAGGCGCGGCACCGCCCGGACCCATTTTGGCGCGGCACCGCCCGGACCCTTTAGGCGCGGCACCGCCCGGAACCATTTTGGCTCGGCACCGCCCGGACCCATTTAGGCGCGGCACCGCCCGGACCCATTTAGGCGCGGCACCGCCCGGAACCATTTTGGCGCGGCACCGCCCGGACCCATTTAGGCGCGGCACCGCCCGGACCCATTTAGGCGCGGCACCGCCCGGACCCATTTTGGCGCGGCACCGCCCGGACCCATTTAGGCGCGGCACCGCCCGGACCCATTTTGGAGCGGCACCGCCCGGACCCATTTAGGCGCGGCACCGCCCGGACCCATTTAGGCGCGGCACCGCCCGGACCCATTTAGAAGCGGCACCGCCCGGAACCATTTTGGCGCGGCACCGCCCGGACCCATTTTGGCGCGGCACCGCCCGGACCCATTTAGGCGCGGCACCGCCCGGACCCATATAGGCGCGGCACCGCCCGGACCCATTTAGGCGCGGCACCGCCCGGACCCATTTTGGCGCGGCACCGCCCGGACCCATTTAGGCGCGGCACCGCCCGGACCCATTTTGGCGCGGCACCGCCCGGAGCCATTTAGGCGCGGCACCGCCCGGAACCATTTAGGCGCGGCACCGCCCGGACCCATTTTGGCGCGGCACCGCCCGGACCCATTTAGGCGCGGCACCGCCCGGACCCATTTAGGCGCGGCACCGCCCGGACCCATTTTGGCGCGGCACCGCCCGGACTCATTTTGGCGCGGCACCGCCCGGACCCATTTAGGCGCGGCACCGCCCGGACCCATTTTGGCGCGGCACTGCCCGGACCCATTTAGGCGCGGCACCTCCCGGACCCATTTAGGCGCGGCACCGCCCGGACCCATTTAGGCGCGGCACCGCCCGGAACCATTTTGGCGCGGCACCGCCCGGACCCATTTAGGCGCGGCACCGCCCGGACCCATTTTGGCGCGGCACCGCCCGGACCCATTTAGGCGCGGCACGGCCCGGACCCATTTTGGAGCGGCACCGCCCGGACCCATTTAGGCGCGGCACCGCCCGGACCCATTTTGGCGCGGCACCGCCCGGACCCATTTAGGCGCGGCACCGCCCGGACCCATTTAGGCGCGGCAGCACCCGGACCCATTTAGAAGCGGCACCGCCCGGACCCATTTTGGCGCGGCACCGCCCGGACCCAGTTTGGCGCGGCACCGCCCGGACCCATTTAGGCGCGGCACCGCCCGGACCCATTTTGGCGCGGCACCGCCCGGAACCATTTAGGCGCGGCACCGCCCGGACCCATTTAGGCGCGGCACCGCCCGGACCCATTTTGGCGCGGCACCGCCTGGACCCATTTAGGCGCGGCACCGCCCGGACCCATTTTGGCGCGGCACCGCCCGGACCCATTTAGGCGCGGCAGCGCCCGGACCCATTTTGGAGCGGTACCGCCCGGACCCATTTAGGCGCGGCACCGCCCGGACCCATTTAGGCGCGGCACCGCCCGGACCCATTTAGGCGCGGCACCGCCCGGACCCATTTTGGCGTGGCACCGCCCGGACCCATTTTGGCGCGGCACCGCCCGGACCCATTTAGGCGCGGCACCACCCGGAACCATTTAGGCGCGGCACCGCCCGGACCCATTTAGGCGCGGCACCGCCCGGAACCATTTTGGCGCGGCACCGCCCGGACCCATTTAGGCGCTGCACCGCCCGGACCCATTTAGGCGCGGCACCGCCCGGAACCATTTTGGCGCGGCACCGCCCGGACCCATTTAGGCGCGGCACCGCCCGGACCCATTTAGGCGCGGCACCGCCCGGACCCATTTAGAAGCGGCACCGCCCGGACCCATTTTGGCGCGGCACCGCCCGGACCCATTTAGGCGCGGCACCGCCCGGAACCATTTTGGCTCGGCACCGCCCGGACCCATTTAGGCGCGGCACCGCCCGGACCCATTTAGGCGCGGCACCGCCCGGACCCATTTTGGAGCGGCACCGCCCGGACCCATTTAGGCGCGGCACCGCCCGGACCCATTTAGAAGCGGCACCGCCCGGAACCATTTTGGCGCGGCACCGCCCGGACCCATTTTGGCGCGGCACCGCCCGGACCCATTTAGGCGCGGCACCGCCCGGACCCATTTTGGGGCGGCACCGCCCGGACCCATTTTGGCGCGGCACCTCCCGGACCCATTTAGGCGCGGCACCGCCCGGACCCATTTAGGCGCGGCACCGCCCGGACCCATTTAGGCGCGGCACCGCCCGGAACCATTTTGGCGCGGCACCGCCCGGACCCATTTAGGCGCGGCACCGCCCGGACCCATTTAGGCGCGGCACCGCCCGGACCCATTTTGGAGCGGCACCGCCCGGACCCATTTAGAAGCGGCACCGCCCGGACCCATTTTGGCGCGGCACCGCCCGGACCCATTTAGGCGCGGCACCGCCCGGACCCATTTAGGCGCGGCAGCACCCGGACCCATTTAGAAGCGGCACCGCCCCGACCCATTTTGGCGCGGCACCACCCGGACCCAGTTTGGCGCGGCACCGCCCGGACCCATTTAGGCGCGGCACCGCCCGGACCCATTTTGGCGCGGCACCGCCCGGAACCATTTAGGCGCGGCACCGCCCGGACCCATTTAGGCGCGGCACCGCCCGGACCCATTTTGGCGCGGCACCGCCCGGACCCATTTTGGCGCGGCACCGCCCGGACCCATTTAGGCGCGGCACCGCCCGGACCCATTTTGGCGCGGCACCGCCCGGACCCATTTAGGCGCGGCACCGCCCGGAACCATTTTGGCTCGGCACCGCCCGGACCCATTTAGGCGCGGCACCGCCCGGACCCATTTTGGAGCGGCACCGCCCGGACCCATTTAGGCGCGGCACCGCCCGGACCCATTTAGGAGCGGCACCGCCCGGAACCATTTTGGCGCGGCACCGCCCGGACCCATTTTGGCGCGGCACCGCCCGGACCCATTTAGGCGCGGCACCGCCCGGACCCATTTAGGCGCGGCACCGCCCGGACTCATTTAGGCGCGGCACCGCCCGGACCCATTTAGACGCGGCACCGCCCACACCCATTTAGGCGCAGCACCGCCCGGACCCATTTAGGCGCGGCACCGCCCAGACCCATTTTGGCGCGGCACCGCCCGGACCCATTTAGGCGCGGCACCGCCCAGACCCATTTTGGCGCGGCACCGCCCGGACCCATTTAGGCGCGGCACCGCCCGGAACCATTTTGGCTCGGCACCGCCCGGACCCATTTAGGCGCGGCACCGCCCGGACCCATTTAGGCGCGGCACCGCCCGGACCCATTTTGGAGCGGCACCGCCCGGACCCATTTAGGCGCGGCACCGCCCGGACCCATTTAGAAGCGGCACCGCCTGGAACCATTTTGGCGCGGCACCGCCCGGACCCATTTTGGCGCGGCACCGCCCGGACCCATTTAGGCGCGGCACCGCCCGGACCCATTTTGGCGCGGCACCGCCCGGACCCATTTAGGCGCGGCACCGCCCGGACCCATTTTGGCGCGGCACCGCCCGGACCCATTTAGGCGCGGCACCGCCCGGACCCATTTTGGAGCTTCACCGCCCGGACCCATTTAGGCGCGGCACCGCCCGGACCCATTTAGGCGCGGCACCGCCCGGACCCATTTAGAAGCGGCACCGCCCGGAACCATTTTGGCGCGGCACCGCCCGGACCCATTTAGGCGCGGCACCGCCCGGACCCATATAGGCGCGGCACCGCCCGGACCCATTTAGGTGCGGCACCGCCCGGACCCATATAGTCGCGGCACCGCCCGGACCCATTTAGGCGCGGCACCGCCCGGACCCATTTTGGCGCGGCACCGCCCGAACCCATTTTGGCGCGGCACCGCCCGGACCCATTTAGGCGCGGCACCGCCCGGACCCATTTTGGCGCGGCACCGCCCGGACCCATTTAGGCGTGGCACCGCCCGGAACCATTTAGGCGCGGAACCGCCCGGACCCATTTTGGCGCGGCACCGCCCGGACCCATTTAGGCGCGGCACCGCCCGGACCCATTTAGGCGCGGCACCGCCCGGACCCATTTTGGCGCGGCACCGCCCGGACCCATTTTGGCGCGGCACCGCCCGGACCCATTTAGGCGCGGCACCACCCGGACCCATTTAGGCGCGGCACCGCCCGGACCCATATTGGCGCGGCACCGCCCGGACCCATTTAGGCGCGGCACCGCCCGGACCCATTTAGGCGCGGCACCACCCGGACCCATTTAGGCGCGGCACCGCCCGGACCCATTTAGGCGCGGCACCGCCCGGAACCATTTTAGCGCGGCACCGCCCGGACCCATTTAGGCGCGGCACCGCCCGGACCCATTTAGGCGCGGCACCGCCCGGAATTATTTTGGAGCGGCACCGCCCGGACCCATTTAGGCGCGGCACCGCCCGGACACATTTAGGCGCGGCACCGCCCGGACACATTTAGGCGCGGCACCGCCCGGACCCATTTAGGCGCTGCACCGCCCGGACCCATTTAGGCGCGGCACCGCCCGGACCCATATAGGCGCGGCACCGCCCGGACCCATTTAGGCGCGGCACCGCCCGGAACCATTTTGGCTCGGCACCGCCCGGACCCATTTAGGCGCGGCACCGCCCGGACCCATTTAGGCGCGGCACCGCCCGGACCCATTTAGGCGCGGCACCGCCCGGACCCATATAGGCGCGGCACCGCCCGGACCCATTTAGGCGCGGCACCGCCCGGAACCATTTTGGCTCGGCACCGCCCGGACCCATTTAGGCGCGGCACCGCCCGGACCCATTTAGGCGCGGCACCGCCCGGACCCATTTTGGAGCGGCACCGCCCGGACCCATTTAGGCGCGGCACCGCCCGGACCCATTTAGAAGCGGCACCGCCTGGAACCATTTTGGCGCGGCACCGCCCGGACCCATTTTGGCGCGGCACCGCCCGGACCCATTTAGGCGCGGCACCGCCCGGACCCATTTAGGCGCGGCACCGCCCGGACCCATTTTGGCGCGGCACCGCCCGGACCCATTTTGGCGCGGCACCGCCCGGACCCATTTAGGCGCGGCACCGCCCGGACCCATTTTGGAGCTTCACCGCCCGGACCCATTTAGGCGCGGCACCGCCCGGACCCATTTAGGCGCGGCACCGCCCGGACCCATTTAGAAGCGGCACCGCCCGGAACCATTTTGGCGCGGCACCGCCCGGACCCATTTTGGCGCGGCACCGCCCGGACCCATATAGGCGCGGCACCGCCCGGACCCATTTAGGCGCGGCACCGCCCGGACCCATTTAGGCGCGGCACCGCCCGGACCCATTTTGGCGCGGCACCGCCCGGACCCATTCTGGCGCGGCACCGCCCGGACCCATTTAGGCGCGGCACCACCCGGACCCATTTAGGCGCGGCACCGCCCGGACCCATATTGGCGCGGCACCGCCCGGACCCATTTAGGCGCGGCACCGCCCGGACCCATTTAGGCGCGGCACCACCCGGACCCATTTAGGCGCGGCACCGCCCGGACCCATTTAGGCGCGGCACCGCCCGGAACCATTTTAGCGCGGCACCGCCCGGACCCATTTAGGCGCGGCACCGCCCGGACCCATTTAGGCGCGGCACCGCCCGGAATTATTTTGGAGCGGCACCGCCCGGACCCATTTAGGCGCGGCACCGCCCGGACACATTTAGGCGCGGCACCGCCCGGACACATTTAGGCGCGGCACCGCCCGGACCCATTTTGGCGCGGCACCGCCCGGACCCATTTAGGCGCGGCACCGCCCGGACCCATTTAGGCGCTGCACTGCCGGACCCATTTAGGCGCGGCACCGCCCGGACCCATTTAGGCGCGGCACCGCCCGGAATTATTTTGGAGCGGCACCGCCCGGACCCATTTAGGCGCGGCACCGCCCGGACCCATTTAGGAGCGGCACCGCCCGGACCCATTTAGGCGCGGCACCGCCCGGACCCATTTAGGCGCTGCACCGCCCGGACCCATTTAGGCGCGGCACCGCCCGGACCCATTTAGGAGCGGCACCGCCCGGACCCATTTAGGCGCGGCACCGCCCGGACCCATTTAGGCGCGGCACCGCCCGGACCCATTTAGGCGCGGCACCGCCCGGACCCATTTAGGAGCGGCACCGCCCGGACCCATTTAGGCGCGGCACCGCCCGGACCCATTTAGGCGCGGCACCGCCCGGACCCATTTAGGCGCGGCACCGCCCGGACCCATTTAGGCGCGGCACCGCCCGGAATTATTTTGCAGCGGCACCGCCCGGACCCATTTAGGCGCGGCACCGCCCGGACCCATTTAGGCGCGGTACCGCCCGGACCCATTTAGGCGCGGCACCGCCCGGACCCATTTAGGCGCGGCACCGCCCGGAATTATTTTGGAGCGGCACCGCCCGGACCCATTTAGGCGCGGCACCGCCCGGACCCATTTAGGCGCGGCACCGCCCGGACCCATTTAGGAGCGGCACCGCCCGGACCCATTTAGGCGCGGCACCGCCCGGACCCATTTAGGCGCTGCACCGCCCGGACCCATTTAGGCGCGGCACCGCCCGGACCCATATAGGCGCGGCACCGCCCGGACCCATTTAGGCGCGGCACCGCCCGGACCCATTTTGGCGCGGCACCGCCCGGACCCATTTAGGCGCGGCACCGCCCGGACCCATTTTGGCGCGGCACCGCCCGGACCCATTTAGGCGCGGCACCGCCCGGACCCATTTAGAAGCGGCACCGCCCGGAACCATTTTGGCGCGGCACCGCCCGGACCCATTTTGGCGCGGCACCGCCCGGACCCATTTAGGCGCGGCACCGCCCGGACCCATTTTGGCGCGGCACCGCCCGGAACCATTTAGACGCGGCACCGCCCGGACCCATTTAGGCGCGGCACCGCCCGGACCCATTTAGACGCGGCACCGCCCGGACCCATTTAGGCGCGGCACCGCCCGGACCCATTTTGGCGCGGCACCGCTCGGACCCATATAGGCGCGGCACCGCCCGGACCCATTTAGGCGCGGCACCGCCCGGACCCCTTTTGGCGCGGCACCGCCCGGACCCATTTAGGCGCGGCACCGCCCGGACCCATTTAGGAGCGGCACCGCCCGGACCCATTTTGGAGCGGCACCGCCCGGACCCATTTTGGAGCGGCACCGCCCGGACCCATTTAGGCGCGGCACCGCCCAGACCCATTTAGGCGCGGCACCGCCCGGACCCATTTAGACGCGGCACCGCCCGGACCCATTTAGGCGCGGCACCGCCCGGACCCATTTAGGCGCGGCACCGCCCGGACCCATTTTGGCGCGGCACCGCCCGGACCCATATAGGCGCGGCACCGCCCGGACCCATTTAGGCGCGGCACCGCCCGGACCCATTTTGGCGCGGCACCGCCCGGACCCATTTAGGCGCGGCACCGCCCGGACCCATTTTGGCACTGCACCGCCCGGACCCATTTAGGCACTGCACCGCCCGGACCCATTTAGGCGCGGCACCGCCCAGACCCATTTTGGCGCGGCACCGCCCGGACCCATTTAGGCGCGGCACCGCCCGGAACCATTTTGGCTCGGCACCGCCCGGACCCATTTAGGCGCGGCACCGCCCGGACCCATTTAGGCGCGGCACCGCCCGGACCCATTTTGGAGCGGCACCGCCCGGACCCATTTAGGCGCGGCACCGCCCGGACCCATTTAGAAGCGGCACCGCCTGGAACCATTTTGGCGCGGCACCGCCCGGACCCATTTTGGCGCGGCACCGCCCGGACCCATTTAGGCGCGGCACCGCCCGGACCCATTTTGGCGCGGCACCGCCCGGACCCATTTAGGCGCGGCACCGCCCGGACCCATTTTGGCGCGGCACCGCCCGGACCCATTTAGGCGCGGCACCGCCCGGACCCATTTTGGAGCTTCACCGCCCGGACCCATTTAGGCGCGGCACCGCCCGGACCCATTTAGGCGCGGCACCGCCCGGACCCATTTAGAAGCGGCACCGCCCGGAACCATTTTGGCGCGGCACCGCCCGGACCCATTTAGGCGCGGCACCGCCCGGACCCATATAGGCGCGGCACCGCCCGGACCCATTTAGGTGCGGCACCGCCCGGACCCATATAGTCGCGGCACCGCCCGGACCCATTTAGGCGCGGCACCGCCCGGACCCATTTTGGCGCGGCACCGCCCGAACCCATTTTGGCGCGGCACCGCCCGGACCCATTTAGGCGCGGCACCGCCCGGACCCATTTTGGCGCGGCACCGCCCGGACCCATTTAGGCGTGGCACCGCCCGGAACCATTTAGGCGCGGAACCGCCCGGACCCATTTTGGCGCGGCACCGCCCGGACCCATTTAGGCGCGGCACCGCCCGGACCCATTTAGGCGCGGCACCGCCCGGACCCATTTTGGCGCGGCACCGCCCGGACCCATTTTGGCGCGGCACCGCCCGGACCCATTTAGGCGCGGCACCACCCGGACCCATTTAGGCGCGGCACCGCCCGGACCCATATTGGCGCGGCACCGCCCGGACCCATTTAGGCGCGGCACCGCCCGGACCCATTTAGGCGCGGCACCACCCGGACCCATTTAGGCGCGGCACCGCCCGGACCCATTTAGGCGCGGCACCGCCCGAACCCATTTAGAAGCGGCACCGCCCGGAACCATTTTGGCGCGGCACCGCCCGGACCCATTTAGGCGCGGCACCGCCCGGACCCATATAGGCGCGGCACCGCCCGGACCCATTTAGGTGCGGCACCGCCCGGACCCATATAGTCGCGGCACCGCCCGGACCCATTTAGGCGCGGCACCGCCCGGACCCATTTTGGCGCGGCACCGCCCGAACCCATTTTGGCGCGGCACCGCCCGGACCCATTTAGAAGCGGCACCGCCCGGAATTATTTTGGAGCGGCACCGCCCGGACCCATTTAGGCGCGGCACCGCCCGGACCCATTTAGGCGCGGCACCGCCCGGACCCATTTTGGCGCGGCACCGCCCGGACCCATTTAGGCGCGGCACCGCCCGGACCCATTTTGGCGCGGCACCGCCCGGACCCATTTAGGCGCGGCACCGCCCGGACCCATTTTGGAGCTTCACCGCCCGGACCCATTTAGGCGCGGCACCGCCCGGACCCATTTAGGCGCGGCACCGCCCGGACCCATTTAGAAGCGGCACCGCCCGGAACCATTTTGGCGCGGCACCGCCCGGACCCATTTAGGCGCGGCACCGCCCGGACCCATATAGGCGCGGCACCGCCCGGACCCATTTAGGTGCGGCACCGCCCGGACCCATATAGTCGCGGCACCGCCCGGACCCATTTAGGCGCGGCACCGCCCGGACCCATTTTGGCGCGGCACCGCCCGAACCCATTTTGCGCGGCACCGCCCGGACCCATTTAGGCGCGGCACCGCCCGGACCCATTTTGGCGCGGCACCGCCCGGACCCATTTAGGCGTGGCACCGCCCGGAACCATTTAGGCGCGGAACCGCCCGGACCCATTTTGGCGCGGCACCGCCCGGACCCATTTAGGCGCGGCACCGCCCGGACCCATTTAGGCGCGGCACCGCCCGGACCCATTTTGGCGCGGCACCGCCCGGACCCATTTTGGCGCGGCACCGCCCGGACCCATTTAGGCGCGGCACCACCCGGACCCATTTAGGCGCGGCACCGCCCGGACCCATATTGGCGCGGCACCGCCCGGACCCATTTAGGCGCGGCACCGCCCGGACCCATTTAGGCGCGGCACCACCCGGACCCATTTAGGCGCGGCACCGCCCGGACCCATTTAGGCGCGGCACCGCCCGGAACCATTTTAGCGCGGCACCGCCCGGACCCATTTAGGCGCGGCACCGCCCGGACCCATTTAGGCGCGGCACCGCCCGGAATTATTTTGGAGCGGCACCGCCCGGACCCATTTAGGCGCGGCACCGCCCGGACACATTTAGGCGCGGCACCGCCCGGACACATTTAGGCGCGGCACCGCCCGGACCCATTTTGGCGCGGCACCGCCCGGACCCATTTAGGCGCGGCACCGCCCGGACCCATTTAGGCGCTGCACTGCCGGACCCATTTAGGCGCGGCACCGCCCGGACCCATTTAGGCGCGGCACCGCCCGGAATTATTTTGGAGCGGCACCGCCCGGACCCATTTAGGCGCGGCACCGCCCGGACCCATTTAGGAGCGGCACCGCCCGGACCCATTTAGGCGCGGCACCGCCCGGACCCATTTAGGCGCTGCACCGCCCGGACCCATTTAGGCGCGGCACCGCCCGGACCCATTTAGGAGCGGCACCGCCCGGACCCATTTAGGCGCGGCACCGCCCGGACCCATTTAGGCGCGGCACCGCCCGGACCCATTTAGGAGCGGCACCGCCCGGACCCATTTAGGCGCGGCACCGCCCGGACCCATTTAGGCGCGGCACCGCCCGGACCCATTTAGGCGCGGCACCGCCCGGAATTATTTTGCAGCGGCACCGCCCGGACCCATTTAGGCGCGGCACCGCCCGGACCCATTTAGGCGCGGTACCGCCCGGACCCATTTAGGCGCGGCACCGCCCGGACCCATTTAGGCGCGGCACCGCCCGGAATTATTTTGGAGCGGCACCGCCCGGACCCATTTAGGCGCGGCACCGCCCGGACCCATTTAGGCGCGGCACCGCCCGGACCCATTTAGGAGCGGCACCGCCCGGACCCATTTAGGCGCGGCACCGCCCGGACCCATTTAGGCGCTGCACCGCCCGGACCCATTTAGGCGCGGCACCGCCCGGACCCATATAGGCGCGGCACCGCCCGGACCCATTTAGGCGCGGCACCGCCCGGAACCATTTTGGCTCGGCACCGCCCGGACCCATTTAGGCGCGGCACCGCCCGGACCCATTTAGGCGCGGCACCGCCCGGACCCATTTTGGAGCGGCACCGCCCGGACCCATTTAGGCGCGGCACCGCCCGGACCCATTTAGAAGCGGCACCGCCTGGAACCATTTTGGCGCGGCACCGCCCGGACCCATTTTGGCGCGGCACCGCCCGGACCCATTTAGGCGCGGCACCGCCCGGACCCATTTAGGCGCGGCACCGCCCGGACCCATTTTGGCGCGGCACCGCCCGGACCCATTTTGGCGCGGCACCGCCCGGACCCATTTAGGCGCGGCACCGCCCGGACCCATTTTGGAGCTTCACCGCCCGGACCCATTTAGGCGCGGCACCGCCCGGACCCATTTAGGCGCGGCACCGCCCGGACCCATTTAGAAGCGGCACCGCCCGGAACCATTTTGGCGCGGCACCGCCCGGACCCATTTTGGCGCGGCACCGCCCGGACCCATATAGGCGCGGCACCGCCCGGACCCATTTAGGCGCGGCACCGCCCGGACCCATTTAGGCGCGGCACCGCCCGGACCCATTTTGGCGCGGCACCGCCCGGACCCATTCTGGCGCGGCACCGCCCGGACCCATTTAGGCGCGGCACCACCCGGACCCATTTAGGCGCGGCACCGCCCGGACCCATATTGGCGCGGCACCGCCCGGACCCATTTAGGCGCGGCACCGCCCGGACCCATTTAGGCGCGGCACCACCCGGACCCATTTAGGCGCGGCACCGCCCGGACCCATTTAGGCGCGGCACCGCCCGGAACCATTTAGCGCGGCACCGCCCGGACCCATTTAGGCGCGGCACCGCCCGGACCCATTTAGGCGCGGCACCGCCCGGAATTATTTTGGAGCGGCACCGCCCGGACCCATTTAGGCGCGGCACCGCCCGGACACATTTAGGCGCGGCACCGCCCGGACACATTTAGGCGCGGCACCGCCCGGACCCATTTTGGCGCGGCACCGCCCGGACCCATTTAGGCGCGGCACCGCCCGGACCCATTTAGGCGCTGCACTGCCGGACCCATTTAGGCGCGGCACCGCCCGGACCCATTTAGGCGCGGCACCGCCCGGAATTATTTTGGAGCGGCACCGCCCGGACCCATTTAGGCGCGGCACCGCCCGGACCCATTTAGGAGCGGCACCGCCCGACCCATTTAGGCGCGGCACCGCCCGGACCCATTTAGGCGCTGCACCGCCCGGACCCATTTAGGCGCGGCACCGCCCGGACCCATTTAGGAGCGGCACCGCCCGGACCCATTTAGGCGCGGCACCGCCCGGACCCATTTAGGCGCGGCACCGCCCGGACCCATTTAGGCGCGGCACCGCCCGGACCCATTTAGGAGCGGCACCGCCCGGACCCATTTAGGCGCGGCACCGCCCGGAC